>JBBMOE010000073.1:1125925-1259244 GCA_037975065.1 Chaetodon trifasciatus
AGCCTATCCCAGCTGTCAACGAGAGGCGGGGTACACCCTGAGCCGGTCGCCAGTCGACTGCAGGGCATATTATTATTATTATTATTATTATTATTATTATTTTGCTGTAGTTAAAACATTACTATTAAACTTCATACAGGGTAGGATAAATAAATATCAACATCAGAAAATGCTAATACACAACATTCATACATTGTTTTTGTAATGCTTTTATGTTTTGCTTTGGAAGACAGTGACCACCAACCTCTTTTGGCATTTAAATACGAGGACATGTTGACTGTACAACCTGTAATGAATCAAAAATTCCATCTTAAAGCTGCAGTTGGACCGAAATTGCGAGCAGGCAAACAGGAGCAGCCAACAAAGTTGTAAATTATACAACATTTCATCGAACATTTTACTGTCTGCAGTCCCCGCAGCCAAGCCACATCAATCCTTCTCTGCTGCTTGGATTATTTCATGGTGCAGTTACAAAACAAGAGAATAGACAAACAATAACTCATGAATGAAAGTTCAATCCCACGCCCTCTCTCAAACTGGCTGGACATTGGAGAGCCTTGTTATTTTGCATGTCATAGTTCAATCAGATAGAAATATGTGCAAAGCGAAAGAGGTGGGTCAATTGGCAACCAGAAGCAAATGTATCTGGCCAAGCTCCACATGGAGATACATGGGAAGTTAAATCCAGTCTCACTGCACAATAGAGTATTCCAACATATAAAGACTCTGAGCGTCCACACAGGTGTTTCAACTGATTCCCCAACTGACAAAGAACAGCACCTTAAAGAGGTCATCCACTCTACTGATCACTCAGCCCTGCCAGAACCACACTTTTCACAGGGCTGTCTTTCTCAGCTAAAATAGGTCATGGCAAAATGTTATTTGCTGTTATTTGTTTTTTAGTCTGTCTACTGTTTCGTTTGGAAAGTTGCTCTCCTTATGTGTCACATTTTGTTTTACTTGGTTTCTTTGTGTGGTTCTCCTGTCTGATTTCTGGATCACATGTGTGTCATTAGTTAATTAGTCCATGTGTTTTCCCTCTTTCAGTTGTCAGGTCATCTGCATTTGATTGTTTGGGTTCCTCGTGCCATCCCAGTTTGTTCTTAGTTCAGTTTTGGATTTCTTTTGCATTCTGGGATTTGTTTCAGCCCGCTTCCTGCTTCCAGTTTTCGTTGCCTACCTATTAGAGCTTGCCTTTTTTTCATCAAACTGCCTGCTTAGTGTCCTTTGGGTCCAACCCCCCTCTTTCCCTGCACCCCTGTCAGAAATTTGGTTTGAATCATGTTTTCCTTGACCTTAGCAGACCACATCAGCCTTCAGCTGTGCATTTTAAGGACCAACTTAAAAAGAAGAGGCGCCTGTCCATACACATAAAGATCAGTTTACTTATCATGGCTAATCCTCCATAGCCTGTAAAAACAGTTGCAAAATGTATTCTTTGGCTCTGAGGGAGCCCTGTTAACTCTGAAGTATGTCATGTCTTGGGATACAAGACTGCACATTTCTAGCAGAAAGCCTGAATTATAAACCAAGTAGAGTTGGAAAGTTACAGGTGTTTACCAGGCAGGGAGGGTCAAATGAAAAATGTTATTGAGGTGCAGCCAAGGAAATGCAGGTTCCAGCATTTATGGAGCTTGGGTTCACTGCTTGCAGCCATCTTGGCAGCTGCATAGAAGCAGAAGATCTAAATCTGGTGGAGCCTTGCTGAAGCCATGTTCGGATAAGCGAGCGGCAATCACCATGACAAAATGTAATAAGATGCAACATCTGTAAATCAAGTTCTGAGCTCTGCTGCAGTCAGTTTCATTTGGGCTGATTTGGCTTTTTTTTTCTGTGAAATGTTTTAGTATCCACTGATGGTCAAACTTTTCTGAGGCTTGGATAAAACTGTCATTCTGCTGCAAATTTTGACATTGTGAGCATTAGCCCAAGGACTGGTACATGATGTCACCATCATACAGAAGTGCTTCTGTTTGGTAAACAGACATGTCCATGTATGGCCATGGCATCAGTTACAGCAGTTTTTACAGCAGCAGGTTATTGGTCCATTTCATTCATATCAAATACCTCCCACTAAAAATCTTGGTATAATTGGTCAGTATACAACTTATAACCAAAAATCAAATGCATCTGGTCTTCTACAGATCTTGAACTGTTACTCACACCTTCGTTTTCTCCTGACTTACTGTAATGCTCTCTACATGTGTCTTTGTCAAGCTGCTGTACAGTTAGTTCAAAATGCAGCTGTCAAGCTAATAACCAGAACTATCTGCCGGTCTCACATGACCTCTGTTCATGCTTCCTGTAAAATTCTGAATAAACAACAAGATTCTGTTGATTACATACAAGCTGTGCATGACCTCACCTCCAGTCACATTTCTGACCTCTTTAGCGTTCCACTTTTCGACCAATCCACTCCTTTAATCTCTGCCTTTTTTCAATTCTTCAACTGCAAAACAAAGATGATCATGCCTTTGCTGTTTCAGCCCCAGCCCTTTGGTATCATGCCACCAATCTATCAGATTTGCTGAGTCTTCAGACTGTTTCTAAAAACTCATCAGTATAACCATGTAATGGGTTCGTTTAGGACCCAGTGGCGTGACAGATGGATAAGCCATAGTACAGATCAATGTCCCGTTCTGAATGATTGCCTATCCAAGTACAAGATGCGGCAAGATCAATGTTCTGTTTGAAACTATTGAGAGTCTCTTGAAATGTTTGGCGAGGCAAACATTCAACTGTCACAGGCAGGCAGATCCAGGAAGTGCAGGGCAGAACAGAAGTTCAAACAAAGTCAAAGGCAGGCAGGTTCAGTAACAAGAGATCAGTCTGATAAAGAATGCTGGGAAGTCTTGCATGATGCAAAGAAACAACCTGGCACTGACTGAGTGTGGGAGAGCAGCTTAAGTACTGGACTGATTGGGAATGAATCTCAGGTGTGTGATCAGGTGAGTGGTGAGGTATGTCTGGCAAGGGGAGAGAGAGTGGAAAAGTACTGGCTGAGCAAGGAAATGGCAGCAGGTAAGAGGCTGAATATACAGTGACAAGTATAGTTCTTCTTATCTGGCTCTGTTTTGGTTTGTGTTTTGTCAGGTCTGTCCCTTGTAATGTATTTTTACCTCATTTGTTTATTCTTTTTTGTGCGTGAATCACTTTGTAACTGTGTTCTAAAAATTGTCATACTTATATGTATATAAGTATATGATACATATGTATGTATATATGAGTGACTCACAATCATATAATTAGACCCAGACGTCACAACTGCCACTCAGGGCTGCCATAATTGCATTTAAGTACTGTAAGTACTTTAATGTACTGTACTCTATTGAAGTTGTGTCTCAGGATCATGTCCTCATGTCTCGAATCTGCTGTTTCTGCCCAGCTCCAGTCCACCACCCAAAGAAACTGATATACTTGGAACATCTCCCTGTAAACATTATCCATTTTGAGATCATAAATTCTTTTTCCTGTCCATTGTCTGCGTTCTGCATTTGGACTCACATCTGATAGCAGCAAGTCAAATACTACAAGTCAGGACATGTAGAGCAGTGCAGTGTAGATGCTGGTCTACTTACCAGTGCTTTCAGGGCAAGCATAAGGAACAAGGTCTATCTAGTGTTGGTGAGTTTGGAAGAGAGGCAGGAGTATTAGTTCTATATAATTATCGTTATAGACTAGTATGGTAGGTTATTATAGCTTTGCTATATTGAATTTAAGGAGAGCTGCGGACAGTGTTGCCAGATTGATAAATAAAAAAGAAACGCTCAAGTATTAACTATAATAAATAGCACTTATGAATGAAATTCATAAACAATAGTAAAAATATTGTGGCTCACCATGTTTTTTTTTTAAATATGACAATCATAAAACAACAATTCAAGTGGTCGCAAGTGTACTAGAATGCAGATAGGAAGACACCTCATACAACTATAAAAGTATTTATAGTGCATGTCACGGTGTGCAGAATAGGTCTCTTTCTGGGTGCCTGTGGCTTGGGGATAACAATTTTGATGTCTGTACAACCTTTTATATTGAGCAGTTTTGAATGTGCATGAATAAAGAGTGCAAGCTGGTTTTATTTTTTCCCAGGCTGGGTGCAGCGCTCAGTGTGTCGGCACATTGTGACAGTGGAATAGTGCAGCCAGGTACAAGAGTTTCATGAGGGTCATGAACATTTGGTCTTTAAGGAGAGTTCTTTGGGCCTCCAAACTCATTTTGAGATTTCCATGATCAAGAAAAGTTTGAGACATAGAGTAATAGTTCCATGGAAGCTGATGGATAGGTCAAACAAACACACAACTTTCAAAGATTTATTAGTAAATCTAACCAAATAGTTGTGATGCCTAAACCAAACCAAACTGCAGCCATTCACAATATCAACCACGTGTTCGAGAGGCTTTGTGGCAGGACGGCTTTGTGCATCGCTGGGATGGGAACACGTTGGATAGCTGGAGTAGCCGCTCTGGGCATCTAATATTACTGTGAATGGATTTACATTGGAGTTAGTTGAAAGTGCATCTCATACAGACACTAAAGGGTACCTTCTACGGCTGTATGAGATGCCAAGAGGCATGACAAAGTTTGAGTATTTGATGCTGTGAGAATTTGAACAGTATGACACATCTGTGCCATCGCATTTTTCATAGCAGTAGCCAAAATCACAAACCACATAAATGCAGGTATTCAAATATTGACCAGGTTTCAGCTATAATACCCAGGGTGTTGCTGGCTTGGAAGGCTGGTCCCTATTCAAGACCAGGTTAAAAAAAAAAAAAACCAAAGGGGAGGCACTACTTACGATCCAATTTTCTTTGAGGATCACTTTTAGGTTTGAGGATGTGCGCAATGCAACTGAAATGCTGCTTTTTTACACAATAATGTAAGTGGATGTCACATGATCTGGATCCTATATGTCATACCTGTGATATGTTCTACTGTACATGAAGGACTGATGAAGCAGAAATGCCAAATGCTTGCTCTTCCATCAGTAGAAATATTACAAAATAAATACCAAGAAACATAAAGTTGGCAAATGTTTTGAATGCTAAAAGCCCTTTCTGTCACGGCCACAGTCCTGATCTTCCTTTCTCCTTTATTCTCTCCTTCTCTGTTTTGAATTGCCAGAAGTATTTCCTCCATCTGTTTTACTTTGATATTTACATCCTTCTTTGTCCTTGACTTCTCAGCGATCCTTACTTCTCGCACCTCGCAGACGTCCCATGTCACCTGTGAGTCTCATGAATTTGGATTGATGTTGCCCAAAGTTTCTACCTGACTTTATAATGTGGAAATTTCCAGGCAATCTGCTGACCAACAGGAATTTTGATCCAAATCTTAAATGGCAGCCAAAGCGACTGGGCAGACAGACAGATGGAGTGTCATCACCATATGTACAGGATATTATAAAGTGTAAGTGAAGTCCCTATTTCAGCACTGCAGCTGGTGTTTGTTGTGCATTTTAATCAACTAATCCCCCCCCCAAAAAAAAAACTTGTTACCATAATTACAAATTCCATAAATATCTAAATTATGCAATCTTGCAACACAAAACCATCCAATTTATTTGCAGTCCCAATCTGTAAATTCAACCTCAGAGAACAAATCTAAGACTATCTAATGCCAGAAGTGTATTGTAGTTCCCCATAAAATGTCTAATTTTACCTTGTCTGTGTTTCTTAGAATTCCTTTGGACAGCGTAGAGAAAACAGGCCAAATAGTGTTGTTTTCAGAAGCCAAAGATGTATTCGCATGTAAAAAGTTTAACGTTGTGGTGATTCTTTTATGAGGCATGTGTGTCCATGACTATATCTTGTTGTGCCCCTAACTTGAAATGTAATCTGTCTTCTGGCTGCATTGCATCGTGGTCCACTGAGGGTGCTGTCAGTGAAGAAAAAGTGCATCTCTGCCTTTTCTAGAGTTCGCACTCTTTAAATCTGACATGTCTATGTGAAGTTTTAGATGTTGAACTTTCAAAATCAAGCATTGACATGATGTCACACCGTCTGTTTGGACAGTCAGTGTTATAGGACTGACACCTTCTGGACATTTGTTCAGTATGCTCAGACTATCGCTGGTGTTACTTCTTCCTATGTTTTCATAGGGAGAAGTGTTCTTTAATCCATTGAAATAAGACACAGCTCCACTTGCTCACCAGAGTAGCTCCAGTGTGTGCACCTTTTTGCCTGTCTGTGGCACAGTAACCTTTAGTGTTGATACGCTATCCCTCGTGTGTAACCAATCAGATTAGATGAGCGAGACTCCAGAGTGTGTGTCTCGCTCATCATGCAGAGAGGAGGCTGCATGAGAACCAAAGCAGTGCATTTTCAAATTAGTTTATGCTATTGGCAATCAGATAAAATAAATAAATAACTAAAAAAAAAAAAAAACTGATACCATGCCACCAATATATATGTGTGTGTGCGTGTGTGTGTGTGTGTGTGTGTGGGTGTATGATTTTTTTCAATCTATTGGTTGGTGGGTAGGTCGATATTGAGTTAAACAATATTTGGTTTGGTTTGGTTTGGTTTGGTTTGGTACATTTTTAGGGTGAATTTAGCATACTTTATCTACAATCACATGGCATGATTCTGCAGTCCAAGGTTTCTG
Organism: Chaetodon trifasciatus; assembly: GCA_037975065.1. NCBI lineage: Eukaryota > Metazoa > Chordata > Actinopteri > Chaetodontiformes > Chaetodontidae > Chaetodon > Chaetodon trifasciatus. The sequence goes on from JBBMOE010000073.1 coordinate 1,132,535, forward strand.
TATGATACCAATGTTCAGCACCAATGCAGGAGGTAGAGTGCCCTTAATGTAGTAAGGTGGAAAATAAAGGTATGTAACACGTATTTGCTCCGTCCTCCCTGTGTCTCCAATCTCCACCAAGCAGAGCATTTTGCCTGTTGAGTTTGTTGACTTGCTCGGTTTATTTAGTCATTTTCTCTTGATTTCTCTGCTTACTAGTCTTCACGGTTAAATGGTTTCTTTTTGTCTGTTTTTACTTGTGTTTATTGTTGATTTATGATAAGGAGTCTGCGCAGGGTGTTTTATGTTGAAAATATACCAGATTTTTTTCACCATTCATGTGTCTGACTGCTCTGTGCAGACTGGCGCATAAACTAAAGTTTCTCATATAAAAATATCAAGTCAGATGATCACTAAAGTCATTAAGCTTCATCCTCTAAGAGCTGAAAAAGTCTGTACAAAATCATATACTGTGATACATCAGCTGAGAGTAAGGTGTCCATCAGTATCAATGGTGAACGGCTTTCCTTCATGGTGGAGTGTGGTGAGCATGTACTTGTTTATTTATGCCCTCCATCTTGATGCAGAAAGCCCTCTACAGCTCAGGGTGACTCAATGTGTAGTGACAATAGTAAAGGGCTCGTGGGCAGGAATTACTTTGGAAAAGGTCAATGTCACTGCTTTTACAATGCATTGTGGGAATTTCCTCAGATTACCATTGCCATGTTTATGTTTTATGTTTATATTTTAGCATTTATAAGTAGTACATAAAGAAGTAATAAAAGGTTTATAACAGTATATGGAGTTGTTGGTAGATGTAGCTTAAATACAATTGTATGAAGCATTTATTTACTGTTATTTTATTATCAGTCTCATTATCAATGCATTCATAAATTACTTAATAGATCTAAAGACTTTATTAATCAAACTTATTTCAAATAACATGAACATGAAATATAAATATAATAAAAAGCTGTAGCTAAACAATAATTATCTAATTGAGAAAGGGACAGAGATTGGTCTTTTGGCCAGTACAACCTGTCTTTTCCTGCTAAGGAGTGGAAACTTGAAGAAACCCACAACTCCATCCAAAGTCCCTAAGTCCCTTCAAAGTCCCATCCTTATTGTAGCAGAGTGAGTGAAGAAGACCTTTAAACTCCAATTTCTCCTGTGCTCTGTTCTCTTGAATTGACTGTAACCCTCCTTTGTGATGTCAGGGTCCTCACTTACTCCTTCTTTTGAGTTGGCTTAAGGTTGAAGAGATGAAGAACAACTCTCCTTTGTTCTATTTTATACCCTCTCTTTTAATCGCTCCTCTCTATTGCACACGTTCTTTTGCCCACTAAACTGTTGAATTGGTGCATGTGCAACTTTTATGTGTGCATGTCCCGTTTTGGTTATTTTCCACTAAGCTTTTGGCCTTTGGCATGGTTTGGCGTAGGCCACTGGTCATAGCCTACGTGATTTCCTCATCTGAGTGTCTATGTGACTCCTCATTTGGGTGTTGCTTAGTGGAAAAATACATGACTCACTTGATTCCACTCCCAAGATCATAATTTGTTTTCCATTAACTTACCTAATCTGACAAAACCTTGTGCTTGATTACATTTCAAGTCTCAATCCCTCTTATTCCTATGATTTTATTGCATTATTTGGTTACAATAACAGCAGCATGAATTCAATCATTCTTACAATCTTACAATATGACAAAAGTTCATGTGCATTACATTACCATACTAGGACTGGGTGACAAAGGTCATTTTACTCACAGTTCTTATGTGTAAAAGGGGAATATGTCAACCTCTTGACATATCATATTGTCAATCATTACATAACAGGTATGGATGCTTGACATGTTTATCTGAATAGGAATTATGACAAGCAATCTTGTATTGTCCTGGCATGGTGATAAATTATACTGAAGTGTCTGAAAAGCAGAAAAACACATTATAAATATATGCAACAAGCACAAGTTCAACAATGTGTGACATGAATGTCTCGGAATCCCCGGAAAATGTCTGGCTCCCTGGACAATTTACCATCTACTGAATTATGGAGCAGATGTTGGAGAAACACGTGACATAACTCTCAAAATACTTATCTCAGACAACTGAAACAAAACCCAGAACGCAAACCTGGGCTGAGTGAACAAAAATCCAGTCTATGACCTTGACCTGTGAAAAGCAGGCCCTACCTCGCAGCACTCACTGGCTCACTGGATGCGGTTACTGACAGCCCATTAGTCGCTGGCAGGCGGTATGGATGCTGCAGCTCTCACTGCCTGGTTTTTGGAATTCTGTTTAATCACTTAAATTCATAATCATAAGCAGTGAGCATTAGTTTGTGTAATCACGCATACCTCCTGTTTGAGTCAGCAAAGTGAGGAAATAATGTCAAATGTTCATTATAGCTCTATCTGTTGGACAGAAAGTGGCAAGGTGGGAGGCCACAGTTACACAGTTGCCATGTTAGATTAAGATGCATTATTTTTCTCCCAGAAAAGTAACCCTGGGTGAGTGCTGATTAGCTTTCAACTTTGAATGTTTCCAGTTCATTTAAACAAAGACTGTGTGGGGTTATCACATGAGCAGTGCAGCATAGTAACACCCACAAGGATGTGCTCAACACCCGGCTGTTATTTCTCCTTCAGTGAATAAAAATGACTACTGATGCCTGAGACAATTTTCTTGTGCTACTTGAGTTCACAGATATTTCATGGCAGCACCATCTGAGACAATGATTATGCATTCAGGAAGTCACCTGTAGCCTACAATATATTTCTCCACAATTGTTGTATTGAGTGAACAAAAATCACTCTTCTCTCATTCCTCTCTTCTCAAAAGTACACCAACTGTTCACAGCTTTTAACAATAGGAGTGAATTTAAGGTTTTGAAGGACTTCAGTGAGAGTACCTATCTAACTAGCTACTTGGCTAAAGGACTGTATGGAGATTGGTCAGGAAAGATGGAGGGTTTTTGCAAGAGCAGGACAGTGTCTTTCATTTCATATTTTGTCACCTCAGATTTATATAATTCTTCCATTATGGGATTTATAAAAAAAAAAAGAAAAAAAAGATTACTATGTCCAACAATTAGTATTACTGAATAACTTGAAGATCTATCTAATTCTTGGGATTTAATGTGTAATCACTGTCTGTAAACTATAGGCCATTATGTGTGGTCTAAACTGTATCTCCAACACAGTTAATTATGAAACACAACATGTACATGTTGTACCGCCCACTTTGATGGATTGTGGTCTGTCACTGAGGAAACTGTGTGGATGAGAAGTGGTGGGACATTCAGATGACGGAGTTTTCTGATCATGTGGTTGTGCTGGATGGTATTGAAAGCTGAGCTGATGTCTGGTGAAGTTACTGGGTGATTCAAGGTTTTTCCGGAGGGGTTGCCTGGTTTACAGCAGCTCAGCTGCAGCCATACATCCTCTACAGTAAAGAGAGCAGGCTGTGTTGAGGTTATCCAATAACACCTAGCATTCCTCTGAGCAGTCCATGGTGTCAAACCGGGTGTTCAGGTTTTCAGCAAAAGGGGTGGGGTCAGTTATTGCAGCTAGCTTAGGTTGTGGATCGTGTGTGTTTTTACTTTCTGGAAAGCTTGTCTTTTGTTCATGGTGGTGAATTCCAGTTCCAGTTTTTCTTTATACCTGAGTTTAGCTTTGAAGATTTTGTTTTTGATTTGGCATGTTATGATTTTGAGTGGAACCCAGTCCAGTCATTAAAAGTAAGTAATCAAAGGTTTGAGTTTGGGTATTTCCTGAAAAATTTAACTGGGATTGTCATGGAAATACAGAATTTAATATAGTCCATGATCACAGAGACCCTCTCATTCAGACTACCACCCAAGTAAATGTCCCAGTCGGTGCAGGTGAATGAGCAGTGCAATATCAATACTGTCCTCTGTCCACTGGTGGATGCCGTAGGCCTGGGGTTTGTGACAATTCAGTTCTGTTCTGTAGTATGAAAACAGGAAAACAACATTGTGGTCAGAGTAGCATAAGTTCAGTGTGTTCCCCCTTCTTGTTGGGATGTCCACATATTGTTGGAATGAAGGCAGGACGTTGTCAAGTCTGCACCGGAGCCTCAGGATATTTCCTTTGCATGTCGCCAAAGGTATTAGCTACCAGCTCAGCAGCAGCATTAACATTAGCACTCGGTGGAATATAGACACAGCTGATGATAACAGTGGGAAATTCCTGTGGAAGGTAGAAGGGGCGGAGTGGAGTGCAGATCTTGCTCTGGATCTTAATATTGGTACACCATCTGTTGACAAACATGGAGACCCCTCCACCCCTCTCCTTACCGAACTCCTTTGTGCAGTCTGCCTGGACAATGGTGACATTGTCGAGGTTGTCCTCGACATCTGGGATGGTTCCATCCAGCAATGTTTGGTATAAACCATTGGTAGAAGCCAGCCATCCCAAGCAATGATCTGAGTTGCTTCCTTTTTTGTGGAAGAGGATTCAAATGATTCAAAATGATTCAATTGCAAGGACCTTATGCACTCGTGGGTTAATCAACCTACCTTCAATGGTGAAACCCAGATACTCTGTTTCGGTTCTGGCGATGGCACACTTGGCTGGATTGATCGTCAGGCGTCAGACATGCAAAATCTGTCTGGCAGAGTACCTGGTCTTTGAGAGGCTGCCAGGGCACCATGCAATCCAAATTGCAACACATTAACTGGAACATTGAAGGCTGTTAGCTCTGGAGACCATTGGGTCAGGGGTACCTGCCATTACCCCTTGCACAGGTCAGTGGTGGTCAGGTACTTTGCTTTCCCCAGACACTCAATGAGATCATTATTTCATGGAGTTGGATATGAATCAAACTTTGAAACAGCATTCAGGGATCGAATGTCAGTACAAAATCTCATTGTCCTATCCTTCTTGGTAAGCATAACAACAGGATTACACCACTCACTTTTTGAAGATTGAATGATTCCTAGAGACAGAATGAGGTCCACATCCCTCTTCAGTGACAACTGGAGTCACTCCAGTATCCTGTAACTCAAACATTTCACAGTCGCATCCTCTTCCAACATAATAACATGCCCCATTAGATCTGTGCAACCAGGGTACTCTTGAAATATTTCTGATTAAGTATTCACCTGTGATTTCTGGCGTTCAGAGAGATGGCTTGAATCGAGGTCAGCAGGGGTTGACAAGACCAAGTACTGTTCATCTACCTCCTCTTCCCCCGCTGGGCCGAATGGTCTGGTGTGTCTCTTGAGTCTCTGCTCGGCCTCCTCTTGCACTTCTTCCTCCACGTTGCATTGATCACAAAACCTCAAATGGTTGATCCCACCACTGCCACCATGTATGAAGGACAAAGCAGGCAGGCATGAGGAGTCCAAGGTTCACTTGTGTATCATATCTTGTTTTGTTTTCACTGACTTTTCTTATTATTGCGCTCTCCTCTTAACTGCTGTACCAATGCAAATTTCTCTGCCGTGGGCTTAATAAAGATGATCTTATCTTATCTAATCTTGAACACCATTTGTTATGTTTGTATAATGAGATAATAAAGTCATAATCTCCAGATAAAGGAAATTCAGACCGAGATTGTTAATCACATATGTTTACATCACATAAAATATCCCAGATCAATACGTGCAAGCTCAGAAATAAGTGGAACATCTGGCTGCTGCTGAACACTGCTGCACAGCCAAAAGAGAGGGCTAACATCTGACACTTTGATCTGAAGCGTCAGTGGAATTTACCTGACTGTCAAATCTAAACTGAGCTTATGGTTCAAAGCAGTTTGCACTGACCCCATCAGTTTCTATACAAAGGAAAGCCCATAGAAATGTTTTCTCTCTGCCATGTATTTTTTAGCAACATTGTTTTTGGCCTACTTTTTTATTTATTTATTTTGAAGCAATCTAAACTCCCAGCACTAGTTGCCTTGTGGTCTGTTGTATTCAGGGTTATTAGTCCACTTACGTATGGCAGCCAAGTGGTCGGAAACCTGCTGAGAATACTGGACAGCCAAAGCAATAAAGGATCACCAATAATGGTTTCACAAATGCTTGTGGTCTTTTCTTTCTGTTTGCACAGAGCAATCTACAGCCAATTTGTCCATCAAAGATTATTTCAGAGAGCACCCAAGGACTTCCAGCATTACAGTGCTACATTAACATTAACCAACCATTCAATTATTTCATTATCCTGAACACTAGAGAGTCACCAGTCAGTGACTGCCACGTCGTCTTTATCTCATATCCACCAACACATTCACCTCAATTGAACTCTCTTTTAAAGTAACCCACACTCAGCCCTTCTGATGTAAAGAATTGCAGACCCCTTTCTCTTTCCATTTGTTTTTAAACACTTAAGTCTGATGTCTTAACCTTCTCACTCTTTTTTCATATCTCTACCCGAAAAACCCTCTTGGCCCCTGCTAGTCTGGTTAAAGGCAGACCACTAAACGGAGACTTTTCCCAAGTTGCTTGGCTCTGTTATTCAATCACATGTCTTTCCCTACCACAGCTATGCAGATGATACCTATTCTTTTCTTAGTAGTTTACCTTGTCTGAAACATGGCAGCACAAATCTCTGCATGTCTGGCTGATATTTCTCCGTTGAAAATGGAACAAAACACAGACAAATTCCCATCAAATTGTTCTGTGTCACACAGAAGTGACTTTGCTATACCAATCACTGGCTGACTTACATCACTTCAGCGTTCCTGTTGGTGGTGCCAATGGAAGTCCTTGAAGGTATGTGGTTTTTGGGGAGTTCCCTAGCGGGCAGCGGGCAGTTCCTCTCAGGGAGTCTTTAGAAGTGTTTCGTCTGAAAACACAACTCTGTGGGACCCTCAGCTTGGATTGTAAGGAACCTGGGTGTGATGCTGGATGACCAGATGTCCTTCTTTGCCGACATTACTGCAAACAATATCAGGAGGATATGTTCATTCCTCACCAGGAGACGGTGCAGATTCTGGTCCAGGCCCCTGTGATCTTGTGCCTAGACAACTGCAATTTGCTCCTGGCTGGTGTGCCCACATAGGCCATCTGATTGCAATATGCCATCTGATTGCAGATCATCCAGAATACAGCAGTCCAACGCAGACTGAGAAGATATACAGTACATATAGAGAATCCCCACTGGCATTTTCTTTTACACGAAAAGGGCATTTATGAAAAAAAGATTGTGCCAAATGTGTGTACTTGCATTTGCTTTTTTTCTATTCACACACAGACTGAAAAGTTGAGTTAAAGCGAGCAACAGCAGAGAGATAAATATGACAAAAGGGAGGTTGTGGCTACATCTAATCTTTCACTTAAAGCAATGTAGTTAAAGACACAAACTGCTGAGCTGACAAAGCTACGTATCATGATTCATCTCATCTCATGAAAAATTACTTGATGACTTGGTTAACAAGCTTTCTCATTAAATATGTGATCTTTGCTGTGTGATGCAGCACCTTTGTTCTTTCTGAAACTTTCAGACCTGTAGTTTGGTGGATTTGGTCTGGAGTGAGGGAGAGAATGAAAGATAACTGCGTTTTACTTTTGGTCCTTTTGTGGTCACATTGCCATGGTCCAAAATGAAGTTTGGTCTACGTGCCAATGGTTGGCAAAGTGAAAAATTTACCTGCCAAAATATTTTTCACCTTGCCGGAAAATATACAGTTTCACAAATGTGAGGATGTGCTGCTTTTCCTTTTAAATCCCCATATAAATTTGAATTATTCTTAATAATTTTGAGCTTTTTTTGAGCACTGGTGGGACAAAAAAAGCACTCAAAGAAATGCAATGCAGTTATTGAGGGTCATACATTGTATGCCACCCACAGTGCTGCAGAGTCAATGCCACACAAAAAGCTGTCATCAACAAGCAGATCAGATCAGATCAGATATACTTTATTGATCCCGGGGAAAATTGTTTTTGTTACAGTGCTTCTTAAAAGAATAGAAAAAATAGAAGAGATGAAGAAGAGATAGAAGAGATATAGAAGAGAAAGAAGAGATAAACATGTATGTGCAACCCAACAATGGCAGTTGACTTCATTCATTTTATTTGTCAATGTCGACTTTTGCTTGCATTTTGCGGGTGCTGATTGTGGACCCTGCATGCAGCACATAAATTCTTCTTATGTGATTGTTTGTGTTCCCTGGTGTAACAAAGAACTCATGATGAATTAATGTTAATTCTAAACATTATTAATGTTATTAGACTGAAAATTATCTGTACTTTGTGAATAATGACATACTGAATTTTAAGGTCATCTCATTTTGGTCACAATTTTAACTGACAGCTTTCACTTCTCTCCAAACAAACCAAAGCAAACAAAACAGATATAACTGACCAAAGTTTATTTAAACTGAACCAAATTGGTTCAGTGGGAAAGCACCCTTACTCTTGTTCCATGATAAGTGCACACTAGTGAATGTTGTTACACAGAATATTTCAAAAAAAGTCAGGAACGTGACCTCTTCATCTACTAAAACCAGCATAACAAAACAAAATTGTACTGTCCACAGTGTCTACAAGTGTATGATATTCCTTTTAACTCAGTGTGAGTTATAATGGATTAATTGGTGATATTTGCTGCCCTCAAAACCAGGCAGTTGCTGAGTACATGACCCATGCAATCACTGTTTTACAGTCAGTTTCCTGAAGTCAGAGAGTGCAGTGTGTGAGAGTATATCAAGGAAGGGAGTGGGTATGGGGGAGAGGGATGGGGTGGGGGGGTTAATCAGCCACAGTCAACGAGGCTCAGGGCAGATCATCAGTAGCATTCAGCTGCCCTGCACATCCCATGTGAGTGGCATGCAGCAGCCCTGGCCCACTTCTCCCCACTGAGAGACCATTTATGGGCCTCGCAATGGGAAGAGGACATGCATAAAACAAGGCTGCGCCCTGGGGTTAGTGTGTGGAAGAGAAGCATGGGTGCAGAAAATTCACTGACACAGAAAGCCTCTTATGAAACCAGAGAGGGCAAGCAGAGAGGAGGAGCACTGCTGGACACATGGAGAGGATGATGGATACACCAGTGGTTCTCAAAGAGGGGTCCAAGGACAAGTAGGGGTCAGTGAGGCTCCATAGGATCCTCAGCAACATAAGAAAAGTATTTTGTTACTTTAAATCAATTTAAGGGAAAAAAATGTAATCTAATCTAAAAATTGCTAACCAAATCACTCCCATCAATGTGAGCCTCTGCATCCCTATATTGTAATTAACTGCAAAAGCCAGGAAAATCCTAATCAAATTTAAGTAAATAGGATTTTGTTTCAATTTATGGGCTAACTTGTATCTATCTATCTATCTATCTATCTATCTATCTATCTATCTATCTATCTATCTATCTATCTATCTATCTATCTATCTATAAAGAGAGAGAGAGAGAAAGAGAGAAAGAACCTACAATGACTACTGTTTTCACTTTGATTTATACATTCAATTTGGCAGTTTTGAGACTGGCCTGACACTCTGAGCCAATCAGCCAGCCAGGTCATCCGGACTTGTGCTGGTGCTCCTGATGACAAGTCCAGGCCTGGATACATCTCATAAATACCCCATGCAGACCGACACATCTGAATGGATGAACCTACCCTCTTTCACACCCCCCTGCTTAGGTTTGGTGACCAGGACCTATAAATGTGTTTGCAACTGCTCCGAACAGCCACAAAAAAGTGGGCTGAAAAAAACGACCATCACACCGACCATTTGACAAGTATACTGGCAGCTTAATTCCATAGCTAGCAGCTCAGTGTTTTGAGCTTAATGTTAACATGAGGATGCTAACATGGATATATTAACAATGTGAACACACTCATGGTTATGTTTGCCACGTTCAGCTTCCTAGATAGCATGACAGCAAACAACAACAACATCAAGTTTTGATTCATTTTTGATTTTGCTAAACTGTGTAAAATGCATCAGCAAAGATAGTTTTGATTATCATCTTTTCAGAAAATTTCTTTGTGTCTGTGGCAACTCAAACACAACCACAACAGAAAAGACATTACTTGCAGACAGACTCGTTTTTCTGGGGATTCTCGTATATTTACCCTGCTCTCCTGCTGTCCTCTCATTTAAATATTTTCCCACAAATGTCTCATATTTTTAACCTTTCAAAAAAAAAAAAAAAAGGTTGTCTGCAATATTGATGACATAACCGCCTATTTGATGTGTTTGCAAATTCCCCTGCGGTATAGCAGATGACAGTATGTTCTACCTACTTCATCTTCTATTGGCAGGATGAACATGAGAGGGATGGAGTACCTGCCAAAAAGACAAAAAGTTTGTCCAAATATCTCACCAAATGGGATGGACGTACTAAATGAAGAGCAACATCACTGAGAGTCATTCTTTTTGTAAAATATGCCAGACATGAATCGTGGTTCATGCATATGCATGCTAGTGATGCCAAGTTCACACAAAGTCTCAAATTGTCATCATACCACTATTTCCAATCCTTCATTCTGTACTTGCACATACTGTTTTCCTATCTACAGTATTTTTCTTCAGCATTGACAACATAGCCTCAGCACAATCATATAACAGCCATATGGACTACATATGAACGCTATCAGTGCCTCAGTGGGGGGAAAACAATTTGTAACAGGAGCTGATGACAAATGCCAAAGTCTCCCTTATTTTTATATAACATACAGCTGAATATTTGTCCTTAACCACCCAGGAAATCATGAGGGCCTAGTGGACTGGCTGTCAGATCCATGGGACATTTTCTTGGAATGGCTTGATGAGTTTTGGGATGTGATCAATACACTCGCTTCATCCCTCACGTCCAGAGGTATACATGTTTGCCACTAAACATGCCACATCTACAGATAAGAGCTCTCAATTTTAATAGATTATAACTTCCCCTCCAATAAGTGTACAGAGGAGGAGGGATATATAGAGATAGCTTTCTTCATTAGGCAGCCAGGGAATCTTAATCAAAAAGCTATTTGCCTCCTGCAATTGATTTGTGTTTCAGCGTTCGCATATTAGAGTGAAAATTCCCTCTCAACTGTGTGTCCTCCTTTGCTTTACAGGTGATTAGAGGAAATGGAGTCTAAATCCATAAACAGAGAAGTTTCATTTGATATACAGTTTGTTATTACACAAGAAATTACCCTAAAAGCATCAACAAGGGAAGCAATATTGTAGAATAAATTTCTCGATATTGCTTCTTTTTCTATCATACATTAGCATGAATCCATGATATATAGTCAGACTGAATAAGTTTCCACATTCACTCTGCTCTACTTGGACTTGTTCATTGTATTTTTGTCTCACCAAACTTTTACCTCACCCATGTTCAAGGTCCTGCTATGACAGTCTTTTGTTATGACACATGATATCAATCTAATGTTTGTCTGTTCACTATATAGTAAGGACATGGCGTAAGAAACTGTTATAGTCGATCATAACACATATGCTCAGATGACCTTTACAACAATGCTGTTGAATATAAACAGCTCACAGCCATTGTCTGGGTAAGGAAATGAGAAAATCAACCCTTTGCTACGCTTTTATTACAGTTAACAATGCACATAAAAATCAGCTTTGAGGCAGGTTTGCACTGTTTGTACTACACCCCAGTGAACTACCTATTATGCATAGTTTTTCTATGTTGTATTTGTACACACAAAAAAAAAATCAGTTGTAATGTTTGCATTGATGAAATCAAATTTTATCATTTCAAACAGTGTGTAATAAAACTAATTTGAGATGATTTGAGCTGTATGGTTGGAGCCACTTAAGAGGCATACTGGCATTTTCTGAATCTCACTGGTTATTTAAATCGCCAGTCATCTGCAAAATTGGTTGCGATTGGATAGATTCTCACACAGAAGAGTCGAACAAGGCATGACTGCTCAGCTCAGACTGTTATTGACCACTGTGGTTGATTGGCCTCATATGGCAGATTGTGATTGGTTAAGTGAGGTGTTTGAAACCTGAGATTCCACAAAGTAACTGGAGACAAGGTACTGCTTTGTCAGCGCCACGGCTAAAAGATGGTGATATCACTCAGCCATTCATAACAAAATACTGTATCTTTGGTGATTTCTTTGTGAATTCGTTGTTCAAGCAAGATCAAAATTTCAACTCCATAAAATGAATAGAATGTTCTAAGCAGTGCTGGACTGGTAATCTGGCATACTGGACATTTTCTCTGTGGGCTGAGGCACTTTGAGTCAAGGGTCCAACCTCCGCTTCATGTCACAGTGGGTGTCAGTGACTGTGTCTCAATTCAGATGCCTCATCCTTCAAAGACTACATTTGAAAACCGAATATGTCACTGCCTTGCAACGCAGCTGTTCCTTTTTGAAGCCTCTGTTGAATCCTTCTTTTGATCAACTGGCGAGTTTCAATGGCTGGATGTTGGATACAAATGTTAAAAAAATAAAGTTTTAATTCTGGAGAAAATGGGCCTTCTGGGGAAGGTGACTAGTTTGCAGGTCAAGGCCACACACAATTAAAATATGTGCATGTGATTTTTGAAACTATGTTTTAATCACACAAGTTAATAAAGAAATTGGTGTAATTGGTCTTCCTGTTGCTGCTGCTGTTGTTGTTAACTTCCATGATTGATTACCTCTGCCTTAGAATTGCAAGTGCCCAGGGTCAGGAGAGGGTGTGAGTGGAAACTGATGCAAGTTGGCCGTAGTATGTCCTCCATTCCTTTTGGAAACATCATGACCAATTGCAGAAGTGGTTGAACAGGAGGAAGAGAAGGAGGAAAGCCAGTCAGCAAAAGAAAGAAAAAGAAAAAGAGAGGGAGAAGATGGGCCTCTTGAGTTTTTAGGAGAAGACATGAGGTTGCAGAGAAGAGGAAAACACAGGAGAGCACATTAGGAATGGACAATAAAGTGAATGAATTAATGGATGTCTCCGTTCATGGTTCAGAAGATCCACCAGCACTGCCGTTGCCCCCCCCCCCCCCCCCCCGGAATCGGGCCGTGTATCCTGATGGTTAAATAACCTGTCCAGCACAGGAACACTCCTGCAGTACAGGGGTCTGGGCTGCTTTGGGGGAAAGCCAGAAAAGGAAGAACTGGTCCATAAACAACAGCTAGATATAAAGTGTGTAGCTTAGATGGATGAGACACTGTGAAAATACTCCACTACGAGTAAAAATCCCACATTAAAAACCTTACTGAAGTAAAGCTTTGCAAGTATTATCAGCTTATACTCATAGTATGAAAAGTAAAGTACTCTTTTACCCTTTACTTTTAAGGGGACTGCAAGGATGGTGGTGTTTGACCAACTGTGGGTGGACATGATATATTAAGATAAATAATATTATTTTGAAAATATCAATACAGACATTTTTATTAGTGGAAAATATCTTGATGTGAGTTTGGAGATTTCTTTCTATAAAGCAGTGTGCCTGTGCAGTGTGACTGTGTCTGCTCCTCTTAAAATGTAAATCAAGTCAATAGCCATGTTTGATTGATCTATCATTTAAGACAGTAGAGAGGGCGGTTAAATTAGGTATTGAACCAGCCTCGGGCTAATATCATCCATCGTTTAACTGTGCTCTGACAAGCCAGACACAAGATGATATAAATGGCTATATCATCTGTTTGGGGCTTATCCTTCAACAGCAACAGGCTACTGATATAGAGTTAAGCTGTATTACACTAAAATGAGCTGGACCCTAATCTATAATCTCTACACGGTTATGTTACAAGATGAAGTTAATATAAAACAGATGTAAGGCTGAATGAATGGGGGTCAGCACGCTCAGCTGAAGTTAGTGGAAGGACTTCAGGCTTCATGCTTCATTGAGCTTTGTTAAAGATCATTCAGCTGTAATTGTTAAGATCACACACTCATGCATGTACCAGAATTTCAGTCTAAAATAATTTATTTGCTAATGAGCTCATTTAGCTATCCTTCAACAAAATTCTCAGTAAGCTGGTGACTTGTTCACACTGGTACTTGTTCATACTTGTTGGATTCATACCTACACACTTGCTATGTGCCTGGTGATTTTACACTGCCTAAGCAGTAATCATGTATAAGAGCAGCTGAGCATCCCATATGGAGAAGCTGTTTTATTAACTGTGGGCAAATGCAGAATCAATACACAATTCCGTGATCAATATGGGGTCATGACACATTCACTTTAACAAAAAGCAGATATGAATTGGACATCAGTGCTTTCAGAAATGACAAATGTGGAGTGATCTGACATGCAGTATCTGGCCTTACTGCTCCTACAGCAGCCCCATATTCCTAGATATTTCACAATGCTATGTTTAAAATAGGAGTTTGGAGTCAATCCCCATATATGTCTAGTAGAGTTGCCGCAATCATGTTTTTTTGTTTTGTTTTGTTGGCAATACTGATCTCTAACTGTCTACAAGCTGTATCAAACTTGTTCAAAAGGTACTGGACAGAGACTTTTCGAATTTCCTTGCTAGGCTTTCTGTATAAAAGGCCATCACAGAACAGATGAAGCAGATGTAGAATTAAAATGGTGAGAAAACTAATAGGGAATTTATTCTTATGTATGTATTCTTATTATCATGTATCCCCCCCAAAACACACACACACATGCACATTCAGGGATCGGAGGTGACGGTGAGCTGTGGGACTCACGCAAGGAGCCAGATGAGGAAATTTATGCAGGTCAAGGATGTCGAATGTAATGTAGGAGTCACTGTTGGCCGCTTTCTTCCGGAGTTGCTCGAGTATGTGACCTCCTTTTTCAACCTTCTCCATTTGACTATGCATGCAGAAGATTAGATGCTTGAAGGTTTACTCTTGCCACTTTCTGCTGTTGAGGCATGGTCTGTTGTCACTCAGCACTGATTTTCTGTGTGTTATGACACAGGTTAACAATATATTTGACAAATATGCCATTTCAGGAAAGTTTGAGTGACAGTCAAACTGGGAAATATTTCAGTGTCGAAGGGAAAAGTCCCAGTGTGGCTTTGAGTTTGTGAGTTTCAGACACTGATGTAGTGTTTTTTGTTCTCTTCGTGTTTCTTTTCCAGCAGTAGTGTTGGATTATTTCTTCCTTTCAATGCCATTATGAGAAATCTTTCATTGTTCCGTCTTGCTTGTTAGGTGCCAGGCACGGCAGGTGTTCAGTTGTCCTGCTGTCAGGGAGTCATATGGAACTTCAAACAGGGCCACTAACTCTCAGCTGCTAATCAGTCCTGTCTTCTGTCTCCTCCAGGAGACGTTTGATCTTCTTAAAAGAAAATACCAGTCTTTTTATATACATACCTGGTCAGAGCTGGTCACACAGTGTTTACCGAGGGAGTATAACCTTTTTGGCATGGCACATTGAACAATCTCTGGGGTCTGCTCAAGAATATCCTACACTCAGTTCACCACTGATGTGGTACAACCATGGACAGAAAGGTACGCACCATCCATTTTGCAGTCTGTGTCACATTGCATTGTCATCATCAGGTGCTGAATCCTTGGAGCTTGTCTCCAAGGATGATGATTTCTTGAGCTCTGAACTGCCATTTGCTATTGTGTCACTTCAGTCTATTGTTTTGCACGTGCTCCAGGACTTTGGTCAGCTATCCCAGACAATGATCATCCATCGCCTTGATAATGTATTCCATTGCTCTGTGAAATATTTCAGACACTGAGATTATTCCAAAAGGCAGTCTTAAGCAATGTTTCAATCCGTCAAGGGGTATATTGAAGGTACAGTACTTTGTGCTGCTTCCATCCAATTTCAGCAGCTAGAAGCCCTGTGACATCTCCAACTTTGTGAAGTGTCTGGCACCTTCCAGCTCACACGCTTAAGTATCTGGTAGTGTTTGCACTTGATGTTCTCATTTAAATCTTTTGGGTGCATACATACACCCCCCAGCTACTGCAGGCACTTGGTACAGTCCAGTCCAATACATTCTGTATTTAGCAGCTCTACTCCAGCAGCCGCATCTTTTGCTCAGGCCTGGTCAGATGTCGCTCCAGCAGCAGCCGGACCCACAACACTGGTAACTCAAAAGACAAATCAGTAGAACTTAAGGCAAATTAAATAGACAAACTGCCATGTGACTATACAGAAGAAAACTAAATGTGCACGCTACAAATAGAAACCAGTGTACTGTTAACTTATGTTAAATCAATATGTATATGTTGTATGAAAACAACAGCTATGTGTCACTCTTCATGTGTTTGCTGTCTGCATGTCCAATGTGGATGTCAAGAGGTCAAAAGGTCAACTAAATTAATAAATTAATACTTAAATGTAAAGAAAACTAAGGTGAGTGTAGGAGGGTGACCAACATTTATGCAAGCTGTGTGGCAGCAGGTGCAGCCATCACACAGGGTTTACTGAGGCCTTTGTTTATATCAGCAATAATTCAATAATTCTAGTAATTGAGGATATTTTATTGATATTTTGTTGAGTAGCTGGTCAATAGTGGAGAATGTCTTTGTCCATTTTCTTCCAGATGTTTGACAGATTCTCCTAATCTTATTAACACTGCTATTGTTTAACCGTGGGGTAACTCGTGGAGCAGCAGTATTTAAAGCAGACGACAAGGTATTGCTGAAATGTTCAACCACGTCATTTCAAGATCAGTGTGACAAATGATTTCATAATATTACTGAACTTTGCTTCAGCCTTGCCATCCAGGAATCTTGGGCGGGAATCTTGGGAGAATGTGATGAAGAGGCAGAAGACGGACGTTGGATGCCAGGCTGGGACAGAGACATCCTCTGAATGCCTTGGGTAATGCAGAGGAAGCAGAGGGTTGGGTTAGTAGTCTGACACTTATCTGTGCATTCTTGTTTCGGTACATCATAGAAAGAGCATGATGCAGATTGGCACTGAGCAGTGCAAGGCAGCAAAAGGACCGAATATGAATACATGTTGTGACCGACAGTCGCTCCGTTTCTCGAATAGCAGGCAAAAGGCTTTTGTTTTCCTTCATAGACAGAAGTGTCATTGAGAGTTAGATTATTTAGATTTTTTCTTGTATGTGTTAAATAATTACCACAGTAAAAATTCTCCTTTATTTATGTAGCAGCATAGAAAATGTTGTTTATCGTTCTATGCATTGCTGCATGGAATGAATCAGTGGAGTGAGCCGGGTATAAAAGCAACAGCCCTTTCCCTGGGTTCTCCCTCTTTGCACTCCACCTGATGTGTCACTTCCGGGTCAGAGGCTGTCTGCCCTCGACAGGTATGGCTGCTCACTGTTTCTCCTTGCTTGCTGGTAGGTTACATTGTTTCATGCTAACGGCATTTGTTGTATGTTATAGTGACTGCTTGTGCGCCGCTTCATGCTGCCCATATGTGCTTCCGTGTGTGGCGTCCATGTAGTAAGTGTCCTCTCTCTCTTGGCATTGTGGTGTTTGCTATGATGCGGCTAATGCTAGTGTGGTCCTAGGTGGGAGCCCTGGTGACTGTTTGCAGCCCCCTTGCATCTTCCCTCATGTGTGTGCGTGTGTCCGCCTTTGGTGAAAAGGTAAAACTGCGATCGGGCAGCTATAATCAGCTGACTGGGAATCAGCTGACTGGGGCCGCTGCTGTTTTGTCTCCACAAGAAGCTTCTCCATTGCCCTGTCTCTACGAGATGTCTTGCCATGGCTGCTTGACTCTGCACCGTGGATTTCAATAGACTTTTAAACAGGGGTTTAGTCCCTCTCTTATTTGTATGCGTGAGTTAAAGTGTGGCTTACACTCCCGTTACCCTTGTGTTATTTGTTCAGATTTATTTAGTTATGTTATTTTGTTAATTGAGATTAATTTAATTGTGTTTCATTTACCTTGATTTTGACTTTATTTTGTTTATTCAGATTTATTTAGCTGTGCTCAGTTGACCTTGATTTTGACTGTCTCCTTGGTTTCTTTTGTTGACTGAGTTCATTTGAGGGGTTTTGTTCTTTGATATTGTTTGGCTCATTTTCAAAGATCATCACACCAGTGAAAAAACACTCAGGGTCCTCAACTATATTTATAGATCTTCCTGTCTTTCTCTCTTTTCTTTCAGAGAAGCACTGCTTAGCGTCATCCCCCAGCAACTTAAGCGTTAACAATAAGCTGGACACTGTCTCGAAATAAATCATCAAGAAACTCTAAAAATCAACTCTGCACTGTATTCCCTGACATCAAACTGGCCTCCATCAGTCTCAAAGGCTGTTTTTGATCAGGGTCCTTGTGTGTTAACTGGGAGTCTGCTGAACCTGGTACAGTGAGCAGCAGTTAGCTGTTAACATACTCAAGAAACAAGCAAAGCTACTACCTGTCCATCAGGAAACTCCATAAATCATTGTGGTAAATTTACTGTATTATGACTGGTTATTTTATTGGTGGTTCAAGTCAATTTGTTTTAAAAATGCCATAACTGACACTTAATGACAACAGTCATATTCATTCCAGGTCATGTCATGACGGTGTCATGTCAGTCTAATGTACACCGCTTCAAATAAATGTAGATTGCAAGAGGATAAATGTCTGGGACTCCACAAAAGTCAGTTCGAGCTGACTCGTCGTCTAGATCCTCAAGCAAGTCCAGTTACCTTTGCGAAGCACGTGAAGTACCCTTCAAATAAAGTGTCAACCATTACTTTCCACCAGTTACATAATTTCAAATTTATACTGACACCTTGTGATTAGAGGAAGTAAGCCCAGCTGCATTTTGATGAATGAATGAATAAATAAATACTTTTGTTCACAAGGAAATTTCTACTTCTCTGGAGTTACATATATCTCTCCAGGAACCATCGTAAGAAACTATTAGGGAAATTATGGACCTGTAAAGAAAAGCATCATCCAATAATAATACATAACATCACTGCATCAGTAATACCTGTATCAGTAACAATTTAAAAAAAACAAGCTGAAAACACAACACAGACATATCATCGCCTTACAGCAGGGGTGGGGGATGTCTGTCTGATCTGCAATTCAGTTCATTTATACGAAAAAGAAACTTCTTCAGACATCAAGAAAATAACATAACACAATCTTCCAGGTGACTCCTGAATGCAACACCCATGTAGCGGTTACATAGATGTCACGTTGTGACATACATCACGGCGACTGTAAAGAAAGGAAGAACAGGTGCAGAATGTCACGCTTTCCAAGAGAAATGGTAAAACATTATTTTTTTTTTAAGTCAAAGGCGAGCCAGTGTGCCCGATGCCTTTGCAGTGATGGAAAAAAATGAATTCTCTCGTGTCATTCCAGCTTGAAACATTCTTTACTGGAAAAATGCTCCATGAGGTCACAAGCTAGTCTCCAACTTTGTCTGTCTACTGTTTGGTGCTGTGCAGGTAGTGTGCAAACAAGGCTAATGAGAGCTGACTTTGTGGACTGGAAACGCAAAGCAATTAACTAAATTCTATAAAGTTGAGGAGAACTGCAGACTTGGTGATAATTCTCTGTTAACACCTTCATTTTAAACAGTCATTTGGTCAATTTTCAATTAAAAAAAGTACAGTCTTTCTTTGTCTTTCTAACAAAGGTGAAGTCATTGTGAAACTGGCTGCCGGAAGTAGTTGTGGTGCAGCAGCTGGCCTTGGTGATCTACTCCTCCTCCTCCTCCTTTTCACCTTCCTCACCCCTCCACCCCGCCACCCTGCCCTCTCTTCCTCAGTGACTGACAGGATTCAGCTGCAGGGCCAATTAGCAGCGCACAATTACCCCAGGACAAATGTGACCCTGAAATTGATTTAACACTTTGCCAGTAGTGAAAATGTCAACAAGCTGGAAATTGGCCTGAATTGTGGCACTTGGATGAGGAGGATTCCTGTTGGGAGCCGCGGGACCTCTGTCCACATCACAGAGGAGATAATGACAGTCCATATTAGTCACATAACGCTGTGAACAAATGATTCTGACACTCTGTTGACGTATGTTCATCAAACTAACATAATTGTCTCATGTGATGGATGCCTTCTTTTTTTTTTTTTTGCCAGTACAAGAGACAGTGGTACAATGATGTTGCAATGTATATAAAACCACAGTGTTCATTTGCAGCTTTGCAGGAAGAAAAATTAAAGACAGAAAATATGGAAATAAGGAAACATAAAGTGCCATTAAGAACATTAGCTACTTCTCCACAGGGAAACCAAATTATCTAGGCTAGTCTATGAGGACCAGGTGCCATTAATCCACCAATCAAGCCCTGTCAATGTCTGAGCTTGAAGAAATTTGGTTCAAATCTGGTATTGGAAGTGCACTAACATCTCTCATCCTTCTACGAGTGGTTCGGAGGGACTGGTTAATGTACAGTCATTTTTCGGAGTGTCTTAAGTTCCGAAACTTTTCAGAAATACCTCTTAAGCTTGAGATGGTTTGTAAGATGGATTTTTTAAGATGCTGTTGGGTAGATGTGCTTCCTCTGTTTTGCATTTCTCAGATCTCTTTTTTCCCCCAAAGAAAAGTTTGCGGTTGGCCAACAATGGAAGTCAAACTTCCCCCAAGTTGAATGCAAAGACCAGCGAAGACGTGCAAATTTACTTCACATTGTCACCAAATTCTTTGGTCACTTAGATTCCATTGGAAGTCCAAAATGTCATTGTTATTAACTAGCCCTTTGTGCTGAACATCCGCTTTGTAGGTTTTTTAAAAATCTAACACAACTTCAATAATTTGAACCATGATATAATCACATATGGAAAACGTACAACGACAGAATACATATCTATGCATGTAATGGTGCATGAAGACAGTGAAAAGTTGCATACAAAAAAAAAAAAAAACAGCAGGAACCCCACGTTCATGATTTTCAGTACTAGCAGAGTAAATATGTACTCACTGCTTCGAGTGCTGTCATGGTCTATTTTCATGTGAACAAGTTTTCCTTTGTAACCGTTACATTTTGTTGCAAGCCAGTTTTTAGTGAGAAGAGGATTCTACGTGGAACTACTTGAATTTGCATGCCTTTTAGTGGCAGCTCTCATTCCACTTATCTGGTGCGTGGCATGCGGATGTGAGGGGCCGGCTCACTTGTCAAGCAACTCTTCGTGGCACAGTAATCACACGCGGCATGTCACGGCAGATTTGCAAAGCTTACATTAGTCCACGACTGTAATGAAAATGAATAAAAGCAAATGAGATGATGAGTCAAAACAATTCCAGGGGGCAATGTGACATGCAAATGCAGGCAAACTTCACTCTGACTTAAGCCACTCTGATCGACATGACAGGACTTCATCGGACATATTGAACCAGAGTGTTTCTGTCCTTACTCACACTGCTGGAGGTCTTAAAGGGTTATAGGGACGATAAGCCCCAACTATCCATATCTCCTCTCCACTGGATGGTTCCACCTTGGGAAGTTTACAACCAAACTTGTGCGGAATCTAATGCTGTTGATCTGATGCCTGTCTGTATTTCAGAGTAAATTCATTTGGTTGTGCTCTGTGCTCTGCCAGCAGTGGTCAAATATTCTTTACACAAAAGGCAAAAGCTTGTTGAACTTGGAAGACAGCCTCAGAGCTTCACTCTATGCCTTCACATGTGCTATCCAAATACAGTACTGTTTGACTGAAGTATTTTATTACATTCATTAGGCCAGCGTAGACCTGGACTTTTGAGGCTATTGCACAAGTGTTCTACATGCGTAAAAGTCTCTTGAAATTCACTCTCTCTACAGTGAAGTCTAATTCAATCCCACTCCATACAGAAACACTCATAGCATAAACACTGACTGACTCCTATCTCCTGTATGCTCACCAGCAGAAGAGCTCATTTTTTTCCGAGTGACAACTTTGTCCTCTTTATTACGGATGGACTGAGGGCATGCTGTGACATTCTGTGAGGTTAAGAGTGTCATTATTGTGACAGGCGATATACAATCTCTCGAGCAGATACAAATGATCACCGTCATTAAACACTGAGTCAGGGAAAGGGAGGTGCCTGTCTGTTGTGAATGTGAAAGAGAAAGAGAAGACACTGCTGCTTCAGTCCATATGTAGAAGCATGTAGAATAATGTGTGTGTGTGTGTGTGCGCACGTGCACATGTAATCCTTCAGTTACAGAATTTTAAAAGCAAAAAGCGATATGACAAATGAAAGTTTAGCTTTGCTCATTGTAATGACCAATATTCTCATGAGGAAACCATGTACAAACTAGAATTAGCACCACGTTACATGACTCCACCAACCAGTCGAGTTGTAGCTTAAGTATATGTAGTGAAGATTTTGACAGAATTTAAAGGGTATTAACTGTGTTTTTTGGCAAAATGGAAAAAATAAATAAAAAATAACTATTTTGACATGCATGGTTCCAGTGAACAATTTCCACTGAGTAGCATGCTGTCTTCACTTAGAGAGTATTTTTACATATGAGAACACAGGGCTGACTTAGAGCTTCATCACAAGGTGCAACGACAATAACCTGAGGCTCAAAATCTGCAAAACCAATGATCTTGTGGTGGACTACAATGCTTCAAATCAGGATGTTGCTGTAAAATGGCTTTTTCAGAGGCATGAAAAAATAAATTGCATGCGATTACCTGCGTTTTCTGTGTTTTATGACGTGTGTCTCAGGAAGCTAATGGTGAAACTATGTAGGGTTAATTGACGCAGGAAAAGGAATCCTTTGTAACAGCCCTGTCACATTGATCAGAAAGAGTTTTTGTGGTGGTTATTACTTATTTGGTTCATTGCAGTGTTTACAGAATTTGACTGTAATTGACTTGACAGAAAACACAGCCAAATAGTTACTTGTGTTTTCTCCATTTGGTAGTGTTGTGTCACCTTGCAATGAGTTCACAGAGGCTGTGATGTCTTACATCAGCTTCTGTGAGGATGAGGACTGCTGTTTACAATCACGCACCAGGGTGGCTTATTTCAATGACAAACCTTGGTTTACAGCCAATCTCAGACAGTGAAGGTTGCAAAACAAAGATGCATTTAGAATGAGGACAGGACAGGACAGGACAGTCGTTTGAGCATCTGGTCCCACCTCAGAACCATCACTGACCTACTCCTGGACACCCTGCAGTTTGCCTACAGAGCCATCAGGTCTGAAAACAATGCTGTCAACATGACCCTCTACTTCATCCCCCAGCACCTGGGCTCCTCAGGAACTTATGCTACAATCCTGTTTGTGGACTTCAGCTCTGTCTTTAATACCATAATTCCAACTGTGCTGCAGGACAACGTCTCCCAACTGAGTGTGCCTGATGTTGGCACCTCACCATGTGGATGAACAAGGACAGGCCTGCATGGAAAAACTCTGAACAGAGGACAAAAAAAAGAGGCCAAAATCCAATCAGGCCTTCCAAATTACACCTGAGTGTAAGATTTGGTTTGAATCCAAATCCATCCCATTGGATGAAACCCACCAGAACTCAGAGGAATCCCCATGACACAGCCATCAAACATCAACAACAACAAAAAACAAAAATACTTGTGATGGATTTTCTGCCATTTTGAAGTTTTTGAAAAATACTAATATGAATAGACCTTGTTGTTTCACTGTATCAACACCAAAATGGGGATACAGCATCGGGGGACTGAGTTACACAAGATCGGATGAAAAGCATGGCTGGCATCAAGCAAAAAACTTTTCAAAAGCCGGGGCTTGGAGCGAAAATGGGCACAACTCATTACCAATCTGTCTAATCATCAGAAATCTGAGTACATATCTTCAGGGCATGATTAGAAATAGGCCTGTCAAGGCATTTTAAGCCCAACCTATAGGAGGAGCTAAAAATATCAAAAATGTTTACCTCAAAACTCGGTGGACAGAATTGGTAAAATAAGAAATAACCTACTAGTAATAGGGTAATGTGTTCTTTCAAATTCAGTTGTTCAGCTATCTAGGGCCTATGATTGTCAAGATTCAGAAAACAAGGGTTGAAATTTGATAATAAAAACAGAATCAGTTGTAAAATGCAGAATACCGTGGAGATGGCCAAAATGTGGGTGCAATTTTAAAAAATCAGGGTCTTCCCTAATATGAGTTTTTTCACAGTGCCGAAGCTGAATGAACAAAAAAAAAAAAAAAAATGCTATGCTTTGATGTCAAACACACACACACACACACACACACAGTCATGTCAAAGAGGTCCTCTCAGAGAAAGCAAGAGAAGAGGCAGTGTGCTAGCAAGAGTGCATCACTTCAACAAACTTGCCAAAGAGCAACCACATCAGCAGATGCAAGATGCAACCCCGTTTAAGATTTTATGGCTGTGTGCAGCTGTATGAGTCAGATGAAAATAAAAAAAGCTACATCCGCTTCTGGTCACGCATTGTAATCAAGGAGAAGTGTTGCCCGAACATAGTAGCCTCTGTCAAACTGTGTGTTTGAGCTGCGTATGGAAATCAGTTTGTCACATCAGATTCATTTATATTGATTCAATTTTCAATATTTTCTGAAGAAATTGTTGAAAAATTATTAATCTACCGCATGATTACATAGACACTGTTTTCTGATGACAGCATGTGCTTAAAAATTGCAAAGCACAGAATTCAGAAAAATTCAAACGTCCCCTGGTGGGGACTATTTTCACCCAGCTGGACATTGTAGACAGTAAACAAAAACTCTTCTCACCCAGGCTTCTCTGTGCTGGGTCATCGGTCGTCCTGGGACCTCACTCTCCGTCGGTGCCTCATCCAGATGTTTAGATCTAGATCAATGTCCCCCAGGAGATTCAGCCTCTCATCTTCTCTCCTTCTTTCCATGGTTTGCATGATACCTCATTTCTCTCTGTCTCCGTTTGTTTGTCTCCCTGTCTGTGTAATTGCTGTGCTTCCTTCTTATGTGTCTATGCGCCTTGTCCTTTTTCTTTGCTGTTGGAGAGGAGCGTGTGTGGCTCAAGCCCTATCTATCTGGGAACACCTGAATTTGGTCAGCGTCCTCCTGGATCCATACTCTTCACTTATGTTTACAATCTACATATACAACCCCGATTCCAAAAAGCTTGGGACGCTGTGTAAAATGTAAATTAAATAGAATGTAATAATTTGTAAGCTAACTTTGTTTGCCCACAACAGTAGAAGAAGTGTTTTAGAAGTGTTCCTGAGCAATATTAGTATATATTGTATTAATATTTATTTCAGAATTACGTGTTTCGAAAAGTGGTGAACATGGCCATACCCTTGCTTGTGAATGACTGAGCCTTTTGAGGATGCCGCTTTCATACCCAGTCATGATACTATTACCTATTACCAATTAAACTGTTTACCTATGGAATGTTATGTTATGTTATGAATGTGTTTTCTGGCATCAAATTCAGAATAAGCATATCTTTGTAAAAAACATTGAAGTTGATGAGGCAGGACATTGAATATATTGTACTTGAACTGTGAATGAAGTGAACATATATTGCTCATAAAAACAAAAAACACTTAATCATCACAGTATAACACCAAGTCAGTTAAACATTTAGGAAGCACATGTGACTGTGACTCAGTTACACCTGTTTGGTGCAAATGAAAGTGACAACAGGTGCAATTGAGAGGCAAAAGCAATACAATCCCCAAAAAGGAAACGGTTTTGCATTTGGTGGCCACAGACAATTGCTCTCTCCTTATCCTCCCTGACTGATTCTTCTCTAGTTTTGAGCTCTGTTGGTGTCCTTGTCACTACTGGTGGCATGAGGCGGTACCTGCAGCCCAGACAGGTTGCACAGGTAGTCCAGCTCCTCCAGGAGGGCACATCCATATGTGCAGTCGCAAGAAGGTTTGCTGTGTCTCTCAGCACAGTCTCGAGAGCATGGAGGAGATACCTGGAGACCGGCCAGGGCCATAGAAGGGTCCGATATCTGCTACTTTGTGCAAGGAAGAACAGGAGGAGCACTGCCAGACAAAAAGGCCTACAAAATGACCTCCAGCAGGCTACAGTGCATGAGGGCCCAACGTCCTCAAGTGGGACCTGTGCTCCCAGCCGCGCACCGTGCAGCTCGATTAGCATTCACCAGAGAACACCAGAATTGGCAGGTCCGCCACTGGCTCCCCGTTTTCTTCACAGATGGAAGATGATCACAAGTGGAACACAAGTAGACTCACAGTGTGACTGAAGTCACATGTGGAGACACATTGTAATGCCATGTGTGGATTGATGTACTTTGAGCTGTCCACTTGTGTTCAGATCACTCAGGATACCAGCATTAATGCCAGGTATAAGCAAGATCTGATTAGAATGATCACTGAAGGTTATTCACACAACTAATCAACTAATCAAGGCTGACAATTGATCAAATCATATATAATAAAAAGCCAATGTATGGCTTATGTTGTAAACATGGCCACAGCTTTTCATGAAGAACCAAACTGAGAATCTCTCATTTGATTTTCACTTATCACGTTAATTGTGACAAATAATGCTCTGCCACCTGAATCTCTGTGTTACTCAAATTCAGTAAATAATAGTGTGCCATAAAAGGTGGTATTTAGCACTTTAGCAACAGCCTTTTCAATGATTTTTGAGACAAAGCTTAATTTAGAGACTTTAGAGCCTGTAATTATGAGGGAGTGTTGGACCAAGAGCAGGTTTCTTTAAAAAGGCTGAAAAGAGGCTTGTTTGAAATTGTCAGGGAACAAACCAGAGGATTGTGAATAAGATAAGTTATCCCAATCATCAACAGAACAGGACAAAACAGTTGAAGGGGCAGGGTTTATAAGTCAACCGGTGGTGTTAAACAGAGCTCTGGAGTTATTCTTTTTTGCAGCTATGAGGTTTGTAAAATACTTAATCTCACTTTTTTTACTAATACATCAAGAGCAGACGATGAACTCTCTCATAAGAAGGAGCTGGACTTAGGTTTCCCTCACCTTTCTTCTGCTCTTATACGTTCTCTTTTTAGTTTGCGAGTATCATGACCTACCCAAGACGATGGATTTGACTGGGGCCTTGACCTCAACCTAATGGGAGCAATGTAATCTAAAACTGATGAACACAGAATATTAAACTGATGAACCAGTTCATTTACATCATTAAACTTAGTTAAGCTGCTCCACTGGGCAGAGAAAATACAGAAATTAAGGATGTAGGGTTGAGCTATACATTTTGGGGAAGGAGCAGCTACTTGAAGGGCAATATGGAACATGACCATTTTCAGGGTGAGGGAATTAAAATCTTGATTTGGATTGTGATAAATGATGTTTCAGGTTGATAGATTCATAAATACTTAGATTAGGCAGTCCCAGTACCCACAGGTCCATGGCAAAGAAACTGCCACTGCAACCCACATTGTGGTCAAAGGGTGTATTGTCTGACAATCTTGTCAACAGCATTCAAGGGCTGCTGATTTTTCTCATTTCCTATGTACAACTACATTCTCCTAGTCCAAAGCAGTTGGATTTTTAAAAATTATTTGATTTCATTTAAATTATTCACATCATCTTGCCCTGTAGGGCAGTCCCAGGTCCACTGGTGAATACATCTTGGTCTTTGGTAACAACTGTGGTCTCCCCAGTGGGTCCCTGAATGAGAGCTTCATGATCTGCAGCCAGTGGAATACATAATGAAACACAATAAGACCCGAATAAAATACATATATTAACTATAACCATTAATAAAAATGGCTGTATTCATCAATAAAGTCAGACAGTAGGAAATGTGAAGTTGCCACTTCACAACAGACCTACAGATGACTGTCAGAATGAAAATGATATTTGCTAAACAACAACCCTGATTCCAAAATACTTAGGATGCTGTGAAAAACATAAATAAAACAGAATGTAATGGTAATTAATTTGCTAATCCATTTGGACACGTATTCAATTGAATTGAGTACAAAGACAACATTTGATGTTTCACCTCATCAACGTCAATGATTTTTACAAACGCATGTTTATTCTGAATTTTATGCCAGCAACACATTTCAAACAAGTTGGCGAAGGGGCAACAAAAGACTGGGAAAGAAATGTCCTTTTAGTGTTAGGTTTTGGCAAGAAACGCAAACACTGTGACTCAGACAAAGAGACGGGAGATGAAGAAAAGTTTAAGCAGTTTAATGATCTTTTCAACAGAGTAGCACTCAAATCTGAAAGATTCAATCACTTGAGCAGATGGGCAGACATGGGGAACACATCTGAGATGGAATCTGCATTCAATAACTCATGAGGAAGGCAGACAGGGTGTAGCTGGAGCACAACACCCAGAATACTAGTCTGAAGACTGGTGCTTATATGCTGTGGTAGCAAATGGGTCTTGATTGAATAATTGCAGTCAGGTGTGCTTCCGAGAGGAGGAGGCTGGACCAGATCTGCCAGCCGTGCCCTGCAGGGATCACATACACACAAAACAGACAGGGGGGAAACAGACAAGAAACAGAGGGACAGGGAAACACAAGAGTACACCAGGGAAAAAATGAAGAGACTGCGGATTCCCACATTTAGGGGATCCTGTTTAAGTGGCAGCAGCAACTTCACAAGTTCATGATAGCAGCACATTGACTGCTTGGACGTAAAGCAATTGAATAATTATTCAGGAGTCTTTTAATTCTAAATACATTTACCAATATATAACATTTTTAGTTGTAGCTGTAGTAGCAGCAGAGTTAGCAGTCAGTAGTACTAATCTGTAGTACTCATAGTAGGACAAGTTTGTTTATCAAATCGTAGTAGTAGTTCTAGTAGTAGCAGTGATTGTAGTTGTAATTCCAGGTGCGATTGTTCTAGTTTCAATAGCAGTAGCAGTAAATGATCAGAATGTACCAGTAGGAGCACTTTCGAAGCAATTGTTATTTTGTTGACACACTTTTTAAACAAGATTGATTAATATATGGGAGTTGTCTGGATTGAATGAAAACACTGCTGGATATACTGGATGTCTTTTCATCAGGGAAGGGCCTCGGTGATTCCACTTTTGTAAATTGTTTGACATGCCTGCAGTCTATTGAATTGGTGTGTTTCAAGCTGTTAAATCTGCACTGGAAGTAAATCAGTTCACATTCAGTGAAAAGCAGTCTCCTGAAGTTTACATTTACTGGATTTTTATTCATTTCTAATTGTTACTGTGCAATGAGGAAGGTACTTGCCAAATATTTGTACTTCTGTATTATTAAGGAATAAATATGACACAAATGTGAACTTCAAAACCCTAAACTCTGACTGCAAACCGATATACTGCATTCAAACCAGAAATGAAAATTCAGTAATCTCACCCTCATTTACAGTAAACAGTGAACAGTGTCATCTTTTCTCTGCTCCACAAGCACGTCAATATAATTTCTTCAGATAGATTGTGCCGCAATCAAATGCACTCAAGGTCCAGAAATGCAATAGCAATAATAATAGCAATAATGGGACATTTCATTTAGAAACTATTAGTCTCTAAAATCTCAATTGCACCATACCACAGAGAACACAGCATCTTACCAACCACTTGTGGCGGGAAATCATGATAGGTTATAATATGTTTGATATTGTTTATGCGATACTGCAGCAGAGAGGAATACAAAGTTAGAATTAGCAACTGGTGAAAGATTGGACTGGATGATGATGGGCTGTTGGAGTAGCTCCAACTACTATGATTGTTAGAGTGGCGCTAGCAATGCCAGTGGTTTCACCAGCTGTCAGAGGCTCCCTAAGAAAGCAATCTTTTTAATGTCTATATGTAATTTTCAGAAAAAGAAATGCATAAGATAAATAATACAAATGACCTTTAAATGACCAGTGATGAACTTGTGCAACATGCGATTCCAGTTGGACCGGTATCTAAAAGACAGAAGAAGGCAGAATCTAACTTATAGTTTGTCTCAAGATAAAGATTTTCCAGTTACCTGAGTTATTGCTGCAATGATTGAGCGCAGGGACGTTTTTTTCCAGCTGGTTCTCCAGAGCTAGATCCAGGTGAAGGCCTCCAGCAGCAAAGAGAGACCCAGGTGGAGGCAGAAGAACAAAGGCCGAGCTTGAACAGACCCTCACTGTCTGCCTGATCACGTGAAGAGTGGATGTCCTGTGTGATTGCTGCCTGGGAGCAAATAAGAGCAAACAGACATGTTATGTAAAGCTCAAAAGATGATGCACTGATGTTGACATTTGCCAGCTTTTGGGGTTCAGGAGGAAATAGCTTATGATGTAATGGCTTTTGAAGATGTACAAGAGGAGGGTTTTGGTAGAGAAAAGAACAAGAAAGTGTAAAGGCAGGTTGAGTTACTTAACAGCAAATGAAACATGAGTGTCCAGAGTCTCAGATATGCCTGAACAAAACAGAACAGATCTGTGAATCGCTTTAACCAGCTCCTTTGCCTCAGTTAATCGTGGGCAAAAATTGCTAGCTACATAGCTAATCTTTTATTTTTTAGCTAACTATTTTCATTCTTTGATAACTACACATCCTTTACCTACAGCAAGTGCCAAATAACAGTGGCATGGAGTGGTGAAACCACAGACTAATATGACAGTACACTTCTCTTGGGCAGATGAAATTGTAACATTATAACAAACACATAATGATAGTCTGCAATGGCTGCTATGAAGTAGAAGCTGTTAATTGGAAAGTTATGTATTGAAATGTCTGGAATGATGATCAGATATGTCAAACGATGAGTTTGCAGTGGCATTCAGTGTTTTATTAATACTGTGTGCACAACATTTTCCTTTTGTGACATCCCTCTCTGCCCTCTGCTTGTGAGGTTGAGTTTGCTTCCTGGCTATGGACCCAATGGACAAGGTCAGAGAGGGCACCAGGAAACTACTGGCACCTGCCTAGTTTAGGTCTCCAACTATTTGCACTCTGCATCGTTGTTGTCCAGTATGGTCTGTATGAAGTCCAAGCAGGGCTCTGTTGTGTTGATGTTAGAGATATGCCGATATCTGTGTTTCATTCTACTATCTGTCTACCCAACATAGACACTGGGAGACGGCAGGTCATGGTGAGCTGTAGACGTCATAGCTTACCTTTGTCTATGATGACATGGTGGAAGACTGAGCTACTGTTGTGAGGAGGGGCTGATACCTTCCTCTTTACTGACCAGCTGTTTACACAGACTACTGTTAGTAGCGTGTCATGTATGGTCAGTTTCCTGGGCGGGGAAGACTTTGAGTTTGCAGGTGAGATGTTCTAAAAAGCTGCTTTCAAAGTGGCAGCCTCAGCAAAAGCTGCTTCCCTCTCTTTTTCTTGCTGCAGTGCATCTACCCGTGCATCACTCATTGCTCTCTGTAGTATAATATCTATTTCTTTCTGTTAAAACGCTGCTCTGGGCCATGCCACCTTTGCTTTTGCACATGCTGTAGCTAAGACCATGCTTGCCTTCCAACTACAGAATGATCCTGGTGATTAAGAGCATACAGATTGAATCTGTAACTCCTCCATTTTTGCCACACGATGCACTTGGGCACTTTTTCCTCTTGTTCAATGTTCAGTGCTAAATAGAGACATGTCTACTATGCTGTTAAAGCTGAAGTGCTGTGCAGTGGCTCACCGCAGCTGTTCTGCACAGAAGCAATGGGTAGATGTCTTCTCACTGTGCTGGCCTCCCTCCTGGTGGTTGAAACAGTTTATCCAGCTAGCTAAACAGTCAAATATACCCAGAAAGATCGAGCAGCAACAGATTTGCTTCATGCTAACTGAGAAAACAGCAATTCTAATTATGCATAAAGTGAACAATATTTATGTTCCACAGTCACAGTTGATGAACAAAGACTTATGAGATATCAGAAGAACTTGCAGATATGGCCTACAAGCATATTTGGTCAGCTGTATCACATACACAATTAATACACTGATGAAGACAAGTTTAAAGCTCCCTCCAAAAAAGTTGCTCCTGGGTTCATCAAAGACACATCTACAGCACAGGAAAAGTCGCTGCAGGAAAGAAAAGATGAGGAGAGGGCATGAGAAAAGAAGAAAGAAGCAGAGAAGCGCTCCAAGCCCGATATAAAGGGACATTCTACTTCATATCATAAGTGATTTTCCATTTCTTGTTTTGCTATTTTTCTTATTTTTCCATCAGATAGATGCTAACAGCCACCTCTTCTCTCAACTGGTGTCTGGCTCTCACAGAGAATGTCTGACTGCAGCATGGCCTTTCCACATTAATTAGTTGAGGCTGATTTAGAATTCATGAGTAAAGGCAGGCGACATCCGTCAGGAGCAACACAAGCCTCCTCTCTGTCAGCCCATAGTTGCACTTCTCTAAAAAAAATGAAGCACTAACTCCTGCAGATGCATCACTAGTTTGTATTGTTGTGTGGACTTTTCTGTATTCAGCAACACTTCTCACATAAAGAATAA
This sequence comes from Chaetodon trifasciatus, assembly GCA_037975065.1. Classification (NCBI taxonomy): domain Eukaryota; kingdom Metazoa; phylum Chordata; class Actinopteri; order Chaetodontiformes; family Chaetodontidae; genus Chaetodon; species Chaetodon trifasciatus. The sequence goes on from JBBMOE010000073.1 coordinate 1,164,616, forward strand.
GTGGGTAATGTGCACAAATAAGCAGCAGTCTGTACCCGCTGACAGTCCATCAAGCTAAGGGAGGAAGGATGGTCTGCATGGAAGTGATGCTCCAAACTTGAATGCGAACAGAACTAATCACTGAGGCAAAAATAAGCAGAAGGTTTCAGACGATTGGAGAAGTCTATATTCTTCTCATGTATGGGATGAGGCGCCGGTGCATTTTGCTTGAATTTATCCCATTCAAACATGTCCTGCTCCCAAATTGAAACCCCTCTCTTTACATTAATTCTTCCAGACAGAGGCTCTTATCAAAATGCAGCAGGCCTACTCGGGTAAATAAAGGTCTGGCAAGGGGGAGGCAACAGTGCACTATAGCTGAGCCATGAGCGCATATAAAAAAGATATTAGATCCATTCTAATTATGCTCTTGGAAACATGGTGACTTGGCCTTCGCCATGTACAGTAGAGGTCAGTGAGAGAGGTACAGCAGTGATTCTGAAATCAATAGCTCTCCACTGAAGGGCCAACGGATTCTAAAAGGCCAATTAACATGACAGCTGCCTCAGCGATTACATAGTAGTTTTCTACAGCAAAAATCTGCCTGGAACCAAGGTGGTTACCCATGTGCAGCGCTGGAGTTTAGATTTTTTAAGTAAATCTTGATCTTTTTCCACCCAGGTCAAAAAGTAGTATACCATTAGTGTATTAAAAATATAGAAAACTCATTTAAAGTACACTGTTACTTTTTGTGCTTAATTTAAAGTATGTTTGACATATTCTTTTAAAAAACGTACGAACTAGATATCATTAAGATCTACTTGTATTAAAAATGAATATAATAATTCTGCAATACTTAAAGTGGTATTTCAAAGCACTTATGATAGTATACTTTATTCTAATTGAAAAATAAATTGTAGTTAAGTGTACTTTTATAAGTGTACTAAATTGCAGAATGTATACTTATTTCAGTGCTTAATTAAAATGTACTTTCATTTGACTTATTTTTAAATATTGAAGTATATTTCCAACACATTGGTGATATACTACAATTGCACTGCCAATTTAGCACTCTATTTACACTACAAGAATACTCAAGTATTTCCCAGGTGAGTGCACTTGAAGGTGACAAAAGTAACGTGGAATTGGTACGTTCTTCAAAATGTATAATTTAAATATAGTATTTTTTCACCTGGGTAACCAAGCTGTTTTAGTGTCTTAAACTAACCAAATCTTTATCGAATAGGTAGAAGGTCATAAAATGTCAGATGAATCATTTTTGTAGTGGCCATGTTACTTCCCTGACAAATTCCAGGGAATGAGTAGTAGGTAAATTAAATAAATAAACCCATGGAAAAGGAAGGAACTTAACTATAACGATAGGTCAAACTGAAGATCCTTAATTAGATGATAAGCACATTCCCTCCAAAAAGGACTTACAATTACCAATCCCCATGCAAAAACAAGGGCAATTGTTAAGGGAAGCTTCCAACATGTAGACAACAGTAAGTCTGCCGACTCTGTCACAAAGTAGCACCATGCTATTAAGACACATGCCTATCATCTGCCAAATGGCTGTCTGCAGCTCTCTCCTAGCCTTTAAGCTCCAGGCCCTGATTAGTGAGTGGAAACAGCTGGGATCAACCACTTTCCACACAAGCCACATTGAACAAGGGCATCGTATTAGAAAATATGTGGGTCATTTTTAGAGGCAGCTATGAACAATATCTTGTTGGAGCTGCTTTGTAATTTGTGTGAATTGACCCCTTCATGACCTCTGAAAGTGGCATTTACTGATTTTGGACACTTGGGACCTAAAAAAGCGAGCCGGTCAAACAGGTGAACATGACATATGTTTGCCTTATGAAGTTGCAAGGGAGTCACCGACTTGCACATCAAGCAAAGCAACATTTGGCACCATCTTTGTGTCCACCTGATTGATGTAATATCCCTCTATTAATATCAGTATTTACTCTTCTTTTTTGCTCTGGTTTGGTCTCCATCAGCTGAGGAATATATCTGACTCTTTAGCTGTTAAATACAGCACTTTTTCCACTACTTTGTTTGGCTGATTGGTGCAGAGCAGGTAGTGATCAGTGGGCTGATTGGAGCTTTTTCACTGAAAACAGCTGCCAACTGAAAACGAGGCTGATGAGAGCAGAATTTGTGGGACTAAAACCAAAACACTGAGTGACACATTTCAGGGAGAGGTCAGTTGTGATCAGAGTATAATAATTAATTCAATAGTGATCAATCTAATCTGTTTCTATGTCAAACTTAAAAGGGTGGACAAACTGTTTTCTAAAAAAAAGTGCAATAAATGGCTCTTGTGCTGAATACATATCACAACTTCACTAACATTTCTTTGGTGCAAGTAAACCTGATTGCACCATTCCTCTGTACCCCAGAATGTGCTCTGGGACCAACACCCCTGGTCAATAGTGTCCACATGCTGGAAAACCCTGAAACCAACTCCTCTCTTTGCTGGCCAACTTCCCCTCCAAGTTGCTTCACTGCAGAATCTCTTTGATGAGCACAGACTCTTCCTTATTAATGAGGGGGATACAGGGACTTTTACTAGCCTAATTCTTCTGATGCCCCATTAATATCCAGTCTGGAAGTGCCTTGTCCTACAGCTGCCCCTGCTCTGTCTAGAGCAGAGTGGGTGGGCATAATCTCTCAATTCTGATTCAACTCAGAGATGATTTGGTTTCTGATCAGAATTAGAATTGTTTAACAGACATCACTACCTTTACAGCTGCATAATTGATGAGTAGTGGGGAATTTTAAGGGGGGTGCTTTCAGAAGTCCATGACCATCACCGTTCCTTTTTTTTATTTCAAGGATTTTACCTTTTCCCTGTCTGTGTTTGTTAGCCTTTTTGGATTCCTTGTTTCAGTTTTCCATAGCCTGTCTGACAATATTAAAGATCATCTTGCTCCTTTTGATTTACCCTCTGACTTTGATGCTCTGGTTGCATTAGCTATCAAGATTGATAATCGCCTTTTTGAAAGAAGGAAGGAGAAAAGTCATGCTGAGAAGAGAACCCCAGCCCACTGGGGGAGGTCTACTTCCTGGTCATTCCGAAACGTCATTCCAGCTCTGCTGGGAGCTCCAATGAGGAAGTTACAGCACCTCTTGGGGAGAAGGAGGAACCTATGCAGATGGGCACAACTCAGCTTTCCCCAGAGGAGCGACAGCGCCGCTTTAGGGAGGGAAGATGCATCTACTGTGGTCTCCAAGGCCTTTTCCTGGCAGCATGCCCAGTAAAAGGCTGTGCTCATTAGTGAATGGAGGGTTACTGGTGAGCAGAACTTCTTCTACAAGACCCTCCCGTGCACTCACCCAGGCTCATATTTCCTCTCCTTTGGTTTCCTTGGAATTGGCTGCTTTTGTGGACTCTGGAGCTGATGAAAACTTTGTGGATCAAGGCCTTGTTCACCAGCTCCAGCTGCATGTGTCGCTCTGGACTCCCGCTCTCACTCTCCTCATGTCAGGTAACCATTCAGAGACTATTTCCTTCTACATTATTGACTCTCCTGATCTTCCTCTCATTCTTGGTTTCCTCTGGCTAACTAGACAACTACAACCCACATTTAGACTGGTCTACTGGCACTATCCTGGGCTGGAGTAACCAATGTCGTTCATCTTGTCTCCTATCTGCTGATCCCCCCAAGCCTGTTGACTCCTCCTCAGAGTTCCATGATCTGTCTGGCGTTCCCCTGCTTACATGGATTTGAAGGAGGTTTTCAACAAGGCCAGTCTCTGCCGCCTCACAGACCATATGACTGTGCCATCGATCTCCTCCCTGGGACTTTCCCCCCTGAAGGACGCCTCTACTCCCCGTCAGCCCCAGAGAGGGAAGTCATGAATGAATACATCCAGAGCTCCTTAGCTGCTGGAATTATCCGCCCCTCTTCCTCTCCTGCTGGTGGTGGATTTTTTTTTTTTTTTTGTGGATAAGAAGGACAAGACTCTGCGACCGTGCATCGACAACAGGGGCCTGAATGACATCACCATTAAGAACAGGTACCCCCTCCCTCTTAAGTCATCTGCCTTTGAACTTGCAGGGAGCCACCATTTTCACTAAGCTTGATCTCAGAAATGCATACCATCTTGTTAGTATTAGGGAGGGGGATGAGTGGAAGACCGCTTTCAACATCGCTAGTGGCCATTATGAATACCTGGTGATGCCTTTTGGACTTACTAATGCCCCAGCAGTTTTTCAGTCCCTGGTCAATGAGGTTCTTCGTGATATGCTTAACTGCTTTGTCTTTGTCTACCTGGACGATATTCTGATTTTTTCTAAGAGTAAAGATGAGCATGTCCAGCATGTCCGGCAGGTACTTCAGCGGCTGTTGGAGAACCAGCTTTTTGTCAAGGCGGAGAAATGTGAATTTCAACAGCAGTCTCTTTCCTGGGGTTCATCGTGTCACCTAGAAGCATCCAAATGGATCCTGCCAAGGCTAGTGCAGTTGTTGACTGGCCAATACCCTCTGACCGCAAGCAGTTGCAGAGATTTTTGGGGTTTGCTAACTTTTACAGACATTTTATCAGGAACTATAGCTCCAAAGCAGCCCCCTTACATGCTCTCACTTCTCCTGGCTCTAAGTTTCTGTGGAACACTCGAGCAGAAGAGGCCTTCAATACCCTGAAGCACCGGTTCACCTCCTCACCCATCCTCTCCATGCCAGACCCCAAACTTCAATTCATTGTTGAGGTTGATGCCTCAGATGTGGGGGTGGGGGCAGTACTTCCTCAACACTCTCTCAAAGACAACAAGGTTCACCCATGTGCTTTCTTTTCAAGCACTGGAGGGAGCACGAATTCCTGATGGATGTCATCAGAACCTTCTCTTCGCCCCGATCCCACCATTCACCGGTGCTGCAGTGTGGTCATGCCTCCAGGGTAAGCTGCCATCCAGGGGTGAGTCGGACAGTGAGTCTGCTGAAGCAGCAGTTTTGGTGGCCTTCTTTAGCAGAAGATGTAGGGGAATTCGTGTCTGCCTGTTCTGTTTGTGCTCAGAATAAGACTTCACGACAACGACTGCATGGGCTACTTCATCCTCTCCCTGTACCACGACGACCCTGGTCCCACATATCTTTGGACTTTGTCATGGAGTTGCCCGCTTCTGAAGGTAACACTGTTATACTCACCATTATCGATCACTTTTGTAAGATGGCATACTTTGTTCCTTTGGCCAAACTCCCCTCTGCCAAGGAGATGGCAGAAGCCATGTTGTCTCATGTTTTTCATCTGCATGGCCTGCCACAGGATGTAGTTTCAGATAGAGGGCCTCAGTTTGTTTCCCGTTTCTGGAAGGAGTTCTACCAATTGATTGATGCCACAGCCAGCCTCTCCTCTGGCTTCCACCCCCAGTCCAATGGCCAGACAGAATGTTACAATCAGGAACTAGAGACTAGTCTAAGATGCCTAGTCTCCCAGAATCCATCCCTGTGGAGTGAACAGCTGGTATGGATTGAATATGCAAACAACTCACTTCCCGTCTCTGCCGCTGGTCTGTCTCCCTTTCATTGTGTTTATGGGTACCAACCACCACTGTTTCCTGACCAAGAGGGTGAGGTTGCTGTGCCATCTGCTCAGGCCCTGGTTCGTCGTTGTCATCTCACCTAGAAAAGGGCTCGAGCAGCTCTCCTTCAGGCCTCCGGACGCTGCAAGAGGGAGGCTGACAAATGACACACTCCAGTGCCTCGTTACCGTATGGGACAGAAGGTTTGGCTTTCCACTCAGGACCTGCTTCTCCATGTGGACAGTCGGAAACTGGCTTCCAGGTTTGTTGGACCCTTCCCCATCTCCAAAATCATTAATCCTGTGGCTGTGCAATTACGTCTTCCCAGGACCATGAAGGTTCATCCCACCTTTCACATCTCCAAAATCAAACCTGCGAAGATGAGTCCCTTGGTTCCCACCTCCAAGCCCCCTCCACCCGGGTCATTGATGGAGGGCCTGCCTTTACTGTGAAGCGCCTGCTGGCTGTCCGACGCAAAGGTAGAGGTTGCCAATACCTCGTGGATTGGGAGGGATATAGTCCTGAGGACAGGTCCTGAGTTTCCTCAAGGGACATCCTGGATAAATCCCTCATAAGGGATTTTCATCAGCGTCATGCATGCAACGTTAACCTCTTGTGTCGTTTCAGTTTCCTGTGTTTTCCCGCCTTTCATCAACCACACCTGCGGCCACTCACTCACCTGCCCCTGATCACCCTATTACCTTCCCTGTGTATATATACCCACCAGCTCCTCATGTCTTTGCCAGATTGTCTTTGTTTCCCATGTCCTAACTTTCTAGGATTTGCTGTGTTATTCCCTGTGATTTTGAACCTTGCCTGTTCTTTTTTTTTATTTCAAGGATTTTGCCTTTTCCCTGTCTGTGTTTGTTAGCCTTTTTGGATTCCTTGTTTCAATTTTGCTTTTGTTGGACACCAGTAAAGACAGTGATTTTTATTTGAACCTCGCGCCATCTCCTGAATGTTTCTCTGCACCTGAGTCCAAGTTTACCATAGCCGTTACACGGTGTGCCTGCAGCTGTCTGTCACAGCTTGGTGTGCAACCGATTGGTTCGGATAGTATTAAAGATTATGAAAGCTGGCTGTGTCCAGGTGCTGAAGTATGTGGTGGAGGCTTAGATTAACAGCATTGTCCATGGAGTGGTTGGCTCTGCGGGCAAACTGTAAAGGGTTCAGAAGGCGGTCTGTGATTGGTGTGAGGAAGGATCGGATGAATTTGTCAAAGTATTTTAATGACAACTGATGTCAGAGCAACAAATCTGAAGGCGCGTAATTCAGTCCTTCTTTGGAAGGGGAATATGAAAGGGTAGACGTTTTGGAACAGGGCGGCACAAAGCATTCAGACACGGACTGACTGAAAATGGATGAGAACACTGGTGGGGGTGAGGTTATAGCAGGGCTCTTCTCACTTTAATTTGTGATTGTCCTGAATCGGGCAGCTGCAAGGTCATTGGCACTTGAATTGTGTTCCAGCCTGCCTTTGTCATCTTCCTTGGCAAATTTAATGGCCTTCTTGAGGTTCTGTCTAGGCAGCCTGAATGTATTCATGTCATCCTCTGTTAATGCCTCTTATTTGTGGTGGCTGAGTTCTCTGAACTGTTTGGTGAACCAGGGCTTGTAGTTATTGTACCCTTTTGGGAGACAGAGCACACTGTGCATGCAGCAAATTTGTTGTTGTCCTCAGAATCTCTCCCAGTCAGTGCAGTCCATGCAATCCTGAGGCATGTCGCTTCTGGAGTCCATTGTCTTACTGTAGTCCTGGATGGTTTATTCCTCTTGGGTTGCTGTCTGTATGTTGGGACCATCTGTATTATGCATTGATCTGAGTGTCCAAGGGGTGCGTGGGGACACCCCTCATTACAGATCAATCACACATTGTACCTTTAAGGTATTTCTAAGGGTAAAGCATTAAGCCATCCCAAAAATTTCATCTTAAATGAAACGTTAAGGCCCTTTAAAAGTATAACTTTACTTTTGTTATTCAGTTTTAAGGGTGAAATCTGAAGCAACTGTTGTCACCTGCATGACGCCGAACATGTATGGGACTGGCAAATCATTGCAAAGTTATGTAGCCTGCAGTTGTGTAGTCAATTCAACTATTTGGTTAAAAAAAAAAATAATCTCAATGGAGGTGTGAGAGATCAGTAGGAACAGCAATAGTCGTAGTAGTCAATAGATCAATGAATGTGGCTTTAATGTGACGTCATGTCTGTTTCCTCCCATTACAAAAAATAGAATCAATGCATTAGTTGCAAAGCACCAGGAGACATGACTAATTCATCATTTCAGCAATTCATAATTCAAGTGGTGTTGCAGTGCTGATGCAAACACAGTTCTCATTACACCCGCACACAATATCCTCTGTCCCCGATATTCAGGGCTTCTATGAGTGTTGCATGCTGTGTGTCATGCCTTCTCTGACCATCTATAAACACACACTGTTCACACCACTCGAGGTAAGTGAGCACTCCAAAAAACTACAAACACGAGGGTTAACAGTGAGTCTTTTAGATTTTTTCAAATGTTATATTCAAAAAACACAAAAGGTGACCGACTCTCTTGTATCTTTTGTTAGTTTGTCGACAGTGTAGTGTGCCATTGACTCATCCCCATCGCCTGTTTATCAAGCAGTTGCACAAAGTGTTTACCTCTTATTGAACAGGCAGGAGGAAGAAACAGCTCCTCTACGTCACAACAGCTACTGTAACTTAGTGAGCACACTTTTCCCTTTGAATGTGTTGCTGATCAATGTGCATTTCTTTCAGACATTGTGTCACAATTTATCTCGAAATAAGATTACCATGTGGTGAATGACACCCAAAGCCTCAAATGTCAGCGCTGCTTCAGAGAGCTTTTTACTGGTTTTAGATGTGGGGCTGTTATAAGAACTTAAACCAACGATGGTTTGACATTTTTGAAGCTAAAGTTTAAAAAAAAAAAAAAAAAAGTAAATAAATCTCAAGTGACAAATGTTGGGATAAAAACGGGAGACAAAGTCAAAAATATTCTAACATTTTGACCTGCTACCACCCAATAAGCTTGTAATGCAATTCATGTAATGCCACTGTATGAAAACAAATAATGTATTTATATCATCTTTGCTAGGATCTGGTAGGAGCAGTTCTGGATATTAGCAGATAAATCAAACAGTGGATGCAGTCTCTCAAAAGGACTGTTCACTCACTGTTAAAAATACCATTTTACATTTATCAGGTGAACAGTGAAGGGTTGAATCCAGAGCAGGGCATGGACAAGAGCAGGTGAGGATTAGGCACCACACAGGTAGACAGGCAACTCCAGGATTACTGGATGAAACACCGGTGCTTATATATGATGACAGCAGGTAAGTCTTGATTACTTGATTGAGCGCAGCTGTACTCAGGAGGAGAGGAAGCTGGACCCAACCTGTCAGCCACACCCTGCAGTGACAGAGACTCAGACACATGACAGACAGGGAAAGATCTCCACTCACATATGCACAAATAATCACATCACATATTACATCCATGCAGTATCTTATAATATATATAATCTATTAAATATTACACATTTTGTGCATACTAAGCCTTATATGTAGTTTTCCTATTGTGTTATATATTTTATCTGCATTGCAATAGTATAAAAAATATATTTAATTATTCCATAATGGGGGCAGCTTGGTGGCGCAGCAGGTAGTGCGCGTGCCTCACAGCAAGAAGGTCGCCAGTTTGATCCGCGGGTCAGGCGGGGCCTTTCTGTTTGAAGTTTGCATGTTCTTCCCGTGCATACTTGGGTTCTCTCCGGGCACTCCGGCTTCCTCCCACAGACCAAAAACATGCTCATTAGGTGAATTGGTGACTTAAAATTGTCCCTAGGTGTGAGTATGAATGGTTGTATGTATGTTGCCGTGCAGTCCCCCCCCCCCACCCCCGAAAGGGATAGTCGGGGTATAGAAGATGAATGAATGAATGAATGAATGAATATTCCATAATGCAATACTTTTTTATTATCACTATTTTTCTTTTATGCTCAACTTTTGTATAAATGTACAGATATATAGTTGATTTTTAATTTTTTATTCCCTTCTACGTCCCTGTCATTGCTTGCTGTCTGTAACACCCTAATATCCCCAGCGGGTGATTAATGAAGTTATATCATATCTTAAGAACAAGATAGATAATCCAAGTGAAAGGTGCAATAGTGGTGAGCTTAATGTTGTAACTGTCCACATAGTGGCTTAAACAAACTTATTTGCATACCACGTATTTACCCCACAGACTAAAGTAGAGCTCAGAAAGAAGAGTGGAGGGTGAGTGCTATGTGAGACAAGAAAGGCTTTTTATTTTTTCTGCCACCGAGTCTTTTCCAACAGCTGAGAAATGGCTACCTTAAAGTTTGGCCATTCAACATGAAGCTTAAACACTGTGCAGAATTTTATTGTAGCAGAGACCCTGGAGAATTCCCTCCCTCTTCTTTTGTCACAAAGAAAAGCAAGACATGATTTAAAGTATGTGCCATCAGCGCTGAAACTTTTTCCACTTCCGCTGGGGATCAGCCAATAGTCTATAAATGAACAATGTTTGTGGGCCAAAACCTCCTGCTGCCAGAAGCCTGGTGTCTGTGCCTCTGTTTGTTCTGCACTGGCTGACATACATACTTTTTACATATACAGGTTAATAAGCAGCAGGTGTCTCCATGGACTTCTCCCTGCTTTGTCCAGCAAAGCTCCATCACTACCCTGCCACACTTCCCCTCATGCTGGGTTGGCTGGGACTCCCTCCTGTTCACATCTGACCTTCAATCCTAAAATAAATTATAAGTGGACCACAGTTGCTAGATATCTACCTACCAAAGAGGCCAATCAATATGGGGTGCTGAATGTAAAAATTCAGTCACACTTTTCTAGCTGATATTTTGAATATTTAGCTCACTTTTCTCACATTTAGCTCACTTTTCTCACATTTAGCTCATTCTCTTCACATTTGTGTCAGCTCCTAGTCTGTGTCACTTACTGTTGTATTTTGTAAGGGTTTTCGGTTTCCTGTTTTGTATTGTCTTGTTTGGTGTCTTGACTTCCTCACGTGTGTGATTGTTCATTGTCTACACCTGTGTCTAATTGCTCCACCCCTCGTGTATATATACCAGCCCTTGTCTGCGTTCATTGTGAATAGCTTTCCGGTGTTTCCTCGTGTTTATGATCTCTTCGTGTTTCGACCTGTTTTGGCTCTTGTTGCCCTTTGCCTAGCGTCTTCGTACTTTTGCCTTTCATATGGTCCATCTGGTTTTTGAACTCTCGCCTGGTTTGTGACTCCCTATCTGCATTGTGATTTTATACTGCTGCTGTTCTGGACTGATCTCCGTGTACCGACTTCGACTGTTAAAAAAAACGCCTCTCATCGCCCGCCTGTCTCTGGTCTGCTCTGTGGGTCCTCATTTTGTCTGTCCTAGTCCTGACAATTTGAGGTAGAAATTAAACAGGGAATCTAAATATAACTGTAAATCTAAATCTAAATCTGAATCTAAATGCTAAATCTAAATGTTAAATCTAAATCTAAATCCAAATCTAACTGCTAAATCTAAATGTTAAATCTAAATCCAAATCTAACTGCTAAATCTAAATGCCAAATCTAAATCTAAATGTTAAATCAAATGTGTCGCCAGTGTAAAGCTAAATATTTAGAAAATATGCAAATAGCCCACACCTCTCAGCACGCACAGACCCGTTCACACCTCTGACTGCCCGTGCTGTGGATGCGGAGGTGAAGTGAGGGGAAGTACCAAAACATGGCCGGTTCTCTGCAATTAGGAGAGATTGAACGGGCGGTTATGACAGGTGTGCGTGCTGCACTCCAAGGTGCACTTCCGCCAGTGCCGTCCACACCGTTAACGGTAAGTTACTTAGGTAAAACTTTAACTTGTCACTGTGTTCGTGGGGAAGCTACTGCTAGCTAACTGACCTAGCAAGCCAACGTTTGCCAGTGTGACACGGGTGCCAGCTAAGGTTTTGTGATTCACTGAAAGGAGTTTCAGCGACTGTTATTCGGAGAGGTAGTATAAGTACCCATAACTTAGTTAGTGATTACCGATAAGAAAGCTGACCGCGCTGCACGAAGCTTAAACTGTGGTAGCTAAATTACGCTATGTGGATAACTTTCCCAAATAGCTAATGTTAGCAGGATCTCTCTCTACATTTGGCATAACCAAAGTGAATTGAAAGCTGTCTTTAAACCATTTCCAGTAGAGAAATGTGTTGGTCTCTTTTGAGCTGCAAACAGATGCCTGTAGGTGACTAATATCTCGGACTTATTAGCTGGATAACGCAGTCCAATTTCAACACATTTGATTAATGTACCACAGAAAATGAATATTTTACACACGCTTTTGTAAGATTATAGGCATTTTCAAAAAAAAAGACCAATTACTTTTGTAGGTGACAGTTGAGATATATATATATAGATAGATAGATAGATAGATAGATAGATAGATATTAGTGCTGTCAATCGATTAAAATATTTAATCACGATTAATCTCATGAATGCCATTGTTAACTCACAATTAATCGCAAATTAATTGCACATTTTTATCTAGTCTAAATGTCCCATTCAATTATTTCAAGCCCTGTGGAAAAACCCCTATTTACGTGAATTATGCTTAATGGACATTTGCGTGCCAGAAACATTGTGGTGCAGAGACATCATCTCAGAGACTTTGTAAAAAGGGTTGATGGTGTTGGTGTCGTGTCGAGGAGTACTAACTATATATGGCACATTGATGGCAATCACAAACTAATTAGATGGAAATTAGTTGTACATAGTGCAATGGAATGCTGACATTCCTCCAGTGTGCCAGCAACAACAGGGCTGAGACTGTCAGGGACCTCTTTAGTACAGCCATCAGTGAACTTCGCCGGCCTATTCATATCAGAACTGATCATGGAGGGGAAAATGTCCAGATTTGGGAGGACTTGAGAGTGCGCAGAGGTGAAAATTCTGTGTTGACTGGAAGTTCTGTACATAATCAGCGAATCAAATGATTCTATCGGGACTTGAACAGAAACTGTCGTGATGTGTTTGCACCCATTTTCTATGAGCTAGAGTCAATGGAGACAATGAATCAGATTTATTTTGTCTTCATTTTGTGTACATTCCCAGGATCAATCGCGCATTAAAGCTGCATTTAACAATCATTTAATCTCCTCTGAAGGAAACAGAACCCCACTTCAGTTTTTCACACTAGAAAGACATCTTCTGTTACTAAACTCTCCTGAAGCCGCAACTAAGGAAAGAACAGTGGACTCAGTCTCAACACCTCATGCACTTTACTCATTTTGCCCACTTAACCAGCAGGAGTTGCAAGAATTAGTTGTTGCAGTAAACCCTCTTGAAAATGATGGTAACAAGGGAAAAACATTATATCGCAGAGTACAGGAATTCATATACCACAAAATTGTAAATGTCTAACTGGAACTCTAGAGCCCATACTAATGAAGGCACTGAACGAAAGAGTATAACATTCATTCATTCATCTTCTATTCCGATTATCCCTTTCGGGGGTTGGGGCGGGGGCTGGAGCCTATCCCAGCTGTCAACGGGCGAGAGGCGGGGTACACCCTGAGCCGGTCGCCAGCCAACTGCAGGGCAACACACATACACACATTCACTCTCACACTCACACCTAGGGACAATTTAGAGTCACCAATTAACCTAATGAGCATGTTTTTGGTCTGTGGGAGGAAGCCGGAGTGCCCGGAGAGAACCCACGCATGCACGGGAAGAACATGCAAACTTCACAGGGAAAGGCCCCCGCCTGACCCGGGGATCGAACCAGTGACCTTCTTGCTGTGAGGCACACGCACTACCTGCTGCGCCACCGTGCCGCCCAAGAGTATAACATTAACATGTCAATCAGTAGTGGTGTACATTTAACAAATGCTGTACTGTAAATACTATCAGAATACACTGGCTACACTGCACTGAAAATGGCGCCATTCATGAGAGCCACCAGAAAATGGTAATCAAATTCATCATCATATGCCAGATTCTTTCTGTTTACAAAGATCTGGAGCTCATTTGAGCATGTGTGAGCAACTGGAATGTGTTTTGTGTCATCATGAACAAAAGTCAGTTTTGGACTAGGAAGAAATCCAATCACAGGAACTCTGCTACTTCCAATNGTGGCAGAACCTGTGAAGACATCAACAAAAAGGCCATCAAAAGCTTAAACCCTTAAATGCATGGGCTTCTTTCCTACATACCTAGGGTCTCAGTATCTAACATAGATTGAGCTACAAATTGAAATAAAATAAATCTTTTGAAGCAGGTGAGAGCAGTTTGGGGTTAAGTGTCTTGCTCAAGGGCACACAGGTAGGACTCGACATCCTGTCATCAATTCCCACCATGCATGTTTTTCCCCACATCTTCATCAGGATGGCAAACTTCTGGCAGCTAGACCACTTCTCTTAAAAATGCCTCTACTAACGTAGGGTTATAAGACCTTTAGATTAAAAAAAAAAAAAAAACATTAAAATATTTTTATTTCAATTTTCACATTTTGACTTAGTAAATTTATGAAAAACAAATAAGTTTGAGTAATACCAGGGGTCTGAAGAAGAAAGAAAGAAGCAGGGTAAGGTGTGAATTAAAGTCTAGGTCTTCAACAGGGGGTCCAACAAATTATTATTTTTTCAAAAATGTAAATCCTGTGTATAGCTGCCTCTCTATCAGCCAAGGGGCCTGAAAAATGTTGAAGACCCCTGAATTAAGGGGTTAATCCATCCATCCATCCATCCATCCATCCATCCATTACCTCCCGCTTCATCCCGGGCCGGGTCGCGGGGGGAGCAGCCTGAGCAGGGACGCCCAAACTTCCCTCTCCCCGGACACTTCCTCCAGCTCTTCCGGGGGGACCCCGAGGCGTTCCCAGGCCAGCTGAGCGACATAGTCGCGCCAACGTGTCCTGGGTCTTCCCCGGGGCCTCCTCCCGGTGGGACATGCCTGGAACACCTCCCTTGGGAGGTGTCCAGGGGGCATCCAATTGAGATGCCCGAGCCACCTCAACTGACTCCTCTCGATGTGGAGGAGCAGTGACTCTACTCTGAGCTCCTCCCGGGTGACAGAGCTCCTCACCCTATCTCTAAGGGAGCGCCCTGCCACCCTGCGGAGGAAACTCATTTCGGCTGCTTGTGTCCGGGACCTCGTTCTTTCGGTCATGACCCAAAGTTCATGACCATAGGTGAGGGTAGGAACGTAGATTTAAATCGGGAGCTTCTCCTTTCGGCTCAGCTCCTTCTTCACCACGACAGACCAGTACAGCGACCACATTACTGCTGCTGCTGCACCGATCCGCTGCAGCTGCATCTTGGGATCCTGGTACAGAAGCCTTTGTTAACAATTACAGAGGTCAAACGTTTCCTTTAGTTCTTGACCAGGTTTGCACACACTGCAGCGGGGATTTTGGCCCACTCCTCCATACAGATCTTCTCTAGATCTGTCAGGTTTTGGGGCTGTCGCTGAGCAACAAGGAGTTTCAGCTCCCTCCAAAGATTTTCTATTGGATTTAGGTCTGGAGACTGGCTAGGCCACTCCAGAACCTTGATATGCTTCTTACGGAGCCACTCCTTGGTTTTCCTGGTTGTGTGCTTTGGGTCATCGTCATGTTGGAAGACCCAGCCACGACCCATCTTCAATGCTCTGACTGAGGGAAGGAGGTTTTTGCCCAATATCTCACAATTCAGGGCCCCGTTCATCCTGTCCTTAATACAGTGCAGTCGTCCTGTCCCCTGTGCAGAAAAACACCCCCAGAGCATGATGCTTCCACCCCCATGCTTCACTGTAGGTATGGTGTTCTTGGGATGATACTCCTCCTTCTTCCTCCTCCAAACACAGCGAATGGAGTTAAGACCAAAAAGTTCTATTTTGGTCTCATCTGACCACATGACTTTCTCCCATGACTCCTCTGAATCATCCAGATGGTCATTGGCAAACTTCAGACGGGCCTTGACATGGGCTGACTTCAGCAGGGGAACCTTCCGTGCGCTGCATGATTTTAAACCATGAAGTCTTAGTGTATTACTGATAGTAGCCTTGGAAACCGTGGTCCCTGCTCTCTTCAGGTCATTGACCCACTCCTCGCATGTAGTCCTGAGCTGATTCTTAACCTTCCTTACCATCATTGATACCCCACGAGGTGAGATCTTGCGTGGGGCCCCAGTCCGAGGGACATTGACAGTCATCATTAGCCTCTTCCATTTTCTGACAATTGCTCCAACAGTTGTTCTTTTCTCACCAAGCTGCTTGGCAATTGCCCCGTAGCCCTTTGCAGCTTTGTGAAGATCTACAATTTTGTCTTTTGTGTCTTTTGACAGCTCTTTGGTTTTGCCCATGTTGGTAGTTAGACTTTTGGCTGATTGTGGGGTGCACAGGTGCCTTTATGAAAGCTAACGACCTCAAACAGGTGCTACTAAATTAGAATCATGTCTTTGCGGGTCAGAAATCTGTCTGATAAGCAAGTGATCAAATACTTATTTGACACAGTAATATACAAATAAATTGTTAAAAAAAATCATACAATGTGATTTCTGGATTTTTTTTTAGATTCTGTCTCTCACAGTGGAAATGCACCTACGATGAAAATTTCAGACCCCTCCATGATTTCAAAGTGGGAGAACTTGCAAAATCACAGGGTGATCAAATACTTATTGACCTCACTGTATATGTGAAAACCCTAATACATATAATTATACATGAAATCTGCAAAGTAAACAGTAGCTCTATTTGGCCTTTGCTGTCCTTGTAATTCCATCCCATCATCAGGTAGCAAACTGGCTTCAATGCCCTGTTGCCTCTCAGAATGTTCCCCCTGGGTTGTGGACAGTACATCTCTCTGACTCACTATATGAAGACAATTTTTTCAGTAAGTGCAATAAGTCACATGTTCGTCTCAAATTAAAAAAAAAAAAAAAAAAAAAAAAAATCTGTTTACCAATTAACTTTTAGAGGCTGTTATTTACAGTAATTTTCACACATTATGAGGGGCATTACAAGTGTTTTTTACCCCACCTCTCCTTTGTTGTAGAACTGGGCTTTCAAAATCGCTGTCATCAGACAGTTCCACACACTGATTCTGCATAAAAGAAAAGTGGGAACTCTTATGAAAAACTATGGCAACTTGAGCAGTAAGATACAAAGCAAAATGTTTACAGTATGACACAGAGGTAATTCTATCTGACTGAGAAAACACATGTTATTTAAGTGTGAGGAGTATACAACATCTTGCTAGTAGAAGGGGCGATTCAGTGATTGAGTACAGGTGAGCTCATCATTGGATCACCAGGGCTCAGTATTTCAAAACATTTAATCTAGATCAGAATCAGATGGTTTCAAAACCAGGTGATCCTGTTCCCACAAAACTGGGACATGGATTTGGTAAAACAATCCTACCCAGAATCCAGATCAAATGATTTTGGGTATTTCAAAACTCTAAAAGTGAAGATCTGGGTAGTTTTGATGCTAAAAATCAGGATCATCCTGATCCAACTGGAAGGATAGATCCAGCATGGATTTGAGGTGGATGTAAAGACATTTAGGATATATGGCACATATTTAATTTTTTTTTTTTTAATATTAACATATTAAAGTAACACAGACCAAAACAATATCTATTCTAAATTAAACAATTAACCAGCGTAGCCAGCAGTGCAAATATTCCTCCTGCGCCACTACACAGTATGTCACTCCAGAGACACTGCAATACTATGCTCACCTGTGCTGGAACTTCCATTCCTGCCATGATGTATAGACAACTGCTAGAATAGGCCGAGGCAACTTCTTTACCACCCCAGAGGAAATTGGAGGTGACCCAGGGTTTCATCAGTTTTTTTTTACACCCCTTGATGGTGCTCAAAAACTGAAATGGGAATGGCTGGTGCTCTGATAACCCAAATGCACCTCTGAAGATAGTTGCTATTTCAGCTCTCAGTTGGTCTTCAGACCACTCTGTGGAAAATGACATTTTTCCAACAAGGCCAGCCTGAGCTAACCTGGTCCGAGTTTCTCCTCTGGGTATAACGAACACCAATGTCTCTGGTGAGAAAGGCAAACATGCAACTTCCTTTGTGTATGTTTTGACACGCCTTCGGTTTAAGTATCCCGATCGAGCCCCATTACGTCAATGGATGGATGTGATGGATGGCTGAGGAGCCTATAGAAAACAAGCAGGCCGAGATATTTTTCTTATTGGAGCAGATAGTGACCCTGTGAAACAGTGAAGTGGTAGACAACTGCATACTGGCATCTAGTGTGACATTTTTTGTTGTGGAGCCACTATTTGCCATAGCATGTGATCGTTATATGCAAGCCAAGTTAATGCATTTCATATCAAAATTTACAGAAGCTATGACCAGTGTTCTATAATTGTTTCTTTAATGAGGAAAATCCAGACTTCAAATTGCCAAGACATCCTGAATTGCCAACCCACAACATGATGTATATAATGGAAGGAGATATATCACGATGGACTACAGCAGAACGATAACTCTAGCTCTAAAATATGCCTTCTGAATTAGCTGAAAAACTGGATGGGTTTTCTTTTGTGAGCTAATGTTTCTCAGTTAACTTAAGGTAACAAAACATTGTAATGCTATATCACAACTTCACTTACTGATCTCAGTGATGTGACAGTGGTAGCAAAGGTGGCAGTGCCTGAGGACACAGCTGGAGGTGCCTGTGGGTTAACCTGTGGTGTGGAGACCTGAAACAAGAGCCAACATTTTAACCTGTTAAAATTCCACATTTAAGTGTTTAATGACCATAGAGTCTGACGTACACCACTATTAACTGAGAAACATACCAACAGGACACAACGTTGGAAAGCTTAGATTCTTGTGATTGAATTGATGCAAACGAAATGTAACGACTGAGCCGACTGCAGCTGATTCTTAGGGATGACTGACACATGTATAGCCGATGAAGATAGGATTACATGGTAGATTCAAGACCCAGGGAGAAATCACGTAAATTGGGGATTTTCCATAGGGCTTGAAATAATTGAATGGTCTAAACTTGATACATTTGACATAATTGTGAGTATCAATGTGTACAAAATATGACTCTCTCTCTCTCTCTCTCTCTATATATATGCATTGCTACTTGCTTTGACTTCTGCAAAGCGAGTGGGTGACCTTCATGGTTTGTCTGTGTATCCCTCTTGTAGCCAGTTCACTCAGGATGGATCTAAGGTTACGTTTGCCTAAGATTAACCCCGCAGCCTATAGCTCTATGGCTTTTGAGCTCTTGAGCTTCTGCCCCCCTCCTTTTGCATCTGAGGAGCAGAGGAGGTTACATTCCTTGTGCCCTGTGCGTGCACTATGCACTTACACAGACCGCACCCAAGGTGTGCGTTTATGTGACCAGTTGTTTGTCTGTTTTGCTAATCCGGCTAAGGGCAAGGCGCTGTCTAAACAGCGGCTTTCCCACTGGATTGCAGAGGCTATCTCCCAAGCATACAGCGGCAGGGGTCTTCTGTTGCCCCAAGGTGTGAGGGCACATTCTGACTGTGGTGGTGCATGTATATATGTGCAGTCGGGGCCTCACATACGTCACCACAGGTCATCTGCTGTAAAGGCGTGAATAGAGGTGTCTTCAGTCAGTGTTGTACCTCATTCCTCTCCTTCAGGGAACAGAAGTTACATTCATAACATTTCGTTTCAAAAAGTTGCCAGATGAGTCAACTGACAAGACCAAAGTTATCTGTGTGTATTGTTGGTGTGAACTGAGTTATCACCGTAGCACATCCAGTCTGAAATACCACTTGATGGCCAAACACACGGCTAATGTGAATTCTCCGCCGCCTCCTTGTCAAAACCAGACGACAATGGATGGCTTTGGACAGAGGCGTATGGATACTGCAACTAAGAACAAGCTTACTGCAGCCATAGCCAAGTAAAGTTCATTCTTTGTGGAGAGACATAAGAGGCTGGGTTGATAAGACTCTGGTGAATAAGTAGAAGAGCAGTATAGTCTGACTGCTTGTATGTTCAAAGGAAACTTAAGAAAGGAAAGTTTAAGCCTGGTTTAACTGCTCTATAGGCTGAGTCCTAGTTTACAATGATGTGCACTTTGTAATTTATCTTGTATCACCCTGTTTTGATCCCTTAGAAAGGGTTATTGAAGGGGGGTGGCTGGAGCCTATCCCAGCTGTCAACAGGCGAGAGGCGGGGTACACCCTGAACCGTTGCAGGGCAACATATACAGATAGACAACCATTCACGCTCACACTCATACCTAAGGACAATTTTTAAAGTCACCAATTAACCTAATGAGCATGTTTTTGGTCTGTGGGAGGAAGCCGGAGTGCCCGGAGAGAACCCACGCATGCACAGGAAGAACCTTCTTGCTGTGAGGCACGCGCACTACCTGCTGTGCCACCGTGCCGCCCTTTTTCGTAACCAAAAGTGTTAACTTGTTTGAGGTTTTGCTTCTAATGTGAATGACTGCTCAAAGTGAGAATGTTAGTGTGAAATATAATCCTACACGTTGTTGTTTTCAATAAAAAAAAACATTTGCACAAAGCAAGCCTAAACACTTTTCCATGTTGATAAGAGTATTAAATGATAATTAATGGGACATTTAAAATAGATAAAAATGTGCGATTAATTTGTGATTAATCGCGAGTTAACTATGACATTCATGAGATTAATCGTGATTAAATATTTTGATCGATTGACAGCACTACAACAAGACTTGGTCAGATCTCTACTTGCCTACCAGTAATACCTTTTTCCAGTTTTCTGTTTGGCCAGCATGGTGAAGGGGGTTGGATTATATTGCTGCCTGTTTGGTATGTTTTTGACAGGGACGGAGTGGACCAAACTTTTTTGTGAACAAAAGAGAATAAAGTCACTCCACAAAAAAGGCACTGGGTTATATTACATCACTTCCAGCAAACTTCACAGAGGGCAAACAGCATCAATAATCTTTTTTAACCAAATATTCTCTTTTCTAGTTCAGCTAAAAACACACACACAAAACAGAATCTGACAGCACGTTAGCATGTCGTTCACCAACCTTGTTCATCTTCACTTCACATGTCTCTCCTCTGTTGTGTTCCGTCTGTGTGGAGGGGTGAAGCACTCTGCAGAGTGTGGGGATACTGATGATCTTGTGAAATTCAAATTGAAAATGACACAGTGGTCGTAGTGCTGGCCTCATGCCAGGAGTATCCCAAGCAAATGCTCAGAGGTTGACTTGTGTTTCAAAACTGCGCCACACGGAGGCCCCAAAATCATTGATTTCTGGATGAATTGATGTTTCCTGGTGTGAACTGCTTGCTCAGGGATTGACCTTGCGGCACTTCCACGTTTTGCCTGATCCTGGGGTGAGCAGAAGCCAAGTGCCTGTATTCCCACCAGGGCTAATAATCACCAGCCGCCACTCTAGCACCATTATCAGGTCAAAATATCTTCTTGTCAAATAGTTAATAATTGTATAAGTTAATGACCAAATAGCTGCAAAAGTGATTACATTCCCAGTGCCCTCAACCGTACTTTGTGTTGCCTGCTGCTTATTGGCAAACGTTAGCATGATAACATACTCAACTGAGATGATAAAGACATTGCTACGTGACAACATGTTAGCATTATCGTGGTAAGTATGTCAGCATTTCTGAAAATAAGTAATTGGTTATCTGTTTCCATGGTTGCAATGCAAAAGGAACTAGAAGTAACTAATTCGGCCTGAAGTTCAGTGGTGCAGGTTTGACAAACTATAAAAAAATATAGGATGAAAAAAAAGCTTGAATCTTAACTGATGTTGCACAGGTGTGGATTTACCTTGATATCTGATATTGAAGCCTCGTGGGCCTCTTGACACTGCATACGCAATCACTTTTTTAAATAATGCAATATGGCCCCAATGAACTATTGTAGGCATATTTTTGTCACTCCCACTTCAGATCAACTTTATTTTCAACTGGTCCTACTCCCATTACAAATTCCAGAGGAATTTGGCAATGACACCTTCAGTTCTTTTTCCATTATTCACCCAGACTATCAAGGGTTGCACAGCTTATACTTGGACCAAGGTTAGACCTGACTTTGAAAGTGGGATTCAAATACAGACAATATTGATGCTACTTCATGTTAATTAAGGCATATGGTTCAAGTATAATGTTGTTATCAGAGGTCCGCATAACTTGTACGCAGGAACGCAAACAACTGGCTCGATTCTGAAAATCAGGAATGCGCAACATCAGTTGTGTCAAAACACCTCAGGCTTCCTTGGTTTGATTCAGTCGGGTGCTGACCAAACTGCACAGGTGATAATGGATGGACACGTGAAGCTCTTCCATGACTGGACAACAAAGTTGGTCGCTGTGTGCGTAGACGGGGCTGCTGCCAACATTGGCATGTACACCAGCATTGCTGAAGAAGCTGTCTGAAGAGAACGGGATTACCAGCTTTCACAATATCAGATGGTCTGAATGAAGACATAAAACACTGTTGAAAAGATCAACACCATTGCTATCCATTCAAATACAAACGGCAGTGAGTGACAGTAACAGTGACATGGAGCATATCTGCACAGCACTTTGTCGGTGTTTTCTGGCCAACATGCTTGAAACTGGCAACATTTTGAGGACCGCATCCAATAGGTTTCAGAAGAAATAGTCACTCATGGTGGCCAATGGACAGTCTTTATGTGTGTTTCAAGTCTTTTTTTTATTATTTATTTCTTGAGTGCACTCAAGTTCCCACTCTTAGCATGAAAAACATCTGTCCTTCCTCACAAAAGAATTAAGGGTTAAAATCATGGAAAAAGTTATGTGCACTTGCGGTTATTCTATAAGATTGTGAGCAACTAATATAAGGGATAATAACAATTTCCAACAATGTGAACAAATTAACAAATGGTACTCATTTTGTACACTCCAGTGTGTTATGGATCCTACTGTAA
Organism: Chaetodon trifasciatus; assembly: GCA_037975065.1. NCBI lineage: Eukaryota > Metazoa > Chordata > Actinopteri > Chaetodontiformes > Chaetodontidae > Chaetodon > Chaetodon trifasciatus. Next base: position 1,187,050 of record JBBMOE010000073.1, read on the forward strand.
GTTGGAAGTGTTGCTCCTACCACCTCAGCCTGATGCTCACATACATAATTCAGGAAATCAAGGGAGACCAGCTTTCCTGATGTGCTCACCATGAAGCCCAAGGGACTTTTTATTGAACCCAGGTGACCCTTTACTGCATCATTTGCTTGCCTTTAAACTGTGGTATTCTCTCAACTGTACACATCTATATTTAATTCCTTTTTATTGCAGCTGTAACAGGGAGGTGTCTCTTTAAAGTGGAAGGTTGTACCAGGCATCCTCATGGTGCTCTGCTGATGTACAGGGACAGGAGAGAGTGTTTTGTGGTACACGTGTTGTGGCACACATTCTACTGGTTTTAATGGACGCTTTAAGCCACATAGTGTACACCTCAAAAGAGACTACCAGCAAGGGATAAAAAGAAACAGAGAGTGCTCCGAGAGAGTGTGAGGACTCTGGAAATGAGATGCTGATGCTCTGTTAGCTCATTTGTCACTGTTATCCTTCACAGGAAAGCCCATGTAGAGTATTCATGGACTCCCTTTTACTTTACATTTTCCTTTCTCCTTTCTCACTATTGACTCTCACTGAGCTCTCCACAGCAAAGAATGTTTGAGAAAACCACAATGATGTGCCAAAGTGTGATATCACAGCCGAGCCTCTGCTGAAGCATACTAAAATGACTATTCATTTGTCAGTTTAACATTGGCTGTTAGACAAGTGGAAGGCAAGGTGGAGCAGATATAGATTGTGTGAAATGTATGTCAGGAGTTAATTCCCACCAAAAATAATTCAATAGACCAGTGGATGCTCAGAATAAAAGCATACAACATTATAACAGAAGGAATGAGATCATGGATACTGAGCCTTCCCTATAGGTTGGCTGGGCTTATGCTTAGATATGGGGTAAGGGGCTCAGACATCAGGAGGGAGCTTTGAGTGAAGCTACTGCTCCTTCACGTCGACAGGAGCCATTCGAGGTGATTAGGGCATCTCATCAGGATGCCTTCTCATAAGACCCAGGACACATTGGACAGAGTATATGTGATCTGTCCCGGAAACATATTGCTGAGGAGAGGGATGTCTGGACTACTTCATTTTTGTTCCTGACCCACCCTCATAAGTCAGATTGGGCTATTATTGAGCTATTGCGTGTCATCTGATCCCAGCAATTTCAAGTCAGTTCTATTAAATTTTATTTATATAGTGCCAAATCACAACAGAAGTTGTCTCAGGACACTTTCCATACATAGCTGGTACAGATCTGCAGAGACCCAAAAAATCTCCCATGAACACGCACTCAGTGACAGCAGTGACATCCTTTTTCCAGGCAGAAACCTCAGGCAGAACCAGGATCTGGGTGGACAGCCACCCGCCTCGACTGGGTTGCGTTAGAGAGAGAGAGAGAGAGAGAGAGAGAGAGAGAGAGAGAGAGAGAGAGAGAGAGAAACCCAGATACAGAAATGCAATCACAGTAACACTGGCACCTCTAATAGACTCTTAACTCTATGTAGTACCTAAAGCATAGCATACACTTATATGATATATTTATGCAGGTGATGTATGTATGTATTAGTAACAGATAGTATATGTAATACAGCACTATGGATATTAATAATAATGGAAGTATGACTAATAGTAGTAGCTGTTGCAGTGGATGTCAGGCAGGGCCATGGCAGGAGACGTAGCTTTGCGAGAAAACAAAGCACAGAGACTCCGGGGAAGAATCTAATTTAGTAACACGCCATGGTAGGACATGAAAGCGTGCAGGTGGAAAGGGAGAGAAGAACGGAGGAGCTCAGTGTATTACTGAGAGTCCCCTGACTTGAGTCTAATCCTATAACAGCATAACTAAGGGCTGGTCCAAGGCAAGCCTGAGCCAGCCCTAAATATAAGATTTATCAAAAAGGAAAGTTTTAAGCCGACTCTTAAATGTAAAGACAGTGTCTGCCTCCTGGACAAAGACTGGAAGATGGTTCCACAAGAGAGGAGCTTGATTTCTAAAGGCTCTAGCTTCTGTTTTGCTTTTGGAGACTTTAGGAACCAGAAGTAAGCCTACATTTTGGGAACACAGTGTTCGAGTGGGGTAATAAGGTACTATGAGCTCTTTAAGATAAGATGGGGCCAGACCATTTATGGCTTTGTAAGTAAGGAAAACAGAGCCAGTGCAGAGTGGCTAATATCAGAGAAATATGATCTCTTTTTCTCCTTTTGCTGCAGTGTTCTGAAGAAACTAGAGAATATTTAGCACCGAATTTAGGCGGCCTGATAATAAGGGATTGCAGTAATCCGACCTGGAAGTAAAGCTACAATTCTGATGAATCAACTGACGCAAACCATTTCAAGATACAATTACAACAGCGGGTATAATCAAAACCAACAGCAAACAAGCACCTGATTATAAATTTTGAGGCAACAATTAATATCAGTCGGACAAAAATGATCTTATTACGTGGGCAAAGGTCCAGACGATTTAGTCCTAAACACTATAATAATCCACATTTTGAGGACAAGATGATCTGGGAACTTCTAAGGGAGGCACTGCAAATTCCACTTCATCACAATGTCGAGCTCCATACCTTTGATTTTTCCCATGTGATTGCTATTGCAGACGATGATGAGGACATCAAGGATGGTTCTAAAAATAAGTTTGAGAGCAAAGGCTAACAAGTGACCAGTAAATGTGACAGAACCTTTTTCGCACATCCCCACAATGTTTGCTTTAAGGTAGCAAACATCCTTGTTTCCAAAAGACAAAATATATACAATTGGATTGAATCAGGATGTTTTCTTTTGAAAATTGACCGGAATCTCTATGCCGTTCCTGTGACTTCCTGCCTGGCCTGATCAGCTCTGTGCAGCTTGACATTCTCCACAGAACAGAGAGCCACTTCTGGGACACATCCGAAATGTGCTGCAGCTCATTTTCGCTCTCAGCTCTGGCTGCCGCGTCTGTGCCCAGGGGAATCAAACTGTTAGGGTCTGAAGATCTTTAGCATGTCATGCTTAAGAATTACCCACCAAGCTACATCAAAACTCATGCAGCCTTTAGAATTAGCACATAAAATTCAGCTCTGGCAGCCATGTTGCAGCCACAATGCAATGCAGCCGTACCCAGTGGAATTTGCAGGTCCAGCCAGATAGCAGCTTGTAGAGACTCAAAATGAATTATTCTGCTAAAGTGTTCTTTTTATGAACATGAATACACATTTTTGTCCTGAACTGTCGCTTGTTAAACAAGTGATCACACAGCTGCTCAGCTTCAGCACATTAAACAGCATGTGAACGTACCTGCAAACATCATTTGGGTCTGAGTAGATGCTTGTGTGCACTAGACACTACAAGACAGCAAAGAAGTTACTCTTTAATTCTACGAAGCATTATTGCAAAAACATGTTAATCTTATATTGTCTGGCCTTAATTGTGCATTAAATTCCTCTTTGCAATCACAAATCTGCTTCCCAACGCTGTCCTCTCTATCACCTGCTCCTGTAATCAAGTTTCTTCTCTCATCACGCTAAGCTGAATAAAACATGAATTCTATTTGCATCACTGAAGAAGCATTGAGTCTCATAGCAAGTGTAGAAAGCAGTGTCTGCATCTCATCTCATAACAGACGGCGCTTCTCGTGGTCAGAGGCCTTCAGTATCTTCATCTCCATAAAACCTCTTTTGGATCAAGTTAAGGTTGCACACTTGTGTGCAACCTTAACTGGCAGTGGAATATGAAATAGCACGGAGCAGAACTACTTCCATCGGATCTTGGCATTCTTCTGTGCTCTACCCTTCTTGGCAATTCAGCCATAGCCTGGGCTTTGGAGATATGCAGACTTGAGATATCCTTCTGCTTGGTGTTGAGAATATCTAATATATCTAAAGTTCTGCCACCTTGCACATAGTAGAGTTATTTGTTTTGGCCAAATCTTCAAAAGAAAAGGAGGATTTTCTTAAGACTTGCCACACAAAGAAGCTGACACAGGAATACTGTGGATGCAGACTTTTGGATTATGACCCTTTCTGTCAGACAAATCAATTAAAAGATTCACAGTTCATCAGTGTTTCAGTGGATTTCCTGCCTATAATAAAGATGCTTCTGTATATTTTGTCACAGTCTGTCTCCGTTCCTCCCCTTCAGCCACATTTCTATTTTCCAAGGCCCTTCAGTGCTATTCACCACTTATCCAGCAGGTGCCCTCAGACTTTCTCTCCTTGCCTACAACCTGACTGCCCTCTCAACCACACACCTCTTTGCACTGTGCTCATCTGCTCTGAGGTTGCTTGACACCAAATGTATGAAACTGTGTAACGGGCTCATGGCGGACCCAATTGCAATGCCGACCGATTTACGGGGAATAAGGGGAAATGGACAACCGAGGCAACAATGAGCCATGCTGAGCAGAGAGCCCACTCAGGCAAGGACGCAAATGACACGTAGACAATCTGGCAACAAAGAGTGCCAGCACTGCTTAAATACCTTGCCGATGAGTCTAATTGAGACCAGGTGTGCAGATGAGCAGGTGTGGGGCGTGGCTGAGCAACTGCAGCAACGGATAAGTGCTGGGCTGGACTATGACAAACTGTGTGTATTGAGATGAAGAAATCTATGTACACACAAAACAGGAAACATGCAGGTTTTTGTCTCAGTGTAAAACACCACGTGCGTACAATCATCCTGAAGTTGTGCGCATGTGCACGAGCCTTCAGACTGCTTTCTTGTACTGCTAAACTCTCATACCATTGCAGCCCTAATCCAGTTATTATATGAACTGCAGGACTATACCAGGCAGTTGAAGAAGTACAATTTTAGCGACTGAACTTAATGGTAGATCAAAATGACAGAAGAAAAAGGTGTAGTATTTGAAAGCCTAAACTCTGGCATTAGCGACAGAATGAAACAGAATGGCAGAAACTAACCGAAGCGGTGGACAGCGTTAGTTGTGGGCCACATACCCTGGAGGAGATGATGAGGACCAGAGGCACATTACTGTGTGGGCTACTGGAGGAGGCAAGGGGACCCCAGTGCTCTCCTCTAGAACTTGGTAAATTGCCCAGTTTGAATTATGTTGTTCGTTCATTCATTCATTCAGGCAAACTTTATTATATTGTCAGGGAAATCATTGAGGGCAACCTGCATTTACAATGATGCAGAGAATACACCATGGAAAACACAAATACATAAAATCAGTTAAAACAGTTACAGTTGCAATCAAACTTGCAATAAACAATGCAGAATACTATATTCACCAATTCTGATGAAGACTCTGGTGCCTTCAGCGAACATGTACTGGATTCTCTCCCTTGAACCTCAACAAGTGAACCACCGCCACAGCCATCGCCTGCTTCAACAGTCACAAAACACAATTATGAAATCCTATTGAGTATCTTGCCATGGAACTGCATTGAACTGAACTGCAAGTGACATTCAGGCAATCGTTAAGTGAAATAAGCTGTGCACTAAGAGGAAAAGGTGTTTCCTTCAGCTTCTTGATTCATAAAGCACACACAATGTTCACTTGACTTACCATGCTTAGAGTCGGTGCATCATACCATGCCTCAAAATGTGGAAGAACAAAAAATCCAAAAATATATGAACTGCAAAGTTTGTTGTCAGATGAGAACATGAACTAAATGTGTTGTAATTCATACCTTGTGTTTTTTATTGCTTTACTTGGGATGAAAGGAGGCTGTGCACAGAGCTCAAAATTGTCAATGCAACCATTGTTTCAACCTATTATAAAATAATTGTGGGGACAGTATTCCTGTAAGGCCAAAGATATACTTGCTTTTAATTACTCATCATCAATTTCTTGTCTTGGCAGAATGAGAGAAACATACTCCCCATTGTCACAAAGTGCTTAATTCAGAGTCCTTACATTAAGTGATGCAGAAGTCATCACACCATCTTCCCTGAAATGTCCAGATTTTCACTCAGGGTAGGTCAGACATGCCCTGTAATGACAGAATGAGCACTTAGTAGTAAGAAATAGCCACATATATGAACCAATATGAACTACACTTCTTAGATGGAATGAAATTAAGGCTCGCAAAAACAAAACAAAAAAAAAGGTTACGTTCTCAAGCATCACTATTTTTTGAGTATTGCTTCCCATTGTAGTGGGGGGGAAAAGTACTCTACATAAAGTGTCATCCAAATTCACACTTTTATTATCCTTTTTTGCCAACTTGCAACATTATACAATTTGGACTCAAAAGACTAATTATATGATATGCATGGTGTCAAAGATGTGCACCAGTAAGCACTTTCTCAACACCCGTGGGTTTTTATATGTTCAGAAACCTGCATGGAAAGTGGCATAAGTACACTTTCCATCAACCACTGACTGCAGTATTGGTCTACTTCCTTTGTTCCTGGCCAGCTTGTAAAGTCAGCTCCATGTGGTCCTGTTACCTTGTTACCTGCCCACCTGACTTGACCTTTTGTCTGTTTATTGGACTCTGGATTCCTGCCTGCTCCAAATTGGATTTGAATGTGTTGGACTGCTTTCTGGTTTTGACCATTGCCTGCCACTCTTTCTCTCTAAGTCTTATGTTCCTTAGTTTATGTTATCAAAGATCAGTGAACTGCATCAGATCTCCGTCTGCAGTCTGCATTTGAGTCTTCCTCTCTTATTCTACTTGTACAAGCAGTGACATATTTATTCCCTCATTTTCTTTAGTAAGGTGATGACTCCTCTTTCAAAAATCCCCTGAAGAAAAATGTAAAGACTGCTTCCTGCCTCCTCAAAGATATGACATTCAGTCAGTATCTTTTGATACTGCACGTCTGAGACAAGACTGAAGGAAATGTACAGAAGGAGGCCTGCATTATCTGATGAGCTTCCCCATCTTGCTCTTTACACAGTCAGTCAGAGGGACTGTTTGGCAGCCCCTTAAGACGGAAAAAAACCCTTTAATATCTAAAATGAGGTCATCCATACAATGTCTCTCCCTGGTGTCCAGTGTTTTTAGACTTTGCCTGTAGTGGAGCTTCTTGTCTAAGCGCTGATAAAATCCAGATATAAAACCTGACAGTGAAGATGAATGTGTCCCACAGCCACTCTCGCCTATCAGTCGTGAGCACAGACAAGGACAGGGGCCTGGGAAACATGTCAAGGAGCTATCTGTGCTGCAGCTCCCCTTTTCTCCCCTGCCTTCGTCACTGAGAGACAGAATTAAAGTTGAAAAGGTTTGCAGCAAGGATAAAAGAGAAGAATGATTGACAGAGATGGGAAAGAATGTAAATGTATTTATTTTGGGGGTGTGCCTCAAGAGCTCTTATGAATTCTATAACAGGTATGTTCAGATACACACTGTGACGTGGGCGCATTTGGATGGCTGACCCACCATACAGTCACCTCGCCAAAAAGTCTATTATGACAAATAGTCATGCTGAAAAAAATATTTTCTCCCTCTGCTGGAAACCATTATCTTGAAATGGGTCACAGTATGCACAAATGAGAGGAAAGATGCCAAGCTCCACAACACTCTTCACAAGCTGGATTTCAATTTCAAAGAAAACTACTTCCAGAAAGGCATCAATGAACTGTTGGAGACTACATACACTTTCACATGCTCTCAGTCAGTTCAAACACAGATCCTGGTTCCTCACATATAGCAACACAAGATTAAAGGCGCATTATGTAACATACATTCTTTGGATGGCTATCATCGAGATTCACGGCGGCATTTTAACTCTTCTCTTTCGGTATAAAAAAAAATCAAGCAAATACAGAAATGTGCTGCAAGTAGCACAGATGACAACGAATCTGTTTCAAGGGAGTTCAAAAAAAGTGATGAACCCAGCTGGGACGTGCTTGTTGTTGTCATGGTTTGTGACTTTCAAGTTGCTGAACAACAGCACAATGTTTCACAATTAATCGTGTGTATTTCTTCAGATCATTTAAACTGGCAGGCTAATTTTAAGGGCTAATTTAACAGCAGATATCTGCAATGACATCTGAATAATGCAATTACGATGGTTAATAAACCAAATAAAACACATATTTTAGCTTATTTTCCGAGATCACTGACAAGTAGCCGACATCAGTAACTTCTCAAGTCACAAACTATGACAGCAACAATAAGCGAGTCTTGGCGGGTTCATCACTTTTTAAATGTGCCCTGGAAACATATCCGTTGTTGTCTGCGCCACCCTCCAGCTGGGATGATGTGCAAAATGTAAATAAAAACAGAATGCAATCATTTGCAAATAAAGTTTCCCGAACTTGTTTGAAACAGGTTGCTTGCATCAATTTCAATATATTTCTAAAAATAAATTAAATTGATGAGGTAAAACATTAAAGGCATTGTCTTTCTATTGCTTTCACTAGAATATATGTCAAAAAGGATGACAGTGTCCCAACTTTTTTGTAATCCTTGTAGATTTCGAACAACTTGGAATCAAATTACAACATTTCTTACTTGCACAGATGGATTTGTGTAGCAATTTTATCATACTGTACTTCTTTTCTCTGTGTGTCTGGTACAACAAGTCCTCCAAATTAAACAAAATGTTGTCCATGTCCTCTACCATGACACATACTGCAGGAGTGTTTTCTGATCTGAGGCCCCTATTGACAGGACTATATTTAGCTGGCACCGTCTTAAACAAATCACTGTTAAAAAAATAAATGTCGATGTGACACAACTTTGGCGAAGGTTTTGTTCATCCCATTGTCACTCCCAATTCATCACATATGGACACTTGACCACAATGCCTCAGTGGCACTGGGTACGCCTTTAGCATCATTTTTCAACATGCAAAATAGTCCGAATGACTGACGGCACATTTTCACTCCCAAAGTGTCAAATGACATTGTATAAAGAATGAAAAAAGTCTGCGTACACAGGAGGTTGGGGTAGTTGGACGGGTGAGGAATTGTGCCCAGGTTCATGTCCTGTGTGAAACGAAACATGAAGGTTAATTTCTTCTGTAACTGAATTAACATAATGCAAGTAACTTAATGTATGTAAGTAACATGCAGAACTAACATGTCGGTGAAGATTCTCAGTCATCCAGGTTATGGTTATCCAGGGAGGGTTGAATCTGGAGCGACTTGTTTGTAGAAACCTGAACACTTTCACCTCTCATCCAAAGGGCTTCTTCAGTTCTAACTGGCTGATGGGGAGTCCCAGATATTTAACCTCAATGGGGTTGTTATCACAGCACTACTTGCCCCATTTAAAATGTTTTCATCCCTTCCCAGGAGTTTTAACAACTTTTCACAGTTGGCCCATGTGACAACCTTAATGACTGTCATTCCCACAGCTGGCCACACCTAAGTGGTTTCAATGACTCTGAAAAGACCACCTGAGGTTTGACTGGGGAGCTGTGTACTTTGTGAAAAATGACATTAACTACCCAGTCACTTAAAAAGTGATGCCAAGAGGTTCTGACCAAGTATATGCATGTGACAAGTTGGGAGTGCAAATGTGTTGTTTTGTCAGGTTTAGGGAAAGATCATGGCTTGGGTTAAAATAAGGTTTAAAGGTTATCATGGTTATTTGTCTGGTGTGTGCTACCCATCAATTTAAACTCATCATGCATGCCAGTGTTCAGCTAAAGCTAACATACTGAGATTCCCAAATGCCCTGTTTGTGTTACTATCAACTGCAGCCCAACAAATAAATTGTCTTGAGTTACAAAAAAGACATACAGGAGTTTCTTTTGATGTGTATTGCACACACAAGACTGTCCTCCCAAAAAGAACGGCAGCTGATTGCGACAATGATGGATTTTTTCATCATGAAAATGTTAAAGGCTGTGGATTGCTACAGGTCTCATCACTACTTTCACCACATATTCTTTTTGATACAGACTACTTTCTGCTGCCAAATAATCATTTCTGGTGACTTTTCTTTTACCTTACCCTTTTCTATGAAAGTATCTTTATGAGACAGAGCCCCTTTGGCTTATTTGACTATACAGCAGCTGCAGTGAATTGTATGTGATAAGATTCAATGCTTAAATAAATTTAAAAGGAAGACGCATGTCTGCTATATATGCATGACAGATTATCTGAATATCTGAAAAGATATGTTTGATAGAAATAACATGTAACACTTACTAAGGGCCCATGTAGCATAAGAATAGACAAGACAAATACTACAATATATCAATAAAAGGCTTAACTCAATGAATAGACTATCTATTGCCAATGGTAATGTTAGGTATGCTCAAGGGGGATTGAATGGCCAAGGACGAGCAATCAATGCCTTCAGTGAGAGCTCAGATATCATAGATGGATCCAATAAAAACAACCATTCAATGTATACTGAATTCTATTCAACAGGAGCAATACTGGTAAGTATTTGTATTTACAATCAAATGCACTTGGAAAGAAATAAATAAAATAAATTGGTCAATAAAAGAAAAAAAAAGAGAGTGAGATTGTCTTTGTGTAGTCTCCATCTGTGATTTTGAATTGGAAGATCTTAGCTGATTCTCCAGAGGATGGTTGTGCTGTATCCCATGCTGGCACGTCACACCCTCCAAAAGCACTGGTTCAGGCTCTGGCTCGCCATCTTGTTTCAGAATCCACTCTTGTAATGTACATACAAACAAACAAACAAAAAAAAAACAAAACGAAAAAATAATAAAAAAATAACCTACATACAGCAATAGTTGTTTTTAATTTATCTTCACTGTACAGTATAATATCTGTCTAATATCTCCATGAAAACATGAATTCAATGACACAATGCATGGAGCTGTGTAAATGAAACTCAGTAACCTTAGCGTCTATGTTAGCTTATGGCTTCCAATACAACATAGCAACGTACTAGGCTATATTTTTAAGAATAGGTCTCAATTGCAATATCAAACATCCGATACATTCAGTCTTTCTCCAGTTGGTTTTTAGAATCTCATAGCATACAAAATAAGGACGTATAATGGTGCACATAGCTACAAAGTGAAGATGCAACGAGAACAACGTTGGCTAGCATGCTAATCAAGGATAATATCAACGACATCTAACTCAAGGAGAAGCTCACCAGAGCTTTGCTCGATAAAAAATGAGTAGGGGCCTGCTTGAAGCAAAACCTTGAAGATAGTACTTGTTGATGACGTTTAGAAAAAGCTGGAAGTATTTAAAGGAATTTCTTCACTCAAGTGTCAGTCAAAAAGAGAGTGCGCTGCAGCATACAGACAGACTCTACTGGTGAAAACGGGGAACTGCATGGAGTTAACAATGCCGGTCGTCACAGTTCAATGCAGCTAAAGTGGGTTACAAACACATAGCCTAATTAAGTCTGAAATCAAAGTCAGTAATAAGATGAATCAATAATAAATGGAAATTGCACAATTATAATGCAAAGGGTTTGTGTTATGGATTTATTTGATATTTAAAAGTTGACACATCTGAACAAAAGACAAAATGTAACACAGCGTGGATGATCCGGTGTGATTCATTCATGCAGCCTTCGATTTGAATCTAAATTGAATTACAGACAACCGTTTCAATGCGACAGTCACTCTGTGGCAAGGATTAAAAGGAAAACGCACAAAGAAAGAAATTAACCGCACTTTAGGCCAGGAGAGGGTAAATGACATGTACGACTACTGAAAAAAAGCCCTGGAGACGACCCCATCCTTCAGGATGAAAGGCCAGAAATGCTTGGAGGGGAAGTGGATGGGAGTGCAGTGAAATCCTATTTCAGGAGCCTGAGGGAGCCGTGGCACCATGTTCCTCCAGCGGGTCCCCCGTTAAAGCCTGCTTGGTGAGAGGATGGGGGACATGTCACTTGTGGTAAGCACAGAGCAGAGATGAAAGGTGAGGATGACTCGCATCCTCTTTTTACTGGATTACACTGAGGAGTAGTGTCTTTGGAATTTCAATAAGACCGCTTTAACACAATGTTTGGACAAGGATGCACAAGGACAAGGTGGACAAGGTGTTGCATAGACAGCATTTTGACTGCACCATTGTGTGCATGTGTGTTCAAGAGTATCATTGTTTGACTACTGTGCATCTACTTGGCAAAACATGATGCACATTTTTTTTTTCAAATACCTGATATCTTTACAATGAAATCCAAAATGACAGTGCAGCTTTTTGAATCTGGAGGCACTGACACTGTGAGATGGTGCAAACAGTTGAAGTTGTCCTGTGGAATTTACAACCAGTGTTACTCACCAAACACGTGTCTATCCTTGAGCTCTAGCCCTATCCTTCCTCAAAAAAACATTTGCACAGCCAACTGTTTAAGTATTTCAAATCCAGCATTGTTGACATCCATGTTTACTTGTTAGCAGTCTTCTTCCTCACTGACTTTGTTGGCGCACTGCTGTGTATTTGGTGTTTTACTGGCACCTGTAGATCAGCGGAAGTGTGAAACCACTGGCAGGGATGTGCGTCATGTTATTCACATGCAAGCACAAGATTAAGAAACACTGCTCAATAGCTCCACCAGAGGTCTAAAACTCCATAGGGAACTCATAAGTAATTGATCTACAAACTGCACTTCACCTATGCCGTGTGGTGCAGTATGTAGCCATGAAAATCTCTTATGTTTCTGCCTCCAGTCCAGCATTATGAAGAGGAATAGAGTTCCTTTTATGATGTTCCTAATATTCCCCCCAAAAAACACAATTAGGACAGTGGCAGTTGTCAATGAACCTCAATGACCAACATACATGTCCAGATATCCCTTTGCTTGAGTGCTAGAAAAATGTGACACATCGAGAAAGCTTTTGAAAAGGTGTGCTGAGACAACTCAAAGTTTTTTTCCAGTGATGTAATTTCACGTTTGACAGGAAACACAAAAGGCCACTGACTGGTGCCAACAAAAAACATCAATATCCACCCACAACATGGTAAGGGATCCATGAAAACAATCAGCTTGGTTTTCTCACTCTATCCTAGTTGTTTCTTTCAAAGAATGACAATGGAGAGAGAGACGAAGATTGAATGACACTGTCTGGTTTTGGGTTTGGTCTCAGGCTCAGTCGAATGCTGGCAGGCCAAAGAGTTGTGGCTCAAACTCTTCCATGCTCCTGAGTCGCAGCGTGGCCTCCTGGGTAAGGCTGGGGTCCAAGTTGTCGTCGGGAATCATAACCACCTGCATCCCCGCAGCCAGCGCTGCCTTCACGCCATTGGGAGCATCTTCAAACACCAAGCACTGAGCAAGGACAGAGGAGGAAAACAAAGTGATATTATCCTGTAAGCCTATTAGGTCTACAAGATTTCATCCCTGCAGACGCCACAGAGCTGAGACCAAAAACAAACACAGGAAAAAAGGGGAAGCGGGAGCACCATTTCCATTTACAATGTGATGAACTTGATATTCCTCAGAGGAGTACTGTTTTCCTCCACCAGGTGAAATATCCATTAAATCTACAATTTGAGGAACAATGCCCACTGTAGCGTCACTTAATTGTCTTTATATTCTCAGCCACTGTTGTTACTGTTGTATTGTTACCACAGTGTCAAAGTGAAGATCACTCAAATAATAATCCTTTTTCTTTTTTTTTTTTTTAAGACTATGGGGTATTATTTATGCCTAGTCTATGCCTAGATGTGACTGTGGAAAAATAAGATTTTTATTTTGGTTTTATTTATTCATTCATCATCAAAATATGTATTAGTGTATGACTGTGTCCCTTTTGTGATGAGATGGTTGTTATTGCACTCGGAAAAGGTTGGAGTGTTGCTAGTTTTTGAGCATGGCACCTTCTTTGCATCACATTGTGGTGTCCTGAGCTGTAACAGGCTCATTACTGCCCCCCTGAGGTCGAAGGGTAGAAAACGCTCACTGGTACTTTATGGCTTTTGGTGAAGGCTGCGGTTGTAGTGGATGTTTTTCCCCCCAAACAGTCACAAGTGGCAACAACTAGGTCCATTGCTAGGCGATCATTACCCTGTCCCGCATATACCATGTTGGCAGAAATGCTAACCAATTAATAATGATAACTGGCAGTCCAGAAATGCCAGAAGGCAGCTGAGATTATAAACTGCAAAATGTCAAACTTAGTCAATATGTTCTTCAAAAAACAAATCTGAGGGACCTTTTATTGGCCTCCTGCCATCCAGTAAACAAGTGTAGGTATTTTTACAGGATGTATATTTCATTAAGATGTGGTTACACTTTAATACAGACCCAGATGACATTCTGTGCTGTCACTGTAACAGTGTGCACATTTTCTATTAACTGAGCATGTTTCCACTAAAAGTCAAGCACATTTTAGGTAAAATTTCAGTTAGGTACATATTCATCTGCAAAACTGATTCCCTGAAGCTGCAGCCTTCAGCGATTACTGCAAGTTCTGCTGGATGTTTGAATCCAAAGCAAACACATCGAGCAATGTTGCACTGCACAAAGTAACATCCAGAGGACCACGAGAGAGAGATCATGACCAGAACCAGAAGGGAAGTAACATTTCTCCTCTTAAAAGTCAAAGACAACTGTCTTTCTGTGCTGAGTTTCTTTTTAAACAGGCTGCTGCTGCTGCTGCTGCAGAGAATCCTGTCTAATAAACTCTTTGGAAATGGATGTCATTTGTGAGGCAAAGCTCTCTGAAATACCAGGCCGAGTTAAAATATGAAAAACATGGAGACTAATTGTCATTTGAAATACTTATCCGTGCACATGTTCAACAAGGACATTCCAACAGCTCCAGTAAATTAATATGGCTGAACCTGCACCGGGAGGTTAATCATTTTTTCAGGATCCAATATTCACAATCAAAAGTGTGCAGACAGGAAGAGGGAAGGAGTGGCGGCTTAGCTCTGATGGTTAGGAAGAAACAGTTAATACCAACTATTCAATATGACTTGTTGAAGAGCTGGAGACAGAAGCAGGGGCACTGATTATGTGCTCATACAGCTACTTAGGCAACTGCCTAGGTGTGAAAATCAATCTAAAATAACCCAAATCCACATGTACTGATTTGATCAGTTGAAAGTACAACAACTGAAACAGGATACGCTATATTTGTTTGCATTTTAATTCACACAGCACAAAGGATTTGTGTTCTAAAATCGCAGTTAGGTTGTGTCTGTGAGAGCTGTGGAGCTCATGAATATGCCACTTAATTGTACAATGGTAGTCGCCGTCTTACAATATGACCCAGTGCAGAATTCGATCGAGATCGAAGCAAACTGATGTGTTAGATTTAATACTGAAATCATTCAAAACATCCACTGCATAATGTTACATACTGAAAACATAGACTCAGTGGTCTCATTCAAGGATCTGCACAGTGAATCTATAGTTAATGCAAACAACACAAATTCAATAAGACAACTCACATGGAGAGTCGGACCTTATCCCTCACCTGTACCCGCTGATAGAAATCGGAGAAGCAATACTTGCTCAATCAGCTGAAAATATGAGTGTTACATAATTCAGGAGAACTTAGGAAAAATGTTAGCAGTATACAAAATGCGAAAAGGCTGAAACAGTCTAGTTTATTTAACTTTATGATTTCTGGCCTTATACAACCCCTGGCAAAAATTATGGAATCACCAGTGTCACACGATGTTCATTCAGTTGTTTAATTTTGTAGAAAAAGAGCAGATCACGGACATGACACAAAACTAAAGTCATTTTAAATGGCAACTTTCTGGCTTTAAGAAACACTAAAAGAAATCAAGAAAAAAAATTGTGGTAGTCAGTAACAGTTACTTTTTTAGACCAAACAGAGGGAAAAAAATATGGAATCACTCAATTCTGAGGAAAAAAGTACGGAATCATGAAAAACAAACAAAAAAACACTTCAACACACCACTAGTACTTTGCTGCACCACCTCTGGCTTTTATAACAGCTTGCAGTCTCTGAGGCATGGACTTAATGAGTGACAAACAGTACTCTTCATCAATCTGGCTCCAGCTTTCTCTGATTGCTGTTGCCAGATCAGCTTTGCAGGTTGGAGCCTTGTCATGGACCATTTTCTTCAACTTCCACCACAGTTTTTCAATTGGATTGAGATCCGGACTATTTGCAGGCCATGACATTGACCTTATGTGTCTTTCTTCAAGGAGTGTTTTTGCTCTATGGCAAGATGCATTATCATCTTGAAAAATGATTTCATCATCTCCAAACATCCTTTCAATTGATGGGATAAGCAAAGTGTCCAAAATGTCAACGTAAACTTGTGCATTTATTGAAGATGTAATGACAGCCATCTCCCCAGTGCCTTTACCTGACATGCAGCCCCATATCATCAATGACTGTGGAAATTTGCATGTTTTCTTCAGGCAGTCGTCTTCATAAATGTAACTGGAACGGCACCAAACAAAAGTTCCAGCATCATCACCTTGCCCAATGCCGATTTGCAATTCGTCACTGAATATGACTTTCATCCAGTCATCCACAGTCCACGATTATTTTTCCTTAGCCCATTGTAACCTTGTTTTTTTCTGTTTGGGTGTTAATGATGGTTTTTGTTTAGCTTTTCTGTATATAAATCTCATTTCCTTTAGGCGGCTTCTTACAGTTCAGTCACAGACGTTGACGCCAGTTTCCTCCCATTTGTTCCTCATTTGTTTTGCTGTGCATTTTCTGTTTTCAAGTCATATTGCTTTAATTTTTCTGTCTTGATGCTTTGATCTCTTCCTTGGTCTACCAGTATGCTTGCCTTTAACAACCTTCCCATGTTGTTTGTACCAGATTTTAGACACAGCTGATTGTGAACAACCAACATCTTTTGCAACATGACATGATGATTTACCCTCTTTAAGAAGTTTGATAATCCTCTCCTTTGTTTCAATTGACATCTTTCGTGTTGGAGCCATGATTCATGTCGGTCCACTTGGTGCAACAGCTCTCCAAGGTGTGATCACTCCTTTTTAACTGCAGACTAATGAGCAGATCTAATCTGATGCAGGTGTTAGTTTTGGGAATGAAAATTTACAGGGTGATTCCATACTTTTTTCCTCAGAATTGAGTGATTCCATAATTTTTTCCCTCTGCTTGGTCTTAAAAAGTAACTGTTACTGACTACCACAATTTTTTTTCTTGATTTCTTTTAGTGTTTCTTAAAGCCAGAAAGTTGCCATTTGAAATGACTTTAGTTTTGTGTCATGTCTGTGATCTGCTTTTTTTCTGCAAAACTGAACAACTGAATGAACATCCTCTGAGACTGGTGATTCCATAATTTTTGCCAGGGGTTGTAGAATATCCCTAAAACACACCTATAAGGACTGGAGTGAGCTGAACGTATGTAACATTGCTTTAAGCAGCCTCATCAGTATGATTAAACTTTAGAGATATTCCTACACTGAACAAAAATATAGACACAACACTTTTGTTTTTGCTCCCATTTTTCATGAGCTGAACTCAAAGATCTAAAACATTTTCTATATACACAAGAGATCCAGCCTAAGGCACACCTGTGCGATAATCATGCTGTCTAATCAGCATCGTGATATGCCACACCTGTGAGGTGGGATGGATTATCTCAGCAAAGGAGAAGTGCTCACAAACACAGATTTAGACAGATTTGTGAACAATATTTGAGAGAAATGGATCTCTTGTGTATATAGAAAATATTTTAGATCTTTGAGTTCAGCTCATGAAAAATGGGAGCAAAAACAAAAGTGTTGCGTTTATACAATGTACAGTACAGTACAGTATGATCATCAGTATTGCATTTATTGTGGCTTTGTCCACATTTCTCTAAGGGCACTTTCACATCTGTAGTCTTTTAGTTGTTGTCCGGTTCAAGTTCACATTGACTTATTTCAAACAAACTAAGAGCTGTTAACAATAAGTCATTAGGACGGAGTTTTGGCAACTGTCAGCTTGCTTAATCATTTCTACATGGACCCTGGGGGTGACTGCCGGTCAGCTTTTTAAGTGTATCTCCACTGTGATTACTGTGGGACTGCTTTTGATGGTCTGATTCATGGGGGAAAATGACAAAGATACATACATTGCTTACACAGATTGCTTACGATCAGGTTGCTTCTCAAACACTTCAAAATTTGGAAGATCGACGTAAAGGTAGTTTTGTTTTTTCAAATGATGCTTCATTCAAACATCCACTGTTACGAAAATTCTGTGGTTGGTCCGTTTGCTTTGGAAGCCTCCTTCTCATGCAGTCTCGGTCTGGTTTTTCAGATTTATTGACGGTTTTCACACCAGCCAAAACAAACTAAATGGTACGCAAGCATCAAGCAGATTTCATGATTTTTGGCTCATGATGGTAAAAATATGCAGACTAGCATATTCTTTCCATTAAAATTTGCCTTTCGTCAGCATCTAGCTCCAAAATCCACTAATGTTTACAAATCTAAGACACACTTTCTAACAATCTGTTTCTAATTATGTTTTTTATTGTAACTTGTTTTTATTGTGCTGCTATACAGTATAGGTTACACAAACACAAGTCTTAGAAATGGACTTAAGCACCTGCTGTCAAAGATGAATGTCTTACTACCCATTCAACGGGGCTAAAAGAGCAGGAAGACCATTTCCTGGACAAAAACACTGTTTTGTAGGTAAGTAGGTAAGTGAAGTGTCCTTGGCTCTGAATCACTGTGAGGAGGAGTGAGTTCATTGTTTTATACAAAAGGCCTTTCAGGCAAAGTAAGGAAGATTGTGTAAAGAATCTCTCATGAATACTATTACAAGCAGAGAGAAATAAGAAATAAAAGTGCCTTATTTGTATTCATGCATGGGTATGTTCAGTAAAAGACTTCAGTCCACCTTCTGAAACAAAGTGAAGAAGGTGTCTCAACAGATAGGGTCTTTCATAAGATGAAGGTAGGGAGTGGTTCTACAGGAATCACCAAGGTAATGTCAAGCTGACACATAGCACAGCCCAAATATGACACTCAAATGTGACTGATGTTAGGTGTGGCTTCATGTGCATGGGAATGTATTTTCAGTACATGTACCCAGACTGCCCTGGATGCATGCAACTGCTTATTTATACATATATACAGTGTGTGGTAGATGATGGGTGGTGTCATAAATGGTGTTAACAGTAGATATATAATGTACACACCAATGTCAGATCTATGTGTGTATGTCTGTGGCGCTTATAATGTCAATATTCTGTGTCTCTTCATGCTGTATATGATTGGTTGGTTTGTTGAAACAGGCCATAGCAGCAGTCACATTATGGGAATTTAGTACTAAATGTCAAACACTATCAAAATTTTGCCTTTGTATGCCAAAGTTTGACAAATTGTGGATGTGTTTCACGGATAGATGTAGGACCGCCATTAAAGATAGATGACAAAAGATTTCATCCCATTTCTCTCATAACTGTCAACTGTGAGCCAAGAATGCGAGACATTCGAATGTATGTAGTGGCCTTTTGATGGGGTTGAGGTCAAGCCTCTATGCAGGCCAGTCAAATTGTTTGACACTAAACAGGGAAAACCATTTCTTATGGATGTGTCTTTGTGCATGTAGTCATGTTGAACCAGGAAAGGACATTCCCCAAACCGTTCCGTCTACTCGGGAACGGGCAGAACAGATCGATTTTTCAAGATTTGTATCAAACTTTTGACTGAAAAATTAAAAATTCAACCTGGCTTTTTGTACAGAATCAAAGGATGTCTGTCTTCTTCCAACCATCAAACTATTGTGCAGTCAACCTTCATGTCTGTCCTTGACTATGGAGATTTTCTGCATTGCCATGCTGCTCCATCAACACTTCAGCAGCCAAACAGCAGCCTGTGTTTTTTCTTGGAACTGGTTTTATTAATTCCTTCTTTCTTATGTAATTGTTTTGTTTCTGTTTTCTGGTTGTGTTCTTGTCAATGTTGTTTTGTTCTCAGGTCCCTCTGAAAAGAGAGCTTAATCTCAATGAGACTGCCTGATTAAACAAAGAATAAATAAAAATAATGTTGCGTGCATATGAGGGGCCGAGACCAAACCAGGAAAAACCCTTATCCTGAGAGCCCCTGACCCAAAATACACCGAACAGTACATGCCACATACTTTTGGCCTCAGTATGCTTCAAACAAAGTGCTACAGCATCTGAAACTGCCTTTCAAAATCAGGCAGACAAATTCTGCAACATTGTGGAACAGATAATCTGAAAATCTTCAATTTACACAAGTGTACAGAGGTGTGAAAGTAGCCGGGGTTTGAACTTCTCTCCCGAGAGCTTTTTTTTTCCACACTACCACATCCATTCTTGTGTGTGGAACGGAGTGCAACACCATGAATACCATCGAAGGGAGATTAGAGTCTTAGCCTCTTCCCATTTCTACAATTCAAGGCTACAAGAAGTTCACAGAGTGGGGAGGGAGTGGGATGCAGCCAGGAGGCTATGACAACCTGCCTTCCAGTGTGGCCATTCAGAACATATAGAAACAATTTTACTTTTAATTTTAGTAATTAATAGTCAGGCAAGACATCATGCAAATTTATCTGAAACATATTTAGGTCTTAAGTCTATTTTGTGTAAAATATGATTTGCATGCACCATGCAGGCGAGGCAAACAATCCTGGAACGCTAGCAAAACCAGAAACCATGACAAACTACTGCCAAAATGCCACAATAAATCAGGAACTCAAAGGCTGTGGCTGGATTCTCTTGTATTCAACTTGAAATGTCAATGCTAAATCTGTTTCATCAAAAAAAATTAGCCTTTATTTCTAATCAGCATTACATATCGCAAATTGCCCTTTAAAGCAAATTTGAAATGGGGATAGTAAGCTGTACAATGAATCTAAAGCTCTACAGTGGCTACAAAAAGCTCAGAGAAAGCCTTAAGGACCTTTGTTTGTCTCAACTCTAATAACCAGGTAGAATAAAGAGGCACCATTGAGTTACATGAAACCCCTAATTGACTTCTATGATGTCACTAAGCCTGAAACTGAAGGATGTTGAATAAAGACGGCGGAAACACTGAGAGTACACAACGGAAGACCCTTGCTAATTCCTTTTATTAGGAGCAATTAATACGGGTAATGTCCCAATGAGCTTGTGAAATGACCTTTTAATCTGCTTCCAATGTGCTATTGTAAAATAGATCAAAGCAGACACAGATGCATTGCTGCTCACAGTGGCTTGATGGCTCGGGTGAATTAAAGATGGGCATCAAACTGTGCCTTCGACAAGTATATGCACGAACTGAGATACAGACAGAGACAATCAAACTACAGTGCCACTTTAACACTTCAGATCCGAAAAGCCAAGTGCAAATACATCCAAGTGTCCTTCCTGTGATAATGGCAGCTGAAGCGTAATTCTTTTTTTGTCTCTCACATTAAAGCAACAGGAAGAAAGTGGTTCCAACAACTTTACCACATGTTGTCATACAGATGAAGCATTTGTCTGATGCCGGATGGACCCATAGAGCAGTCTGTGTGGGCAAGAGAGCAGTGATCTCTTTTGACGGCAGAAAACTTTCAGGCCTCAGCATGCTTCAATAGGGCCCAGCTTGCCATCACAACCTCCTCCTCCATCTTCTCTCCAACATGTTGGATGTTGATCCTATGATTCCACTGTAGTCAAGGGGGTTTCAGATGCTTGGTTTGATGCATAATGAGGGCTTTAGTCTTACTTCTAGTCCATCCATTCAACTGTTTTATTGGCAGTAACCTACCAGTTACCAAACACTGTATCATTAACACCCTCTAAACCAAAGTCCAGACCTCAGTCCCCTCAAATTGCAAGTCATTCTGGGCCCATTCCATATTGTCAATTGGTGGCCTGCAGGTCACATCCAGCCCGCCAGCTTCCCATCCGGCCTGCACAATAATGAATTCAGGAAATGCATGCATCTAATGTTAGTCACAAGTGGAAAGGGTCCAGTCCATCCTGAGAGTGATAGTCGATCAGTATGCCCTTGACAACAAGCTGAAAAGTTCATAATTTATAGTTCACCTGCTCTAAAGAGAGTCACAGAGAATCACAGTTTGTCTATTAGATGCAAGAGGCATCAATTGTGTTTATTTTAACTGCTGTATTGAGTCTAAAACTGGCTATTTTATTTGCTTCCTTGGATCCTTAAGATGAGTTTTTTGTTGAAATAAGGACTGAAATGTGGGTATTTGCCTTGACCATTGAGTGCTCGGGTCTTCTCTAGTTAAATATCTGGTTTTCATTATGGATTGTCCATGTTTTTTAGGAGTCTGTTCATAAAAATAACATTAATTTTGTAAGAAAGTGAAATTATTAAACAATAGCAGGCTAATTAGGACTAAATAAATCTTAACTAAATAAGTCCAGCCCCAACAGATAAATTCTGGCCCTTGGACAAAAGCAGCTGAGGACCCCTGTCACCTTTTACAACAATACATTATGCTGTTTAATGTTTTCTATTTTGAAATAAAAGTCAGAAATAAATATGGACTAAATGTCTGAGCCTTTCCTGCCTCTGTTTCATGCTGACCCAATCACAAGAGATGTGACGTTAATTAATTGATTAAATATTATTTTGTTATCACCAATCGCTCTAGACCTCTGACCTTGAATTAAAATCAGATGCTGACCTTTGAGTAATAAG
Organism: Chaetodon trifasciatus; assembly: GCA_037975065.1. Classification (NCBI taxonomy): domain Eukaryota; kingdom Metazoa; phylum Chordata; class Actinopteri; order Chaetodontiformes; family Chaetodontidae; genus Chaetodon; species Chaetodon trifasciatus. The sequence continues at coordinate 1,209,444 of JBBMOE010000073.1, forward strand.
TTTGAGAACCCCTGCTCTACATTGAAGGAGGGTCTACCCTCATTTGCATGCATCTAACATGGAAAAGACAAGCTGGACTGTGTTCTAATTTGTGACCTGATATACAGAGACACTTTTATGAGGCTAAAACATGGATTACATCACATCTGAATATTATGTGGATGTGAGACACTTGAAACTGCAGTAGGAAACCAGAGCAGCACCAATAGCTGAGTATTGCTGACTATAGCCTAAAACCATGTCCCAGTGGTGGTTGTCACACAGAGAGGAGGTGTTCTGCTTGTTAAACATCCAGCCGCAGAGCAACAAAGCCTCATAAAAATGTAACAAGGTAAATCCACTGAAACTCACTAATTTTAGAGGGAGGATATAGTTTACTACCTTTTCAAGTGACTACGGTGGCCCGCTGTTCAAGAAAACGTGATTAAGTTCCTTTTATGATGGCCTTCCAGTGGAGAACAGTGACTGATGTAAACACGCAAAATATCACTTTTGCTGTCAACTTGAGGGTCAGTCATTAGCAGTGCTGAGGAGTTAAGAGTTCACCCTGACGGTGTTTGCTCATATGAGTGGGTAGTTCTCGCAACAATACATGTCTCCAGAACCAGACTTTGACAACACAACACACAGACAGACACACATGGACTCGCAAGACGAAAACAGCACCAGCCACTGGTAAATATTCAAAGTTGCCACTGTAGAAAGGTGCACAGTATGTATGTTACGGCCACTGACGTTCCTCCCCCCTTTTTTTTTGTCTAACACGCCATACTTCGGAGGAGTGTGTGTGTGCGGAGCAGGTGGAGCGGACCTCAGCGCGGGATTGGCTCGTCCTGGAGGTGTGATCTCCCTCCGCCTCCCACCTCCCACCTTCGGCTGTCCGCTCACTGGATTGGTGCAGTGTCGGGGCCCGTTCACCAATCACCAGGCGCCAATCTATGACGGGATGCTGAAAGGCCCGAGCGGACCGGCACTCCGGGCGGCTGAAGAGCAGTGCGCCAGACGTGCGGTTTTGTGCTTTATTGTAAGACTGAGAGGCAATCCGAATTTTGTGAAGGACTGGGCCAGGGCCAGCTTCAACCACTGATTGTTCATAGTGACACAGAGGTAGTGGAGTTTTTGTTTAGTGCACATTAGGAAGAAGGGGTGCTGATCTGCTGTTTATGTTAAACTTTAGTTAAGCAGAGAGGGTTTTGTTTTTGGATTGTTTTTCTTGGTCAGTTAGTGTAGTTCCTGAGAGTCCTCTTTTGGTTTTGATTGTTTTTTGATTTATCAGCACTCGTAGGCCCATTTCCTTTAGAGCTGCCTCAGGTTTTCTGTTTGTAAATAGCATTTTCCTTACCTTTAAAATAAATAACTTTGCTCTAACCAATTACAACTGGTTTATGTTGCTTCCCTTTTTTACACCACGAGCTAGGGGTCGTAACAATGTATATGGAACTAACCTATGTTCCAGATGCATGAAGCTTTCCAAGTTGGACCTCCTGGGTTTACTGTGAAAAGATGCAGCACACACTGTCCTTTCCAAAAGATGCCATGGAAGATTTACAACCAGCTGTAGGCCTACACTAAAACACATACAAGAATCATAAGAGCATGGGCATAATCACGCATTCTTTGGGGAGGGGTCAACCCTATACTGAGAAAATACAAATCAGTACCCCAAGTATACAGTAGAAAATGTGTTAAATACACGCTCCTTTTTGTGAAAATAGTTAAATTTGTATGATATTTAGATTAAAAATGTAACTAGTTTTTGCTGTGAAGCTATATCACAATCCAGCAGGTGGTGGTAATGCAACCCATATGGATGCAAACCACGATAAAACTAGAAGAAGACACAGACATCCCTGTTCTGAGAATGACCTTGGCCCCCTTTGGGTGAATACGTGCTGTGTAACAGTGCCGAAAAGCTGCTGCATTGCATTTTGCATGTGACAAAACAAAACAAACAAAAAAACCCACCAAAACCCAGTTTATGAGACATCTGTGGCTTCAGGCAATCTGCAGAGAGGACGGAGTGGTAAAATGTGGTTCAACTCGACTGGGCATGTAGATCAAAGCGAATCCGAAAAGAGTCTTAGTGATGGTGTAAGTGAAAGTTTTTACTGTGAAAAACACCTGCTTTGGTTCCACTCAAAAGACCACCAGGAGAAGAGGGTATTTAACCTTAATAACGTAATAACATAAACTGACTTGACCTTCTATCAGATACATACACGGTGTGTGTATGTTTGCTATTGCTGCAAACACACTTGGCCCACTAACACACACACATAGAGGTAACCCCTTAAGAGGAATGTGTTGCAGCCATTGTGCAGCAGCCGACGCCTGTGCGCTATGATTTGAAGAAGATCCAGCCCTCATTTGGCTGCAGACAGCGCTGCTGGGTGTGGACAGCAGTTCAATAAGAACGCCTTGACAATCAGCAGCTGCCCAGGAGATAAACCTGTTTGAGTTGTGTGCTGGTTTGGTTCACAGGTGCTCATAATCAGTAAGATCATCTCCTTATAGGCAAGGATCAGACATGGGATTTTATTGTGAGTGGTCGCATGGTGCTGTTCCATGTACATTTACTCTATGGATGTTCGATGTATAGAGATGCAGACTTAAAACTTAAGCTTGAAACATAGTGTACTACACTGTCGATATTTGAAGTCAAAACAAGATTAGCCAATAATATTATTAGTATTTTATTGTGAAATTGTCTTTTATTGTTGAAAATGTCTTTCCTCCAGTCTTTAGTAATCCTATCCAATCAGTGTGTCAATGTGTAACCGGCAACACATGCACATGATTTACACTGTCCACAGTTGAACATAAGTACCTGTAGACACAACCTTATTCAACTGTTTGTATATCAAGTATAACAAAAGTATATCAAGTATATCAAGTCTTTGTCCACCAGGTTTGTAATTTGAAGTGCAATTTCACAGAGGTAAAAATACAAATCAATTCTCAGTAGCATGCTGACAATGATACCAATGATGCCATGGAAAGCAGTAACTTTTGGCTTTTGGTGTGTTTTTCTTTGTCAGCTCTGTTAGCCAGTTTTGTAGTTCCACATTTGGCTTCCAGCTGCGGGTCTCTTAAACAGTTTAGGTGGACTGGGATTCAGTTTTTATCTTTCTGAACATCTGCACATCAACACCCAGTGGAGATGACTTTGGAATGGAATTGCAGCTTGCAGATAACGTTGGGGTAAAACATTGAATGTTTCAATGCCTAATTAAATTCTTAAAAGACAGAGTCACTGATTTTATTATAGTACACAACAATGACCCCAACAAACCAAATTTCCTTCACACTCATTGTTAATGTGAGAGAACTGAACTGAATTAGCTACAGCTGATGTATTCTGACACAGTGTCATTTCAACCAGCACGAGTGGCAATGACAAGTTAAAAGCTAGCCAACTATATACAGTAGTTTTTGGAACCCAACACTACATATTTACTGATGTGAGTGTCTTGTCTTGGGTACTTGGATGTTACTTTAATAGTGCTACTATACATATCAGAGGGAAATGTTGTCCCTGTTTCTTGCCTTCATTTGTCTGTTGGTTATAGTTACCTGGAAGAACAAAATTCTTCAAGTAAAACATGATCATTTAATGAGATAATATTAAACAACCTCCTTATATAAAAAAGCAAAACATTTGCTCCATCTCAAAGAAATGCAAGGATTTGAAAAAAAAATGCAGCATACAAAGGTCAAAAGTACCCTCTTGAATGCCCCTATGGTAGATAAACATGATGAAGTGCAGACTACGGTGGCCTGCTGTTCAAGAAAATGTGATTAAGTTCCTTTTATGATGGCCTTCCAGTGGAGAAAAAAATATAAAGTGCCCACTAGAGTGCCCTTCCAGTGGAGAAAACATGATGCAGTGCACTAACTTGTGCCTTTAAAGTACAGAAAACGTAAATGCATCCCAACTTTCTGTATGTTGCTGCTTGTTATATTTTTTCACCGCTGCCCCTCAGAGAGCCCGAGTCCACCACTGCGTAACATGATATACTGTATGTCCAAGGGCAAAAAAGGGAAGTTTGCTGTCCTCAAACTGAGAAACACCTGATTCAACTACACATCCCTGGAAGATGGGTGGAGAAACCTTTCTCATATCCAACATTTGTGTTGTCCAGTGGCATATAATGCATTCCACAAACAGGTTGAGGTATTCGTGGAATCAAGAGAGATATTGAATGCCTCAATGAAACATGTTTCACAGAATATATCAACCCTAACCCTAACCCCTAACCCTAACCCTAACCCTAACCCTAACCCTAACCCTCCTAAGTTTCCTAAGTGTGCATTTCTCAGAGATATTGCTACTTTTGATAACAGCAGAGCTTTGAAAAGAATACATAAAAAACAGTTGCAATAACACATGGGGCTCTATTTTCGTTTCCACCGCCGGCATGGCAGAGACGCGGCGCAAAGTCAGGTCGGCTTCGCCGATGGGGCGTGGCAACGCAGACTTTGGTATTTTCATGCACTGTGCTGCAGGTGCAACTACTCCCCCTTCTCATCTCAGTCCCACCCAGCAGCGCAACTCAGAAGGAGGGAGGGGAGAAGGCGTGGAGTGGGTTTGAGTCCAATCTTCACCAATCACACCACCTTTAAAAACACCACTGGAGAGGCGCGTGGCAAGTTTCAAGGATGACTGAGCCCATGCAGGAAACTGTCCGACGCCCAAACTTCTCCACGCTGCCATCTTGTTGAAGGTGTGATAAATGGCATCATCAACCACATTTTCAGTGGATAGCCATTATCACCTAGCAGCCACCCATCCAGAGGGGTGTCCCCCTGAAAGACAGTAGGGATGCGACAATTTGCCAGGATGAACGAGTCATGTGCCGACCTGGGGAAATTGGCATACACGTTTGTCACCAGGCAATATGAGTCACAGATCACCTGGATATTGATGGAATGGACCCCCCTTCGGTTCACATAAATGTGGGCTTGGGTCTCTGGGGCGCGCAACTGCACATGAGTGCAGTCGATTGCTCCCAGGACCCCGGGGAATCCAAATTTCAACAGGAACCCTCGCTTAGTTTCCAGCTGACTCTCAGGTGTCGCAGGGAAAATGATGTGCTCATTTGCATGTCGGACTAGACTGGAGGAAACTGCATGTATAGCCAAGCAGACAGCAGACTGACTGATCCCCACCACCGAGGCCACGGTATGTTGAAAAGACCTGGTGGCAAAGAAGGTCAGAGATGCTGTCACCCTAACCGCGACTGGGAGAGCGCAGCCTGGGTGCGCATCGGAGGCCACGATGCGCGCTACCACGCCGACGACCTCCCTTGGCAGATGTAATTTGTTCCTGTGACATGCAAAAGAGAAGATGATTAAAGAACACTGCATAGCCTACAGTGTTGAAGGCGTTATTCTCGTGGCCCACCTGCACTCCTGCTCACTCATGTCTAAATATGAGGTCCTTATATGGTAATTCCTCGGCCTCCTCCTCCTCCTCCTCCTCTCCTCATCCTCCTCAAAGCAATGATGTACTCCATCTTTGTAGATAACATTAAGCATTACAATGATAACCGTGAAATGACGTGGGTAATAGCGGACAACTTACGTTTTTTCCGTTTGTCTGTCTCTCTCTGTCTCTCGAGTGCTCTGAGATAGATGCAGTATATATGCTCTGTAGGATGCCACGGCTGTTTCTGGTTGGCACAGCGACGTTAATTGATTAGTTTGCATCCCTGTTTCACCCGTGTACATTCGGTCAGTTTGAGTGACCATTACGCGTGCGGAAGTTGACCAGGTCTGGGGTGGCGAGCTTTCAGCGCACTTTTACGCCGCCGGCGTGGACCGAAATGGACCGAAAATCCAAATCCACCGGCTGATCCTGCCGACACCTCCCCCTACTGCGCCGCAACGCCCATCCTGGCGTACATCTGTGCGCCTCGGTTTACCAAAATACCAAGTGCGCTGCGCGACCGTCTGCCCTGCACAGCCAAGATGCATGACGCATGCATGTATGATGGAAATTTAACAAGCTAACACACCCATGTGTGTGTCAAACACACATATGAACACTCTCCAATTATATATGAGATTAGCGGATATTGTCCATGTATGTGCATCACACATGTATTTGTGTCCTGTGGGCAATGGCGAGTGAATAAGCAACAGTGACAGATTGTCCACTGCATCTTCTCAGTCAGGGGTGGGGAACCCCTTGCGTTGTTGCCACTGTGGAGCTTTCTGATGTTATAATTCAATAATATTAACATATAGTATTCTGAAATGGGCCATCCTGCATAATGAGTACTTTTGCACTGTAAGTATATTTTCATCCTAACTACTTTAACTTGAGTAGAATTTTGGATGCAAAGTAGAGACTAATACTGATAATACAGTAACACAGAGTAGTTCTAAAATCACAGTCAAATGCTTATGTATACAGTGAAGGCATTCAAACACCACGGTACTAGTAACGCAACAGTTACTTGTATTTTTTGGTGAGGACATTCTGCCCCCAGAAGCAGGCTATGTTACAGACCCCAGAGGAGATCAGGTCTGGAGTCGAGTCCAGCCTGTCAATGCTGGAGAGAACTGGGAGGGGTAAGGAAAGGTTCAACAGTGTTAAGGTTAAAACACTGAAATACGCAAACTAAACGCACATCGAAAGCTACTGTTTCCCAAACATTTTCATCAGGTTGAGATTACAGAAGTGAGAGTACACACCTTCAGTTAGGTCTATACAAATTTAAACAATGGCAATGATTTACTATTTTGGCTCTGTACTCTGGTACAGAATCTAAATACTGACTATGGATTTCAAGTCCAAGAAATATCTTTATAACAAAGCTAAAAGCCTGCATTTAAAACATCTAATCATCGGAAGGACGGAGCTAAAATATCCAAATATTGTGTCATTGTTAACACATTGTATGGATTCCATACCAAACTTACACGTGTAGGTTTTCCCAACACTTAAACTCCGCTGTGTGTTCCCTAACATCAGGAATCAGGAGCTAATCCCAACATTTCAGCAGTTCCCTCTACGCGTGACCACTCCTGGCAACACTATGCGGATGGCTCTGGTTACAAGCAATCTCCCTCATTACAAAAGGAAAAACATAGAAGCAATCTATTGTGTATTTTGTGGGCCCATCCCTCTTGAGATTTGCTGCAATTTAAGTGGCAGGTTAACCCAGTGCTTTGAGTGACCACACTCTCAACCACTTGTCCCAGAAGAGCGTACAGAAAAATCCTTGATTTGATCTGCAGGGATTTACAATGGTGGTCACTTCATTAGGTACACCTGTCGTATCTCATATAATCCAATATACCAGCTAACCTTAAATTCCGCTTTTATGTTGCCCATAATGTTCAGGGTACTTTTATGTTGTCATAGAAGCGTTAATTCAATTAGATATTTTAGCATCAAGGTCATAGTGTACATGTGTGTCTTCCAGAGAAAGTTGTAATGACCAGTATGAGATCGTTTTCTCATTTCTATGACATTCTCATAAAGCCACAAGCCTATTTTTCCAGGAAATAAAATGAGAATTTTCACCGTTATTAGTCACAGGGAGCCATAAACATGAGAAGCTGTGTTGTGCATATTAAATCCACCACTGTATCTGTCTAACAACTGTTAAAAATATGACTTCAGAGCCATTTCTATCTCTTCCAGCATTCAGACTGCCCCATGATACACACACATACACGTGCACGTACACACACGCACACACACTGAATATAAGTAGCTGGAAAATAGGATGTGTAAATGTTAATTTGCCAAAATGTGAAAGAGAGCTTGTCTGGGTTATTGTTAGTGGGATAAAGTATTGGTTTTTTTTCTACTACCCTTAAAATATACAATTTCAGCTGCCAGTTTATTAGATACACCAAGCTAAAACGAATGCAGTCTGACAGTCCTGCAATAAATTCTCTCTTCATGAAGGTTATAATGTTGAGTTTTTGATGCTGATTCAATGACATGATTATTTTGGAGGATACAGAGAGTTACTCAAAAGAATAAGCTATGTGCAGTTACACTTTGTTTTTACTGTGATCATCCATATTTATGCTGCTGATCTTATCACCCATCACTGACACACCATTTAACAAATGATGTGTGTAATGACTGAATTTACAAAGGAACAACCTTGCTAGATACAAGCAAGCCATGTTATCTAGTTGAGCTAGCTAGCATTCATTGTATCATCAGGTGTGCTGATACGGTCACAACTAAGTGTAGCTAACTTTCACAACAAATCTTGGATTTAATAAGTTGCACTGCACGATGGACAGAAGTCACAAAACCAGCGTTTCCTTTGTGAGGTAATATGTTTTTTGTTTTTTTTTTCTAATCTGAAAAATCTGTTGAAGTCCAACATATTCAAATCTCTTTGATTCGGTGAATTAAGAGTGTTTGTCAACCAAACCAGAGTCAGTGATGGTTTTTGGATCAATAGAAAGGTGAACCGAGAAGGTTTTGTTTTTGTTGAGTTTTAGTTTGTTTCAGTAAATGGACTCTGCTGGCTTTGGTGAGAGCGATATAGCAGGTGTTTCTAGTTAAACAAAAAGGATCTTATTCTTTAACAAAGAGGTCTATCACTGTTGGGATCCTCAACATAATTTCAGACGCATAGAATAACAACCTGAGCCAGTCAGGGGCAAAAACAAACACTTGGCAGTGCGCAAATGGCTGGAGGAATAAGATTGCAGCCTGTGTAGTGGCTGCCAACTGCAACACTCCTGCTCAATAGCGGACCACTCTGAAAAACTACTGTCTCCATTAGTCACTTGGACACAAAAACGTGGAAAAATAGGGTCCATAGTCAAATAATTTGTGACCTGAATTTCTCCCATTTGTCTGGGACATTGTAATCTTCCAGGACGTGAGGAGAACGTTTCTGTTTTTTTTGTGTTTTTTTTGTTTTTGAACAGAACTAGTTACAGTATTGGGATATTTTACTCAAAATCCACACTGTCAAACACACAAATCAGAAAAGGGACATTTTAGCAACTGCCTCTGTTGCTGCGCAGAGTTAGGCTGCACACCACCGGACAACCTCTTGTTCAACAAACCTCTACTTAGACCAGTATCCCAAAGTATGATTTGCACAGAGAAACTCCACAATCTAACAAAGCTAATCAGTGGTTTTTCTCCTAATGTCTTAGATAAACATTTAGATCTGCTTTTCCCTATGGATGCCTTGATAAAGAAGTGTTAGTTAAAAAACATAAAGGCAGCCATAGATTTGTTGGTTGTAGAGATATACTTTTCACAGCAGTTCCTGAGGGAACTCTGTTGTAAAGTTTGCAGATGACACCACCATCTTTGCAAAGGGTGCACAGACGACTGTGAACCTCTTCAAAAACAAGCAGCTGATCGTTGATTTTAGAAAAAAGGAGGTAAAAACATGCACTCTGTCTACATCAGTGAGGCTGAGGTGGAGCAGGTGAATAGTTTGAGGATCCTTGAAATCAACATCACAGTGAACCTGTCACATTCTTTATCGGACTGATCTCTCGTTACCGGGTCTGTAGTGTTGAATGTTTTCAAAATTTCAAGAGACTCTCAATAATTCTGAAAGGAACACTGATCTTGCCGCATCGTGGACTTTGAGAGACAATAGCTCTAAAGAGGACAATGATCTGTACGACAGCTTATCCGTCTCTGTCACACCTGAGAGCAAAGTCAGTGAAAGTGACTTCCGTGTACTGGTGGTACTGCAATTGGGTCCTAAACCAGCCACTTACAAAGGTAAATTTGGCGAGCCAAGTTCTTGTTGACTCTTAACTCCTGACTCGAAAAATCACAAATTGGCATGGTTTGTGTATGGCGCTGGACAGAAGGGCTCTGCATTGGGTGCTTAATCATTGGTACCCACCTACTGAGCATCAGTGATATTGATGAGGTGAGGTGCCTGCACAGAGCCCAAGGATACACCCTGCTACCCTCTGGCAAGCAATAGAGAATGATCCGCTGCCATACCACCAGACTACAAAGCAACTTCTTTCCTCAGGCAGTGAGACTCCTCAATTCATTCTCCGCACTCCAGCATAAAAACAAGTTTTATTTTTAGAGTTTTATTTATTTATCCATTTATATAACTTTTGTTCTGTGAATAGCTGAACAGCACTACAACTAGTATTTTGTTTAACAACCCTGTTGTAAAATGAAAAAAATGCATGCATTCAGTTACGTATAGATTTCACCTTGAAATACTATTTTTAGCATATATTCATTTGGCAAATTGCACTGTGGGTATACAGACAGCCATCACCTGGATAAACTTGATACCGAAGAAACATCTAATCCTGATTGTGAGCATATTTCATGTGTATTTTATTAGGAGATTTCTTTTACAGACACACAACTATCACTGGATAGGGTAACGTGTATTGTATTCCTGTATAAGTATCCCTGGGTATTTGATCCTACTTTGGTGAAAACAGTTTGAAACATACTGAGCATTCAGATGTACAGTAGAGAAATTGATTGTGATACAGGGGGTGCTTTCGCACTGGGGAAGAAGACAGTATTATGGTCTAATGTGTCTGAATATGGATGACAATCAAGTTTCAATGTATAGAATCAGGACCCATGTTTCCCCTTGCATTAAAATTATATTAATGCATTCATATTTTATTATATATTACTATTAGGTTCATTGTTCATTACTTGGTTATAATCTAAATCAGTCAGAATTATGGAAATTTTTGTATGTTGACTGGAGTCGACTGATATGGCTGTAAGTTTAAAAAGCTCTTTGTCAAACTGGTGAGAAAGAGCCTGCCTGACATGTTGACTGACCGACACAACGCAGTCACAACAGAGGCAGCTATTACTGAGCACATTTTCATTAAGAGATAACTTACCGCTGTGTTGAGTGTAAAGAGAATGCAATTGGCTCAAAGGAAAGCCTGTGGACAGCTCAAGGACTTAATCAAAAAATCACCATTGAGCCAAAATGAGTGTCTGCAAATCTCATAGCCACCCTGCCTCCCTTTGCTTTGCTTGTGATCTGAGAAGGACCCTGCAGCAGGCTTAACCCACACATTTGAAGTCTGTGGCGATAAAGTTTCCAGCTAGGAAAATACAAACAGGGAGGAGAGACAGAACTGTGTATCTGGATGCAAGTTGAGCAAGTCAATGCTACACTAGATAAGAGGCATGCAGGGGGATCCAGACTGGCAAAGTGGTTTTAAAACAACTTGGACATCAATGCACATCAAACCATTCACCAACCCATAATATTCTGTCAGTTTATGCCAAAAAGCTCGCCATCTTGAATTTTTTAGAGAGCAGAGAAAACACAAAGTGAGCCTCTCGGGCTGAGCACCATTTGAAACCTTATGGGACTGTTTTTGAACATTTGATAGAAGCCTTTTAAGAAACCCTGCATAAATATCACAGTTTCTCACAGCTCCAGCTACATCTGTAATGAGAGAGACTCTAGCCATGAGACAATCAAGTATCAAACTGGAGAAAATGATATGGCTACAGTGATAGATGAACGGTCTGAAGTCCACGCACTGCAGCTTGGAAATAGTAACTTTTTTCCTGATTTTAGATCAGAGTGTTGATTCTTTATTATGTGAATCCTTGTAAAGCCTGATGGTTTCTGAGGAATGAAAGCCAATAAAAGTGAGGGGGTCGGGCAGGACCTGAATCATAGTTGCCATGTTGTTGCAGTATCATTATCTGCACATCCAAAGCTCCCATGGCCAAAAGGGAATTCACCCTCTATCCACCCTGTGTGAGAACCCTTTCTTACTCTCTCATTTCTCAGTGCAAGCTTTCCTTAATTCTCTGCCCCTCAACCAATCTGTGTGATTTGAAAATGGTTGAAATTGTTTCATAATGATATAGACAAGTAAAAACAAATAACAAAATAGGTTTTGTTACCTTTTAGTGATCATTATTTCCCTGATAAGTGTCAAATAGTTATTTGGATAACTGACGACAATGTTTACAGTTTGCTGGAATGGTTCAGTGCCCGAAACTTTTCACTTAATATATTTACAATATTTGTCAACATAATCAGCCTGATACTGGATCTTTGAGGCAAAAGTCAAGATTTTTCATCTTTGTTTGTTAATGTATAACATTTAACATAAGATTAAAGGTACAATATGTAAGAATTATAATTTAAAACAGTAAAAAATAAATTAGAAATGACAGCTTGGACATTGATGTTTGACAGATTGAGAATGTTAAATTTGTGACACTGCAGCTTGTCCTTGAATGTTTGCCCATGTCATAGGTGCTAAACAGCAATGACCTATAAACAGAGGATGATCTAGCTAGCTAAAAGGAGCAGTGAATAAAGGACAAAGAAGCTAATCAAGTGATGTCAAGAAAGGGAAAAACAGCTCTGTGGTTTTACAGTCTTGCTGCAGCATTTATTCAGCTGCAGTTTTTCCCACTAATGATTTATTTAGGCTTGTGACATTAGTCCAGCTGGAATGAGACACCAGAATGAAAGACGGACTCTAAAACAAGGTAAGAGTAAGCAGACATGAAATATTTCTGAGGGAGAAGAAGCAAGAACCTCATAGCGACACGGTGTGTTGTTAAAACTTTATATGCTGATCAGGGGTCAAACAACTAGCAAGGAGCCCTGATGCTGACAGGCACTCACTGATGGACCTGCTATCCTGACCAAACCACTGGGATGAATATGAGGATGCTTTAGCTGCTCTTTTGCACCACTTTCATAATCTGTGGGATCTGGGAAAAGATGTGGGTACGAACACTGCCACTTGTTCTTACATTATGTAAGTGAGTACAATTAGGTGGTCAGAATCTGATAGCTCAACATGTCCAAATCTTTTAACTGTGTGCAACATGTCAGTTGAATACTCCATTCTCATCCTACTTGATTTGACTGCTGCCTTTGACCCCATCGGTCATGTCATTTTGCTTGATAGACTGCGTAACTGTGCTGGTATTTCTGGTACAGCTTTAAACTGGTTTCATTTGTCAAATAGATATGTTAATGTCCATATCGACAATCACATGTCCTCCTCAGCTCCGCTGCTGTGTGGTGTCTCTCAGGGGTCAGTCTTTGGACAAGTTTGTTTAGCCACTTTAAGACGTGTCATATCACTGTTACACCGATGGAGCACATATCTTTTTCTCTGCTGAACCCAACAAGCTGAATCAACTGTCCTCCCTCCATGATTGCTTAGCTGCTGCCATGGAATGGACATCTCTTAAGTTCCTCCACCTAAACCCTGACCAAACAGAAATCCTTGTAATTGGTCCTGATAACGTGTCCTCTGCAGTTAATTAGTTGACTTCACTCAAATATCATATCCACCAATAAGAATCATGGGATCATCTTTGATCAGTATATGTCTTTTGACTTACATGTTATTAAGTTTGTCCAATCCTGTTTTCTTCAGCGAAGAAAAACTGCAAGAATCAGATATATATTGTCTTCCATAGGTCTTTAACTATTGATTCACACTTTCATTTTCGCCAACCTCAATTATTGTAATTCCGTCTACACGTCTCAGTCAAGCTGCTCTAAGCCATTTACAGTTTGCAGCTGCCAGGCAATTAACTAGCACTATCCGACAGTCCTATCCTTGTTCTTGCTTGTCTCCATTCACTGCCTGTAAAAGAATAAACCACTAGATCCTCTTGATTACTTAAAAGGCTCCGCATGACCTTGCTCCTTTTACATTTCTGATGTCCTCATTCTGCATTCCACTTCTCGACCACTCCAATCCTCTAATCTCAGTCTTTTATCCATCTCCTGCTCAAACTGCAAAACAAAAGGTAATCGTGCCTTTGCTGTTTTAACCCTCTGGAATCATCTTCCCCTATCTATCAGATTTGTCGAATCTTTGGACTGTATCAAGCTTCTAAAAACCCATTTTAATCGGCAAGTGTTTTCATAGATTTCCATTTTGGGCTTTGTGTTTGGCTGTTTTTGTTGTGTGGTCTGTCATTACTCTGTGTTGTGCTATATAAATAATGCTTTAATTACTTACATCACTTACACATTATGTTTCATAACATAATTGGTGAGACAACTGATAGGAAAGGGTGATTACAATGAATGCAAGAGTTAGTATAAATGCATAAACTGCCACCGGCTTCGCCACAGGAGAATGTACCAAACATATCAAACAGCCCACTCGGTTATGCTCCCTGTCAATGGGACAGCCAACTTTTCTCTTTATAGAGGTTGAAACTAATTTAAGAAATAATAATAAATGGGAGGTCAGCAGAAAAGAAGGGTAAAACACTGGAGAATCACAGAAAAAACTGGAAGGCTGACAAGTCTGCCAATGTCCATTTACTGAATTTCGTTTCTTTATTAAAATGGCATTGTGTTTACTTGCCTTGCCAAGATGCTTGAAAGAGCATTACACAAGAAGATGAGGAATAAAATAAAATAAAAAATAAAATGCTGGAACTAAAAAGCTTTTTTCTTTTTATCTGATTAATAATCAATTAATCAAGGTTTAGCGCAGTATAGACCTCAACCACCACCCGACAGTACATTTAACACTTTCACATAAAAAAAAAAATGAATTCAGAGATATGCATTTGAAAATCTATGGGCTGGTGTGTTTTTCACGAAGGCAGGCATGGGGTGAATACGGTAAGCTCTGTCAGAGCAGTAATGGGCCAATTTAATGTTTGGATAGAAATGTTCGAGTCTTAATTGTACCTGATTTGAATATCTGGAATATCAAGCCCTCCCCAGGTGTACTGCATTGTATGATTAATGACCAGGGGAGAACTAGTTCTCTCTGCTTCTCTCCCTCCCTATCACTGTGGGTATGAACTAGCTCACTTTCATGTTTCATTAATCTTATTCAGGCTGCTGAGCACACCTTTGGTAAAATCTCCTGTCTCATCAACAGTGTTACTTTGGAGTTCTGAAAAATGTCTCTGCTCTCCATGGAAAAGAGAGCAGTACTTTTTCTCTCACTTTTGGTCAGCTGAGACAGCAGCGTCGACACCACATTACTCACCTGTGAGGCCACTGAACTGCAGTGTTCACAGTGAGGGACATGAAGCTTTTGCTGCTCTGCCCCTGGCATTCTGAATACCGCATTAAATCACACCATGTAATATATTTGCCTTTCTGCATGGACCATTTTCATAAAATCATTCTGAATAGGACAAGCTACAGTTTCCTAACTCCTCCTGTGTTGTATTACTCCAGCAGTCGTGCTGCCCTTGATGCTTGCTTTGTAAGGAAGAGTCAATACAGAAAAATATGCTAAGAATATTTACCAGAAAGAAAAACCAGAAAAAATAAGACATTAAATAATTACATTTATTAAAGCATAATTTGGAGATGTTGATTAAATTCTCATTTAAAAGGTGTCCCTTCACATTGTTTTTTCTGAATGGGAAGAGCCCCAATTCCCTTTTTTTCCTTAACAGAACCCCCCTTACATAGGAGCACCCACGAGCAGCAGTAGGTGTAAATTCTATTAAAATGACTGGGGGTGCAGCTGGACACATCAAATTAACACAATTCTTTAAAATTCTGGTTTCTGCACAATGTGGCGGTGGCTATCACATCACAAAAATAGAACTATCTATGAGAGGGACAGACTGAAATAAAAAATCTACACTGATCTGCACTTGGTTTGTGTTTGTTAATGAGGTTTTATCTGGTGGCATGAGGTGAAGCCAATGTTGACCAAACAGTGGGCAGATTTACTCTGTCTCTGTCAATAGCTAATGCTATGGAGCTGTCATTAGATTCGGGCCTGATGACTTGTCAAGAAGTACAAACAACAGACACAGATTCATTAGTATGCAGACTGTTCTGTGCTAACAATTATTAAAGTGGATATGCGTGGTACACTTAATTGAAGCGTCTGGCGCTGACTACTGACAACTGTACGGGTTATATCTCATAAATACAATATATAACCCGTATTTCTTGAAAATACAAATGGATGACAACCTTTAATCAAAACCTTGCATCAAAAAAAAAAAAATCTTTCAATTGCCAAAGTCAAGAAATCAATTTCATTACTAAGTCTAGGTCTGTCTGTGTGGACTTAAATGTGTGGCAAGCATCTGCTTTTCAGCCTCTTTTTCATGACTCTCAATGAATAAAAACAACATGGTATTTTTTTC
Source organism: Chaetodon trifasciatus (assembly GCA_037975065.1). Classification (NCBI taxonomy): domain Eukaryota; kingdom Metazoa; phylum Chordata; class Actinopteri; order Chaetodontiformes; family Chaetodontidae; genus Chaetodon; species Chaetodon trifasciatus. Next base: position 1,225,540 of record JBBMOE010000073.1, read on the forward strand.
ATCAGAGTTGAGATTGGGGCAAAAAACCCCGACAATTGGATGTGTGTTATTTCCACCCTCCGCCCTCCAGCTTTCCCTCTGTCTCGTGTCGTTGCCGCTCACCCCTCCTCCTCTCCTCTGTCACGGAGTGGGAGCCAGGGAGTGACGCATTATCATTCGTTATTCCACTGAACACTCTGTCGATTCCCCCTCTGAGCCTCAGTATCATATCTCATCAAGAAAAATGCCATCCCAAACCGTGGCTGGCTCCAGATTAAAAAATCAGGTGCGCAGTGCCACAGGCAGACCTATTTGCAGCCAAAAAAGCCTTTTAAGTGAGAGGAGAGAAGTTAGCAAGAATGTATCTACTGGATGCCTCAAATTTCCCCGTTAAATTGGGTTGTAAATATCCAAATTCAGTACGAGGAAAATGCCAGTCATTGCTCACAACTTGAGCGATTCCTTTTAGAGCGCACCTTGGTTTTTATATTATCAAGAAGCCATTTTCAAATGCAGGGTTTTACAGCTAAAATGTCACATGTGGCTCCTACCATTTTTGTTAAAATAAAGGTTTAGAACATTAGCAAGGGTAGAACTGCTGAATAATGAACATCATACTGTTGTTTGGAGAAAAAAACAAGTTTGCAACTCTCATTCCCACATAGAACAACGCCCTTACTTAGGCCTGGGTACTAAAACTTAGCACCTGAGTAGCAACTGACCTGTGTCTACAGCACTATCAATGTATCGAGTACTAAAGGTTGGCAACACATGGTTGATCAGTCTTATTTATGTTTTGATTAGATATTCCCTAACTTCAGTCATAACTGTATTAATCTAACACTATTTCTTACAGTCATGTTCTTTTCAGGGCGGCACGGTGGCGCAGCAGTGTGTGAAGTTTGCATGTTCTTCCCGTGCTTGCATGGGTTCTCTCCGGGCACTCCGGCTTCCTCCCAGAGACCAAAAACATGCTCATTAGGTTAATTGATTACTCTAAGATTGCCCTTAGGTGTGAGTGTGAGAGTGAATGGTTGTATGTATGTTGCCCTGCGATCGACTGGCGACCGGTCCAGGGTGTACCCCGCCTCTTGCCCGTTGACAGCTGGGATAGGCTCCAGCCCCCCGCAACCCCGAAAGGGATAAGGCGGGTATAGAAGATGAATGAATGAATGTTCTTTTCATCTGTTTGTGGCAATACATAATGAAACATTGACACATTTAAGTTGAAACAAAAAAATCATTGTTACCAAGCCCTAGACTTACTCCTACAACAACTACTATCATAACCAAACTTAGCTTCCACTGCATGCTATGCAGAAGAACATGCAACCTTCACTTAGTGACTGAACTGAGAACCTCCTCAGTTAGCTTCGGTATTTAAATGGCACATGTCTTTTGTTAACCAATACATCTGTAAATCCTTCATTATCTATTGCACCCCAATTACCCTTTGTGGTGTATATTAGGAACATGGCATGCTAATACAGACCATACACTCTACAATGCCTGACACTTCCTCCACGGAAGAGGCAGAGTAGGGAGGCTTGTGGGAAGCCTTGTACATTTTCTAGCGTTGTCAAAAAGGTCAACAGTGACAAGACATCAGGGGTGCATGAGATCTGAAATGCTGAGGGGTCAAAACACGAGGCTGTCTTGGTACAAACCCTCTTCAATGACAGGCCCTGCAAACTGGCCAAGGTAGTGATGATTCCCTTCTTTAAAAACGGTACCAGAAAGCATGCTCCAGCTATTGGGGGAAGGCTAGGGTACTTAAAAAGAGACTTGTCCAAACTGCAGATTCAGAGGGAGCTAGGCCAATTTCCTTCTGGTTGCAGAACATTGGACCTGCTCTCTACCCTTGCCAGGATACCAATCACGGGAGTTTGCCCATCTAGTTTGCATGGGTTTTGCGGACTGAGAGCAGGTTTATGACCATGTCCTCTCTGGGATTGTTGTGGAGGGTACTGCAGGAGAAAACAGCACTTAGTATATGCTGTACTGTACGGCACATGGTAACGGCTCCACCAAATTCGGTATAACCAGAATGAGAGGTGTGTCAACATTTTCAGCAGGAAGTCAAGCATTTCTAAAAAATGGATGTATGGATGCACCTTATGAAAACTAATATAGTCTAAGTTCAACAACCCTGCAAGAAATACTACATTTGTGAAGATTATAAGGTTCAGCTAATATAATGCTCACACAGCCTACACACTGAAAAAGATTTCACTCTTCCTGGTTTGCTTCCTCATTGTGCAGCCCCAGATGACCCTGCCCGCCCGCCCTGTAAAATTTACACATAAGTATCAAAAAGGTTTTCATAAAGATTTAAAAATATGAAGTCTTTGTGGTTTACAATTCATAATACGACTAACAATAATAGTAATTCACATTACTGACCAGTCAACAGTTTTACAGGAATCTCTTTTCTAATGGTGGTCAGTGGATAGTATGTAGGGTCTGTGGGGCGTATGGGGAGTAAATTCTACACCATTTTGTGCTGTCACAGACAGGGATTGGCTTTCAACAACAGTTGTAGTATAAGGCCCCTTGATGAGTAAAATAGCCACATTACATGTATCCAGTCATCTACATGCAAAAAAAAAAAAAAAAACACCCATCAAAGTTAATGGAAGCAGCAGGACATGTGGGGCTTGTGACATGGTTAACAACATACTCTGATCGATTTGCTCCATTTTATTCCTGTTAAAATGCTGTGAGCTGACAGTGCTCCATATTAGAACAGGTGACATGTTATTGCAGCCCCTGCACTGTGGCTACAGGTAACATCAAGCACTTCAAACGAAACGTCATTTTCATGTTTTAAAAAATCCAGTTATTTCTCTTTTTTTCTTTTACAGGATTCATATTCCAAGGGCATGTTGCCAAATTCAGGATTCAGGATTCAGGATTCCTTTATTGATCCCCGAGGGGAAATTGTTTTTGTAGCAGTGCTCCGTACAAGATAGAATTATAGAGTTAGAATGAAATTAGAAAAGAAAGAAAAGAGGAAGAAATATATATATAAAAGCAATATAGAAACCAAAATATGTATACTAAGAATATATATATGAAACAAAATATACAACACAATAAAATGTAATAAATGTAATAAAATAAAATAAATGTACAACAAAAAACAAAATATAGGTGCAAACTTTGTGCATGGTGGGCCTTAACAAAAGTGAATACAGAGGATGTGCTCGTTGAAGGTAATGCCTAGAAAAGGAACTGAAAAGTCCATGGTCTGGTTTCCAAGCACAATGAATGACAGAACAAAATCTGACTATACCCATTACTCTTTATGTTTGGGTCAATCCCTTACAGTGTAACAGTAGTGTAGCTCTACTGTTTGTGTACTGTGACAGTCAGCACTGGTGCCCCTCAGAGATGTGCGCTCTCCCAACTGCTATTCTCCCCATGCACCAATGAATGCACCTCCAGAGATCCGTCTGTTAAACTCCTGAAGTTTGCAGACAACATAGCAGTCATAAGCCTCATCCAGGACATTGAAGAGTCTGCATAAAGACAGGAGCTTGAACAGCTGGCCCTCTGATGCAGTCAGAACAACCTGGAGCTCAGCACGCTCAAAACTGTAGAGATGACAGTGGACTTTAGCAGGAGCCCCCTCAATACTGCTCCATCACCGTACCTAACAGCACAGACCGCTGTGGAAGCCTTCAGGTTTCTGGTACCCAACACTGATGCAAACATCACAAAGGTACCAGCTCAGAAAGTCTGACCTGCCAAAGGAGCCGCTAATGCAGTTTTATTCTGCAGTCATCCTGTCGATTCTCTGTACATCCATCAATGTCTGATTCGGACCGGGCACCAAATAGCTCAGGAGTAAACTACAACATTGGTCACAAGGCCTCCATTCAGGACTTGCTCCACAGTCAGAAAATGGGCAAGAAAATTCACTGCAGACCCATCACACCTTGGACACAACCTGTTCCTACCTCTGCCCTGTGGTAAGCACTACAGAGCACTACATGCCAAAACAACCAGACACAAGAAGAACTTCCCTGACGAACACTTAAATGAGTCATACACAGTAGTGTCAAACACCCTACAACAGTAAGGCATCCACCTATCTGTAACTTAGAATTTCTATATTTATATAAATGGGGATACACCAAATCACTAACTATTTGAATTTAAACCATTTTTGATTTTAATAAAGTTTAACAATAATTCATTTGTAAGTATAGAAAAAACTACAGCTCTCATGAAAATATCAGCAGGCACTTACGCCACACGGGTCCTGCTTCTCTCTTATCTATAATATTCACACAAGCTTTAAAGTCCTTTTTCAACATTTTAGCTACAGCCCCAAAAAGTCTACACCATTCAGTCTTCTCTGTCCTGCTGTGACAACAACTTTGTCAGCAGGTTTTCTAACTCCTGGAACAGAACCAGGTAATGATAAGATTATGATTGGTGACAATGTGCATTACATATAGTAAATTCCTAAAAAGACACATAACTCCACGACACAAATTCAACCGGAATAAAATGTTACTGAAGTGACTACAGACGTGTTTTTTGCTGTAACGCATCATTGTGAAGTAAATGTTGATTGCACAATGTAATGCAATGGCTAAAAAGTAATGACATCATTGGCATTTGTCTGCTACCAGGCACCATCTCCAGGGAAAATTAGGGCTGACTAGTGGTCCAATCCACCTGCCACCATTTCTATCTGCTTTTATGTCTCCATTATAGATTAAATGAATGAAGGAGCTCCCGCTTTCTCTCTTAATGTTTTCTTCTACTACCCACGCTACACCAACCTCTGCTGTAGTTACTTGTTTATGTGAAGCAATACTCCACCATACTATGTTAATACTCCATGTAATGCTATGACAGTTTCACTTGACTGAACCTGCTTCTTTTTCCTCTCATATTTCCAAAGTGGCGTTGATCGCTTCTTCACGGAAATTTGGAAATGAATGCGATGTATCCTGTCTTTTTGGTAATTGCTGGGCTCTGAGGAAAACAGAAAGCAATCTGGTTGTCTTTGCAACAGGGCAGCAACAATAATACCACTTGGAAACGCTAGGAGGGCTTGAAAAGATTTCGTTTCAGGAAAGTCGGGAATGTCATTCAGCTACATATCAATTAGCATGTTGTGCAACTGTAGACTTGTTCAAATTAGCATAGTAAAACATTTTTTTTTACACATGGTTTACAGTGTGACTGTTTTCACGAAAGTAGGTCAGGGCTGACACTGTTATTGGGTGTCTTTTAGTGAGATATTTGGCAGCTATTTTAGACTGACTCAACACAGCAAAAGGCTTCCAGGGTGTCTGAAAATATATCTCGAACAGCCCATGAACCCTGAAAGCTCACCACATTTGATCAAAGTGCCACAGTTGAAGTGTGTGTCTGTCAGCGCAGAGAGTGGCTGATATCAGGCCCTGTCTGCATTACTGCAAATGGAACACATTAGCTGCAAATGAAAAGCTATTGGCTGACACACAGGCAGGTAAATACAACTAGATCGACAGACATGAAGGCATACTGGCTGACATGCTGTTGACATGTAGTTCTGCATCTCCTCAACATGCTGCACTGGTGTTTTCATGGTACATCTAAGCTCTGAGCTCTCTAGAATCATATTACAGTCTGCAAAATAACCCTCAGAATTTAGAGCTGTGCACAGTCCAGCTTAGGCCATGATCTGCATTATATTGAGAGGTGTTTCTATTGTCTATTGTTTCATTTACAAGCTCTCATTTGAGGATTTACAATGCAAGCAAAATGAATTGATGAGATTCATTAGAACTGATTAGATTCCACCTAGTTGTTACTGTGTGTTCTTTTAATATTGTTGCATTTCAAAAGCAGTATTCATCACTTAATGGTTACCTGCATGGTGGGTAGGGTTCAGGAGGGAGTGATTAAAATCAGGCTTGTGCCAACCGGTGATTAGATAATATATCAATGATTGAAGGGATTAGAACTAAGATGTTATACCTACTGTGTATTTAGACACATTTCTGGTAGAGCGGCACATCTGTCTACTCAGCCCCCTTAATCAGTACAGGTGACAAGTTAATTTTATAGGTTTAATTACAAACCACATTGCCATTTCTGTTTCATGGATATGTCACAACGCAACTCTGTCTTCATGCCTGAATGTGTTGATTTGGAATTGCAATATTTAAGATAACATAAGGTTAACTGGAGCATGATGCTGTTGTATTGTTGCATTGAGCACATACTTTTCCACACAGCTTGAAGACTGTGTAATATCCATGGGCTCACCTTTGGCATCTGGGTGAAGACATGCTATCGTTTCAAAGGTCATGTAGCCACTGTTCCTACAGTGGCAAGTTTACATACATTAGTCAACTATAGCTGACCATGCAATCAAATGTCAGACTGACTTTATGAATAGTTTCATCATCTTTATCTCAACAAAACATTCATCTTCAGGATTGCAGGAAGGAAACAAATATACTGAGTTTTAGACTCAATATAACATTTGGCCAACTCTTGAATCCAATTGCCAGGGGTTGGTAAGCTAATCAATGATGACTCTCAGGGGGGACTGGGCCTGTTCAACTGATTAATGTTACACAGATGTATTATTTAACAATAATGAATTCACACAATGCTGCCTTTTCATCTAGTTAACATTGGCTAACAACAGACCAGAGAAAAAACAACTTAATTCACTGTGCCGCTCAAAGGCTACCAACAGCTACAGGCAACATTTGAGGTGGATTTTTTTTTTCTTGGATATCGCTCAGTGCAAGAACTGTCAGAGACACTGTGAATCAATTAACACACCTTGAATATCAATCTGACAACGTTTTCCACCATGCCTAGTCCTGGATGGAGAAGTTCAACTTTGCTGTTTTATGTTTTAATTTCAGTGTTTGTACATGGTGGTTTATGTTGGTTTTCGGTTTTTTTGTAATAGTTTATAGCTTTAACGATTAAATTTCCTGACCCCAAGTTGTCCATGCTGACATTTCACTGGCATGCTGTGACATAGCTCCCCCGACCCTCTCCTACTCCTGCTGCCCCCCTGGTGATCGGATAACCCATCCACAATCTTGAGTAACCGCGACTGGACGATGGGGAAAATAGAAACAGGCCCCCAGCCCTAATTAACAATGCATAAACAGACTAAATTACCCAGCCAAAAGACAGAGTGAGAGAAGAGAAAAGGTTACAGCAGAAGGTAGTAGTGAGACTGCAGCTGCATGTGAAGTGGAACTTAGGTGGTGGAGCTGGGCAGCAGGTGCAGATGACTGACAGCTTGCCGTTCATCTGAGACCTTCTCTGAGACAAGGTGATCTTCACTGAAGGTGCATTTGTCACATCAAACCATCCATCATTTACTACATTATTGGTTTTAATGGTTTTAGAGTCTAAATCTTATAACACAATTGAATCTTTTCGTACCTTTCATTAGTTCAACAGTGATTCCACCTGATTCGACTGAGCTAAGTGGTGAATGCGAGTGCTGGTCTAATGGTGCTGGAGATTTATGAAGTTCATCAAGTTAGCAAGTTCAAGCTTTGTAACTCGAGTGGAAACATGTTCACCTCAATTCAAACTGCACTGACCAAATTTGCATCTAGATATCTCTGCTCACAGCTGACAAAGCATGACTTAAGATATGGTACGTCTGTAATCTGTAGTACTCACCTTCTCTGGAGAAGCAGGAGGGCTGAATCTGCTGGCACAGACCAGGAAAGAGTCAGGTTGAGGTTTGTTGTTCTTCACCTCAGGATCATCACCCAGAACAATGTGATGAAACAAACTGAAGAAATCTTTGTGCTGGCTCGTCTTCAACTTGAACGTCACGCCGGCTGAGCTAGTTGCCACTGCAATGGGGATATTGTGCTTCTGCAGGTGGCGCACCAGTTTCTCCACACCTGGTTGGTACACATATTGGAAAATGAGACTTAAGGTTAGACTAATATATCAGTTTGTCACAATACAAAGCTAATGTTTTCAATAAAAATCCATATTGAGCTCTTTCCCAGATATTACACATATGTTTTTATTCTTATTTTTAATTTTAGTGGTGACCAAACAGCAGATTTTAATCTACATAGTCAAGGATGACAGTCTATAAAACCTCGGGAACACACTCCTCAATTTACCTGGTACATGAAGAGAACAGGGACACTGCACTCATTTCTATGTGCACAGTAAACACTGCTGCTCCGTGTTACCACTTCACCATAAATTACAATTCTGAAATGTATAAAATCCACAAAGCGAGGACAGGACTGTACAGTAAACACAGAGTCTACGTGCCCTTGTCTTGCCAGTCATGCATACATAGTTAAAAGTATATACAAAAAGCTACGTGACACCATGAAACACTTTTCCAGTTTCCCCATCTTGTGTTCAAGGAAAATGTTACAAATGCTTCTGTAATCTCAGATATGACAGCACTTGCCCCACTGGTGTCTACCACTGAAGGCAACATTTTTGTTCTAAACTTAGAAATTGAGTGTTTTTGAGAACTGAAGTGGAGTGTTCAAAGCCATTATTTTAGGTCTGTGAAGATGCACACCTGTTTCCTTCAGTTTTCTATAGTTGAGGCAGAATCACAGACAGAATTGTAGACTGTCTCTGCTATCATAAATGATTACAATTTTATGTGATCTGATCAACAGTGCCTAAATACAGCTGTGTGACGTTTTAAACAGTGAACATTTGCTCCTCGCTCAGTAGCAGTAGTAGCCATTATGATTCAGTGATGACAGGGTAATTTACAGATGCAATGAATTAAATTATGAGTGACTGCTGCACCTGTTGAATCACCATCCTCGTGTAACACCAATGGATACATTTTCAAAGACGTGCTTTTCCTTCTGAACCAGTTTCTGATGTTCACATTCACAGAAACAACTTTAAACTGTTGAAATCAAGCTGTCACAGTCAAAACCCTCTTGAATTGGTTGCATGCCCCAACAGCTGCATGGCTGCATGCACATGTACGCAAATAGAAGGAGCAATACTCCTGCATGTAGAATAGAGGACAGCAGCCCACACAAGAGCTAATGATAGGCTGCTCTTGAGCAGAGAACAAATCAGTTGCATTTTCGTGTTTTATATTTCTGTATTCTCTTGTGAAAGGCCTAAAATATGGCACTCAGTGTTAAATGCTGTGATAGATCAGGCACACCTGGCATGAGTTTGGCAGAGGGAAAGATCCTTTCTTGTATCTGTCTGCTTTCAGCAAGGAGTTGCTCAGCTGTGATAGGAAGATCCAAAGTGTCCCGAATAATACGGCAAGCATCCAGAGCATTTTTGCCCATCACTGATGACTTCAGATCCCATGTGTACTGCTTTCCAAAGCGGTTACATATTTCCTGGAAGGACACAGTGTACAGTTGCTCTGTGTCTAAAATTAGAAGAATACAAAAAGAAAATTCATTTCAATTAAATGTAATATACTTTAGGAATGGTATGAATGGAACCTTTGGTACACTGCCACTTACTGGACTATAGAGCTCACATCTAATTAAAATGAACGTTTAATAATGACATGATCAATGTTTCATATGCATGAAATGATAACCCAGACGTGTTCTTCTCACGAATGAGTCTTAGGTGGCGCTTTAGTGTCAAGCGAAACATCATTACAATATAAATGTATTTGTAGTCGTTGGGCTTAGCAGTAGTTATATAATCACCAAACATCGTGTAATATGTATTTAAGATGGTCAGTGGACACAAATATCTAATTCGGCACATGACTGATTGCTAAGTAAGTTTTAACTGTCAAAGAAACCTTAACTTTCTAAAGTGGGTCATCGTTGCAACCACTTCATGTGATTGACATTTGAGGGGTAACTAGCATCCACGTGAGCCAGCTTCAACAATAGTCAACGTTGAATTTTTAAGGCTTGTCGCACAGATTGCGACCTTAGATGAATGCCGAATTCACCCACAGAAAATAAAATCATCAGTACTCTATTAAAGAATGTTAGACGTGGTACGATATTTTCGCCATGTGCAAAGAAATCGTAAATTTATATTTTCTAGCGAGCAATTCACGAACGGACTCAAAGTGAATGAATCACATTCGGTGTCAACGTAGCATTAGCTTAGGTGCAAACACGTATGACATAATGAACAAAACTACATATAACACACTAAGTACTTTTCCACACCTAATAGTAATCCATCCATGTCGAAAACGACATGGCTCACAGGTTTATAGGAGCTACTTGATTCAGACATTGTTCAACCCTGACTTTGGTTCCGCGTCGAACATGAAGGAAGGGGGACAACTAAAACCTAACACCGATACATGTGTCATCGTTAAAAAACGCTGCCAATTACATGAAATGCTCCAATCACAGCCACAAAGAAGGCTTTCAGATATTATTTAAAAAAAACAGGTTCGACTAACACAATCCATCAGTGTAAATAAAATATTGGCGCCTTAAATGAACTGCATCTTGTTCAGGAATACTTTTTAGTCGTCCCAGCGCAATGCTTAGTGGGAAATAAAGTCCAGACTGATTGACTGTGGCGCTATGTTGGACATATGGGTAATGTAGTATTTATGCCTGCCAACCCTGAAACAGGGACTTGCCTGTTTCTTGTGATTCCATCAGTCTTTAAATATGTGTAAGGTGATTTTGGATTGTACTTCCATAAAGCTGAAGGAGCGATGGACTAACAAGAAGCAGGGAAGCGCAAAAAATAGATATATTTTTAAAAAAAAATAAAAGATAATGGTCAGGTGACCTTGTGAGTGTGTGATGTGTAATTTCAACTAAGTTTTGAATTCTGTGAAGGCAAAGGTGTCAAAAATATGACATTACTGTGTCATCACTTAGCTGTATGATTCTATTATTGTTATTCAGTTATATCTTTAAACTGTATTTAGTCATGCACTCTCTGCATGATACTATGGTATCAGTGGCTGACGCCTTACTGAAATGACCTTCATGTGTAAAATGATTGGATTTCTTATTTAGATGTCCATCCACAACATTCGAATGTCCTCACTTACATATAAGTTCTCAGAACAGGCCGAAAGATGCTGCTCTTTAACAGCCAAATAACAAATGTTTTTATTAATTTCAAATTCATTGTCTTACGTCTCCATTCTCTATGAGTGTCACAGAAAGCAAATTGCTGGCAAAAGACCGTTCAGTTCATTGCTACCAGCACTGGCTTTTTTTTTTTTTTTTTTTTGAATAATTGGAAGCGCCATGTTAAGAGTTTTTCTTGTTAGTGTGAAAGAAATGTCAGGGGAATGAGAGAACCCTGTAACCTGGATGATCTAATGAGCCAATGGATTTCAGACTTAATTGGGAACGGTGAGAGTGAAATCGAGGCTTTGAGTGTGTCAAATTGCATAGTTTAGGGAATTGCTCAGATTGACTGAGAGCTCAGAACACTAAGTAGGAGCAAGAACCTCTTTCTGGAGGAGCACAGAGGAAAAGTGCAATTCCTGATGACACATTTGTTTTGTGTAAATATAACAAGCCTGACAAAACAAGAAAGTTGAGTATTGCTCCAGCTGTATCATAAATGCAGAGGAAACAGCAGTCAAAAAGAGCATACGCCTGATGATGCTTCCAATCCCGCAAATCAATGCAACAACAAAAAGATGACAGTCTGGAAGAAGTAGCGGGAGATTGCTATGAAGCTAGCCTGGAGCAACACTTTGCTGTCTGACTAAAACAGTGTGTCTATAGATATAAATAGTGGAGCGGTAAAATCACAGCTAAAAACATAGTTAGTTTTCACTCCCTCTGGAGTGGGACTGCTGCAGAAATGCTGCTACAATTAGACCTGACAATGCTTGTATTCAAAGCTTTATGTTTGCTGCCTATTCATTACACCAAGAGCCATTTATAAACATCCCTCTGGCTTGTCATTACAATTCAGACATCAACAGCAAGTGTGGTCTAGCTTTGATACGATATGTAAGACGTGGTTTACTTGATTAAATGTAGAATTAATCAAGACACTGATTGCTTCGGTTAATTCTAACCTTTTAAAACCTAAAATCTAATATCATGCAGACTATACACGCACACTCCACATACATGGAGACCAAGGTCAAAAATGATTGGCTGGCCCCTTGTTAACCCATAACCACATAATGAAGGTGCTTAAACTAGACATAAGATATTGCCCCTCTTCAAGACAGGGCATCAAGATCAAATGATAAAGCAAAGTCCACCTGAAAAGAAAATTGTAATTTATTTCACACTGTATTTCCCACAAGTGTGGATATATTGTAGGTTTGTACTCATCACCTCTGCTGTAAAGATTCCAGGAAATGAGGAGTCACACAAAACATTAGGGCAAGCTGCAGGTGCCTCATACAGATGTCCCAATAAACATGATTTTCACAAACACTTGTCTCTGAATCTGACCAAAATGTATGCAGTTAGCTATAATTGCCGTTTCAGGTGGCTACTTGCTGTGTTTACTTTCAGTCAGCGTTTGAAATCATTCATGTAAAAAAAGCTGTAGGATGTTTGTGCAGCTTGCCCCAATAAATGTTTTGCACGAGTCCTCGTTTCCTTGAATCCTTACAGCATAGGAAAAGGGTGCAAAGGATGACCCAAACTGGTGTATTAGTTTGCTGGAAATTATCTTAACAGGAACATTGATTTGGTTTTAACCCTGACAAAATGGCTCAATGTGGCTGCAGAAGGTGCATCAGGCTGCAGTTTGGTGCACACATTGTTCTGCAACAACCATTAGAAAATTATAAACCACTAGCACGATGAGATTGTTCTGAATTTGTGAGGTTTTTTTCCACCACACAGCTGACAAAAGACTGTGAATTATTTTTGTTTTATTGCTGTTGGATGAGGCTTTTATTTCTCAGAAAGATTAAGATTTAAAAATGACTCGCTGTCAAGGTTTCATCTTCATCTCCACCCAATATACATCCTCTGTTTAGCCATAAATCCTGGACTTTAACAAGTCCTGTGATTAAGGACCTTGACTATTTCTCAATATGGACTACACTAAGTTCAAACTGGGATTGCTGGGAGATTGAATTTGAGAAACTCCCAAGAATTATATAATGCAGGGACGTTTACAACATCTCACTTCACGTAACTGTAGACATGTACTTAATGTAGGAATTAGTTAACCCAATCCTTGTTGCTGTGATATTTTAAAGTTGGCCTGCTGATTCTCAGATTCACAGCGCGCAGCCTTGCCTAAATGTAAGGGTTATGTGGATAGTGATAAGAGTGGTGGAACAGCCCAGGGTGGAGCACCGGAAAATTTCACTTATTTTCAAATTCCACTGTTGACAGGTATGAAGTCAGAGTCTGCATGGATTGTTCAATTTGTTAAAATGAAAGCATATCTCTTCCATGAGACGAATAACTTGCAGACATCAAAAAACTCATAGTGCCCTGAATTCCTATAGCACTCCAAGACACACCAAGGAAAATGGTCAAAAGCCTTCAAGTCCACAATGTAAGCTAGACTGGCAAAGTCCCATGACTCTTCCAATATCCTTACAAAGGAAAAGAACTGCTGGTACCTGACTGCACCCATTAAATGCAGTTTTTTATGGATAATGAATGTCAGCACAAAATATTAGTGGCCAAAAGTATCAGTATCAGCTGTCCAAAATCTTTATTGTTTATTAATTCTAAGTTATTAATTGCAGCTTATGAAGCTCCTGTTATTACTGTTTTCAGTTAGAATGGAGATAGACTGACCAGCAGATCTGCTTGGTAAATTAATTCACTTTGATTGGGTCGAGGGGGATCAATAACTGCATTCTGTGTTATTACGACGCTAGCAGAAGCCAAAGTTGATAAATCCAGTCTTCTTACAGTGTGACAGACAGCCAATGATGATCATCCTTTAAAGCCCACACTGTCACATCCACAGATGATACAGTCATTTGTAATTCTCCTCCAGTTTATCCTTTGATTACTAACCATGACACTTCCACAGGGGGGACTGGCCCTAAAGCAATCAACACACACACACACACACACACACACACACACACACACACACACAGCTATTTACATTGTGATGATAAGCTCGTTAACTCTCTGTGGCTGATCGGTATTTTTCTCGGCTGCAATTCCCCAGCCAACCATTTGTCCTGGGTGAGATATCAGCAATCACCATTTTAAATGAGGAAAGGTGATATGAAATGCTAATTCAGCAGCAAAGATCAATACTGTTCACTGAAGGGAATAAAGTACAGCACAGTACCTGGTAAAGACTGCTGTCCTTGAAGCCTAAATGAAAGCTGTGACATTTTGCTACAAAACACAGAGAAATGACTGTGACTTGTGTTTGAGCAGAGCTTTTCTGATTTGCTGCCAGGTGTCCATTAAATCTATATTCCCTTTAACATTGTTTCAATAAACAGACAAACCAATCTGTGTGTAGTACATAGAGATATATTAACCTGCAAGCATCATAGCAATAAGACAATAGTATACAGTAGACATTTGGATTGGAAACCACAATGGAGGGACAGAAATGATGGCTCTTTTACATGAAGACGCTGGTATTGAAGATGCTGACTGACAGTGTTGCCTTTAATTTGCACCACCTATTACTAATTAATTGTAATTGTGGTCTTAATTGACTAACAGGTCAATTGTGAGAGTCCTTCTTGTCTGGTTAAGATGGAAAAAGGGAAATGAGAACTCCTGTGTTGGCCAGAGTTGGGCTCAGGTTGTGCGCCAAGGAGCTAATGCTATTGTGCGAGGGTTGGGATGTTACGGGATTTGCTGTGTGATTTTGGTGTCCACTGTAAGTCTGTCAGTCTGTTAGTCTTCTGGTTGAAATTTACTGCAGATAGTGAAGCTTTACACGTTTCAGTTTTCAATTATAATCACGGCAGATTCATACACGTGGAACACTGCAATCCTATACAGCTGCACCGTTAGTGGTCTTTAGGAATGGAGAGGATGTCTCCAAAGCCTCGAGGCTGAGATTTATGGAACCAATGATCTGATTCCTCCCTGAACTGATGTTCGGGGTGTGGTGGAACTTAGTTTGTAGAGCTCCAACCGAAGGACAAAGCCCCTTCTTAGATGACTTGAGCTGCTGCATTATTTAACAACAGCTTTGTTAAAAGGAACGACATACATACCAAAGACAAGAGGCTTCATTCAGAACCTTTGCTGAAGTTGACAAAAATTCTGAAACTCAAGATGTTTGATGGAACTGTGATTTTGTTCTAGTCAGGCTGTAATTAGGAATATTTGAGTTAGCAGAAGTAAGCCTGAACAAACTTGAGAAAAAAATATAAAGGGTAACATGATGGAGGTTGCAGGTCACCATTATAAATATAGTCCTCAGTAAAATCACCCCTATCCTCCTTTTATGTGTGCATCGCTAAGAGGGAGGCTGTGAGCACTTGAGACTGAAGTGTTTATGAAGTGGCTTCCCCTCACTGATGATAATGATAATTGTGGCACTCATTTGGAGGCATCTCTTCTTTCAATTAGAAGGTTGATTACAGGAAGAGTTTATGTGAATGAGTTTAGTATTTTGATCTTAATAAGAAAGTAAGTGTACACAGGACCAGGAATTGAAACAGATGAAAAGTCCATAAATTAGATTAAAAAGACAATTCACTAAAATCTACACCAGAATTCTGTTACTGGGCTGCTGTGTGAGATCATCAGTGTTTCATGTGCTACAAGAAGTGACTGGTATCTTGTAGGGGCCACGGTACAGTGAAAACTTTTGTTCTGAGTCCATATTTGTCTTTTCAGGATTGTGGCACACCTGGAAAAACAGCTCATCTCTCTGTTCAGACATTTAACACAACCTGTTCACACTTTCCTGACACATGACCTCTCAGCACCTTGTGAGTAATGACTGCTGTCTTTCGGAAGCAAAGGTGGTGGAACATTGCTACAAAGTGTGTGACTTTGACACTGATGAGCGTTGTTTGTGGTGGTTTATATTAATATATATTATATGAATGCATGGAATCAGAGAGAATAGGATGTGAGATCTTCTAGCTGACAAGTGGACTGAGAGTTCACTAAATTCGCCTGGTTGCCGTGATTCTTACTGCTGATTTAAAGTCCCACCTCGTCCCCGCTCTCCTCTTGAATCACAGCGGCGACAGAATAATGAGGAAAAAAAAGATATTCTTGTGACTCGTAAAATAAACATTTTACAAAATGCTCCCTCATCGCTCAGGACTTGTGGGGGACAGCTCTGTCTTGTAAAATAAAATAACACACATACAATACTGTTTTAGCTGAGGTGGTGATTCATGAAGTAGGGATCGCCAGCTTTCACATTATGATTGCTTTCATATTTTATTTTATTTTTTCCACTATTTAAACAAGACATAGATGGTAAATAGACTGTATTTGTATAGTGCTTTTCTATTCTGAAGACCACTCA
Source organism: Chaetodon trifasciatus (assembly GCA_037975065.1). Classification (NCBI taxonomy): domain Eukaryota; kingdom Metazoa; phylum Chordata; class Actinopteri; order Chaetodontiformes; family Chaetodontidae; genus Chaetodon; species Chaetodon trifasciatus. Next base: position 1,241,893 of record JBBMOE010000073.1, read on the forward strand.
AAGCACTTTTACAACTCAAGTCTCATTCATCCATTCACGGCCACATTCATACAGCAGTTTTGGGGTTCAGTATCTTGCCCAAGGATACTTTGGCATGTGGCGAGGCCAGGGATCGAACCACCGACCTTCTGATGACTGCTCTTCCTCCTGAGACGCGGCCTGTCAGAGATCAGAGAGAATCCACACACAGAAACAGCAACCAGAGACAGATATATGGCAGAAACAGCAAATTTACTGGTTCTTTCAAGCAGGGCAAAATACCGTTCGTAGCTAGGGTCAAAACCGGGAAGCAGGTTGATCAGGCAGAGGTACAGAGTCGGCAGGCAAAAACACGAGTCAGGTAACAGGCACAGGTGAAAAATCCAACAGGGCAGAACAGAAAAACAGGCGGGATACGAAGCAGGCATAGGCACTAACAACGATCTGGCAGAGAACAAAGGAACACTGACTGGTATAAATACTGGGGAGCAAATGAGCAGATGAGAAGCAGGTGTGTGGTGGCAGAGCAGGCTGGACACAGATTGGCTGACAGTCAATGCAGGGGGAGTGCAGTAGGGTGTGGGCAAGGCACTGGCGGGAAAAGCTGGCAGGGCTGAGTGGAGGAATGAGCAGAGGGGTGTGAGCAGGAGGGTGGGGCTAAGAAGCTCCACCAGAGTCCATGACACGGCCGCCCCACGGCCCACATAGCAGGTGAGACAAGACAGAACAATGAATGACTTGACAAGGCTGACATGACAGGGTAAAAGACATGCAGAGTACATACAACAGCAACAGGAAGCGGAGTTAAAATAAGACTTTAATGATCCCACATTGGTAGAAAAGGAACAAATAGACACTAAAAAAGATCAAATCAGCTGTAGAGGCTATGTACCATAAAATATTGCCTTGTGAAGAATGGGTCAGTTTCACAGTGGATGTTGAATTGCAAGATATTTGCACAGATGTAATGGATATTAGCCAATTGTGAGTGTAATCAGTGAGCACAATAAGTAGAAGAAGAAGAAAGAGAGGGAAAAAAGATAAAGAATGAACAAACAAAAGCAAATTAGTCAATCAGTTTTCCTTCTGAAACTGAATTTCAAACAAAATCTATAGTTTAAAGAGTAAAATAATACATTCATTGCCTTAATTCCTCACTTAGATTGAGGAGGTCACTAGCAGTACCAGCAACAATAATAACGGCAACAATGATAATAACAAGAACAACGGGAATGTTATTCAATTCAGTTCAGTGATTCAAAATTAATAATACAACCCCAATTCCAACAAACCTGGGATGCTGTGTGGAACATAAATAAAACAGAGTGTCATAACTAATTACTCCTTTTTGACACACGCTCAAGTGAAAATAGCACAAAGACATGATACATATTTAATGTTTTACCTCATCATCTCATTGATTTTTGCAAATCTATGCTTATTCTGAATTCGATGGCACCGGCAACATGTTTGAAACAAGTCGCGACAGGGTCAACGAAAGGCTGGGAAAGTTGTGAAATGCTCCGAAAACACCATTCCACAATAAAAGGTTCAATGGTAACTGTGTATGAAAGGGGCATCCTTGAAAAGCTCAGCCATTCACAAGTAAGGATGAGGTGAGGTTCACCACTGCAAAACACATGTATAAAGGATATTCCAAAATGAAATACGGCAGTCCAAAATCAGGGACAGGTTATCAGTAATTTCCCACCAAAAGTATTGTCTGAGTGGGCAGTGCCACATTACAAGGATGTAATCGTTTCAGGTGTTGAGAGACCTTTTTGGAGCATTGTTTTTGAATGTGTCTTGTGTTCTGTGGTTTGCATAGCACTGTATAATACACTAATATATATTGGATATATTTGTCATCAAAACAAGCATATATTACATTGAATTAAGATATTTCATCTTACTTTGATTGCATTTTTGAAGTGTGAATAAATCTTTCTCCAGTTTTGTAATAGGGAGAGATATTGTCTGATCAGTGTTAGTAAGTTCGTACTATTTGGATAACAGATAACAGATTTATTCTCCCACGATGCAATACCCTAGTTACTTCATACCCAACCTCACTTTACTGACCACTTGCACCTCACAACACACATATTCTGCACATGTGCTCTATGCGCTAACATCCTCGGGACCCACAAGCTGGTTTAATGCTGCTATTGCACTACTGCCTTTTTGTTGCACCTTATGTGTAGTTCTGAATATCTGCTCACTCCCAGTGAATTTGGCATCAGTCATGTTTGCACTGGGGACCAGGAGAAACACAGTTTTGCTCCTCCATGTATTGTACTGCACTGTATACAGATGGATGACAATAAAGTCACTCTTAGCTCTTGAATCTGCTGTGAAACTCAGACTCAACTGCTCAGATGTATCTATTACTGCCGTAGATCCTCCATATATAGATGATTCTTCATCCTGACCTGTATTATTTTTGTTTTTCTCAACTTTTTGCAAGCATCAGCAGCAGCAGCTCTCCCTAACCTGATGTTATTTACCGAATTATGGCCCGTACATAATTCAACCTAGCGCACCTATGAAATTGTGTTAAGTTGAGCTAAATCATATTCTGTTCAAGTGCTAAAGAAACACAACCCGAGGAGACCCAGTTTGCAGCTTTCAGCTTGAAGTTGGGATGCAGAGATCCATTTAGAGACATACAGTATGCACAAAAGCTTGCCGTGTTTATTGAAGGTGCTTTGAAGCTGAGCCTTGACAGGTTTGTTGTTCCACCGTTGAGCAGTTAAAAGGAAAAATCTATCAGTGCTTTTGCTTCACTTCATCTCCTTTCAACATGACTTGTGTCTTTTTCTTTGTTGATGCCCTGCTTCAAAGCTGCAATATTCATGCTTTAAATTCTACAATCTATTTTTTCACATTGAAATACCGGCAAACATAGCACATTCAACATTATCTGGTGTGGCTCTCTGTGCACTGTGTGCGTTCACACTTAAATCCTCACATTGCAGTGAAAGTAACATTATGTTGGTCTTAAAAACCACCAGTATCTGTTTGCATCGGGTTATGGGACAACAGTATCCATCAACAGCACATTCAAAAATCAAGCAATTCATTCGTATACTGAGAGGCTCTTCTGCAATTAAAGTGTGTAGTTTTTTCAAATGAAACATCAGAAATGTTTTTACCAGAAACCTGATAAAGAAGGTCTCTACACTTTACTTTTTATAACATTTAAATATGCTATTCTTTAGCTGTTTAGTACTGTCTGTCATGCATATAGGCATGTAAAGTGACACCTTTTTCACAGATGGATGAAATGATAAAAATTAGGAAATAAAAATAGTTTAGAGAGTGCTAACAGAGAGCACAGTCTATTATCTTATAGGAAGAACATTGAGCAAGTTAATTTGTGTAAAAGCAAAACAATCCAAACAGTTCACAAACTTCCCATGTGGGCTACACTTGGCAAGGTAGGGTTCTTATTTTTATTTTTTTTATTTTCTTAGAGACCATGTTATGAAGAAAACGAGGAGCTCTTTCAAAGCCGGCCAGGGGTTCCACCAAATTCCAAATTGACAAGCCAGGCTATACAGTGGAATGTGCAGTCACTGCAGGTAGATCACACACACATACACTCCTTCTCACACACATACACACCACACATTCCCCACTCCTTTCCATTTTTACAAAGAAGTTAATAAGCCTCGTCATTGTCCCTCCTTACTTCACCATTTCAATAGCGCGACCAAGGGCCCACATGCGGTTGTTCTAGTTTCATCTTCATTAACATTGCATTCACACAAACATTATATTTGCACCATTAGTTGAAGTGTTGTTGCACATTTGCCCAGTGTCTACCATGAATGTGTTTGGTTGGCAACATGGGCGTACCAATTTAGAAGAGGCTGCCTTGGGCCCTGGGTCAGTCATTCTTGGTTTGCTTACAGAGAAGGTAACATCTAATCTAATCATCTAATCATCTAATTTCAGAAGGCATATTGGATTGTATTTTTCAAGCTATTTGAGTAATTGAGGAACTCCCCTTTGTAATCATTCTGGGCTAATAAAAATCTAGATCACTTTTTTCTTGGTGAGCTCTTTATGACACCAGAGAATATCAATACATACATCAGGTTCAATAGAGTCCTGCACGACCTGCTGTAATGATGCAGGATGGCATCAACACTGTCCGGTGAATGAGATACCTGTATGTCCATTACCACTTCATGGTAAAAATTTGGGTGAACTGACACTTTAACTGCTTGGTCATGCATTTCTTCTGTCAGCATAAACACAACTCTTCTGAGGAGTAGTTAGTGCTGGTCTTTACTTGTGCATTGGTTTCTGGCAGTGCTGTCGTTGTTGCACATAAATGAGAATCAGTAGGTGGACTGCAGGAAATACAGAATAAAAAGGAGCAAAAAGCAGCTGAGGCTGCCCTCTGTGGGACTCACAAATCAGCTCTGAGATGCTCTGAACTCTAATCAGCTGAACTGGTCTCTCACTTCCACCAAATCAAAAAATGTGATCCTGCTGCTAAAACCTCTCAACCTGTGTAGAGGTTGTGTTCTGCATCCCCACTAAAATATTGTATTTGTATTTACTCTTGTGGGACTGAGTTTCTGTTTAACTGTGGAACCACTTGGACCTGTGGTTTGGGTGGTACACTCTGTTTAGTGTGGGGAAATGCTGCAGAGTACAGCACACAGTCAAATTAAAGTCCTTGAAAACATAATATTGTCTGCCTCTCATCTTGCTGTCTGACGTCCTGTCGAAGGTTAAACAGATAGGGTTTGTATATCACCAGAGTAACCATGAACTGCTGCTGGCTATACTTTTTGCTATAGCTATCTTTGGCTGTAGCTACTAGCTGCCCTTAGCTAGTTAACTCAGTTGGTTGTGCAGCTTATGGCCCAATTAGGTAACTGTCAGCAGCCTTTTTGCTTATTTATTAGACTAAAAAAGCTAAGAGCACTTGTTAAACACAGTATACATCTATGGGAAACTATGGGAGCCCATACTACCATTTGTTGAGATATAAAGAGGTATTACAAGACAAGATGGGCTGGTGGTAGCTGGTTAGCATGCTAACTTCAGTAGATATCTCTGCAACACAATACATGCATGTTTTTGACATGCCATCAGAACTGTTATTTACTCACATTTTTTGAACATTTTAAACTAAAATTATGCCCGTATCTTACACATTGCTCCTTTAAACCATTCTTTTAGGTTTTAACAGACAATTTGGCATCATGTATCCCGTGGTAAATAAGAGTTCTCTCTATAAAGTAGTTACATCGACTAATAGTGCAGTTAGGTGCAGCTATCATTGCTTGAATTCTTAAATGATTACTATAGAATAAAAGACATAGGCACAAAACAAAATGGGAAAAATGTATTAGCAAATTGGATGTAACAATAAATTCTAAATGTGGTTGGCCCTGGCTAAGCCGTCTGGCCCCTGGGCCAGCAATTTGATACCACAACATATAATGTAAATATGTAATTTTCGGCAGTTACTACATCGGACATTTGTGTCGATAAGGTACGCTCCAATGAATGCAAAGCACATCACTGTCAACAGAAAAAAACGGGAAAATTGCATTGATCTCCTTTGTATGCTGTGTTTTGGTCCTTCAATACACTGTAACCTCACTGTGACCTAAAGTCACGGATTTTAGTCTGCTTACCAGCATTTTAAAGATTCTTAATTTTCCTATTCTTTTCAGTGAGAATATAAATTAGAGTATATTACACCTTTAAAACATGATTGATATTCAACATATGAGATTTTCGATGTATTTTTAATGGTAATGTTGGTGTTCTGGGAAGGTTCCTACTGATGGTCACGATGTTTTTTTGTTTGTTTTTGTTACTTTCATTTAGTAACTGTAGTCATTTTAATTAATCAGGTAGTCTTGTTGAGATCAATATCTCTGACCTCTTCTGCTCTCTCAGACATCAATAATCAAGCAACCACACACTCAGTATGCCAGAATAACACATGTAAAGTCAGACAAATACAATCAAGCGACAAATAGAATCAATAAAATCAACAACTGTGCTGTGATTATTTTTTTATTCACTCAAGGCAATTTCAAGAATCATCTTTGAGTAGTTTGGGAAGATTTTTACGTGATGTTTACAGAGAGAAGATTGAGAAAATCCACATGGGTTGAAGATAAATACTTGAACATCATTCCTATGTTTGGATAAGAATTGTCTTTTGTCTGTCACAACAAATTCCATTTGCAACATGAATTATTAGTGAGTATACAGTTTATCCTTTTTTATCTTATCTTAAACTAGTTGTGTAAACCACTTATTTGGAAGTAAAAACAAGCGATTACATCCAATGCCCCTTTTCAGTAATCTTTTGCTGGAAATGGTGTGCTCGAGTTCTAAGGGGAACCAGGAAAGTCTTTGACATCTCCTACAGTTATGATGCAAATATGGATAATACCCTCATTTTTATTGTCACTAAGTGGTTTCGAATATGTAGAGTATGATTAAACTCTCTGATGGCTCATGTGGCTGCCCTACTTGACCTGATGTGAATATATGAAGTGAGGAATCACTGTGTTCTCAGAGCTCCGCTTTTAACCTGCTGTGTAAAAGCAGTAGTGATATGAATTATGCTCACAATTATGAAAACAAAAACCAGCTTATAAATAAATACATAAATCGATAAATGCTTTAAAAGAGAACAAGATGAATGTATTTCATGGTTGTTAATGTTGTATAAGAATTCACCTGCTCTGCATGGTTCAATCGCACGTCATGGTTCCCAGTTGGAGATGTTGTGTTGGGTGTTTTAGTTCATTTATTTTATGCAGAAATAAACACACAAATGTGTTGATAAATGAGGCCCATTATCTGCATTCCTGTTGCGTGTTTGTTTGTCACCAGAAAAAAGGGTCACAGTTGCCCCGCATTAACAGTCTGCTGCACCTCAGGAACATCTTCCTGCTTGATATGGCTCTTGATTTATGTGGCTGTCATGGCTGACGTGCAGTGACCCCTGAGCAGCCCAATAAAATATTCATATCTATGCGGGACACGCCGCAGCCCTCCATATACTCACTGCCATTTACAGAAAACACTGGCCTTCACAGCTTCAAAGTAAACATAAGTGGCATTCTGTAAAATACAGCAGAGCAGTGTGGTTGGAAATCACTACAGCCTCGGGGTTTTGGACAAACTATAATCATTTGTGTAAATTGAACCCTGCGGAAAGCTGGAAATAATGTGTGCCTAATTGGGTGCCACTAACAAGGCCTCATGGCAGCACTATGCATTGTGTTTACAGCATGAAAACCATAGCACCCCCTTCAAAAGTCAAGAGAGGCCACCCTGGAAAGAAAGAAAATAGATATAACGGTTATATTTTTAAAGGGATACTCCACCATAAATCAGAAATCTGATCACTTAAACTAGAATACAGCCAGACTTGAGTTTGAACTTCATGTATTCTGCATTGAGAAAGGCCGTATAGACTGGAACTATTTCTTCACAAACGTCACAGTGAGGTTGCCACTTTGGCACCGTCGTACCATGTTGCTGGACAGATGGAGACGCAGAGACATTATTAAAGAATACACATAGAATATCATACTTAACCATCTAACAACTGAAGTGAATAAACATATCTTCCAAATGGTGAATTAGTCCTTTAATCCCCGTTGCCACCAAGGTACCCTGTCTGGAGCTGATCCCGTGAAACAAATGTGGAATGTATTCTGTAAACTGTGAGTATTTGTCTGGGTTATCACATCCAAACGAGCAGAGTGGAGCAGAAAATGTGCACATATCCCAGAAAATCACCTTGGATACTGGATGTGCCAGCTCATTCATTGGCAGTGGAACAGCTCCAGAAAGTGTTGCTTGGTGGCAGAGCTCCGTCTTGGCTCTTTTAATTTTTGCCTTGGAGGAGACTTGTTGATATTTGCAAATTACATTTTGCTGCGTGTGAATTCCATTTTAGTGATAACATAGTATTATGTAAAGCAATCTTTTCAGACGTTGCCAGACAATGAGAACATTTTGGGCTGACTATTCTCTGGTTGCCAGTTTCCTGATCAGAAAAGGATACTGTTTATCTACAGGCATGTTGATGAGGGCCTTGTTGCCTTTGATTCCCACAGCTTACCAGGGAACTGTGGAGTGATTAACAGTCAAAGTCAGTCTGATGTACATTAGCCTCATTAAGTTTCCCAGAGAGAAATGGATCAGTCTTGTAACATTACTTCACATATTTACACTCCAGTAATTAGAAATTACAAAGTCAGATCCTCATTGCTGCATCTTTTATCAGTGAGATTAATTGTCTTGTCACAAGTGCATAATTTTATTGGCTAAGTGTGTCGAGCCATGAGGATGGAAAGTGAAAGAGGTGAAAAGGCAATTCAGTTACACCATTGTAGTTTGACTCGTATGGAGCATTTCAGTCATTGCAATCAATTATCTAATTGCAAAAGCATATGGCATATATACCACAAATGCAATGCAATTTGTACAGAATGACCACATTTGTTGCAAAAAGATCTACTTAAGTCATTGACAGGTCCCCTAAATTCCCCATGTCCTGCTAGCTTGACCAAGCCACACGTCGCCACAAGTTGTAAGTAGTAACAGTAGCGGGGATGCCTTCCCTCGCAAAAATGAGTCACACCCATCCATTTCATTGCGCCCTTTGACCTAGGATGTGGTATGTTTGTTGAACTAATTTGTATGTTAATATCTGATCACAATGTCGGCAGAATGGCAATAATGGGAATGCATATCAAAAACAACTGTGAATACAAAGGCCTGTAAATTGGTTGTCATTCTCCAGATAATATATACAAACATAGATTAAATGTTAATGCCAGGTGGAAATGGGGCCTATACGTCTGCTGTGGATGTGTATAAGTAAAGTCCCGAAAGATAATATATGAAAACATGTAATCTTCAGAGACTTTGGGGAATGTTTAGGGCCTTGTATTCTTCAAAAGTTCTTCTTTTGTGAAAGCCAGTAAGAAGTCCCTTGGCCCCATTTCCACTTGTCATCTCCAGCATCTCAAATCTGGGCAAAATCTAGATCAGAACAAAAACATTTATACTGTCACAAATTGCAACCTATTTTTTGCTTTCCCATGCCTCATGTCAATCAGGATTCGTCCTCCTCCAGCTCTCCAGATCATGGTGATGCACTGGAAGCTGTTGATTAACTGATGCAAAAAAAAAAACAAAAACAAAAACATTAGCATTAGCATTAGCTAACAACTATCCATAAGGTAACACATACATTCAGTGTAAAAGCTCTAACTCATGCTGCTCCTATACATTCAGTGGTGGAACTAATCAGGGATCAGATAAGTCAGACCATGTATGAAGAAAATCAGACAGTGGAGGGTATTTCTACACACTGCTTCCTGACGTAGTTACACGATGAAGGAGGAGTGACGATTAGAAGATTACCTCAGCTGTGAATTTCAAACTGTCTTAACTGTCTTTTGGATGCATTTATAGTTTTTCTGAGATATCTCTCAGTTAGTGACCCAATTTGCCCAAGACCAAATGGGGTCTTCGAAAAGCAGCTGCCTGAATATGGGCTGAGAGGGAAGGCTACTAATCCGGGATGGCATCTGGTTGAAACCTTGGTAAATTATATGTAGGTGTGACAGGAAGAGGAGGTGTGATTCTGCTCCTGAACTTCTGTTAAAATGATCTCCAATTAAAATAGAAATGGATGCAGGTTTAGCTCACAGTTAAAACTCTGCTTTGTGTATTGTGTGCTTTGTCCTGTTCCCCTCATGTGCGTGCTATCCACATGGGTACTCATGATTTCCTGTGGATTGACACCAGCCTTTCAGTCTGATACCAAAGCAAAGAGTTACAAAAGACATTTTTTTGTCTCTTTGTGGTCACTTTGTGTGTCTTTTGTGGTCATTTTATCTCTTTGTGGTCATTCTGTGTCTCTGTAGTTGTTTTATGGTTGTTTTGCATCTCTTCATGATTGTCTTGTCATATCTTGTATGTCTTTGTATTTGTTTTGCATCTCTTTGTGGTATATGTGTGTCTCTTGGCATTGTTTTGCTGGTCCAGGTTTTGAGTTTTGTGTATTTCTGAAGTCATTTTGTGGTCATTTTGTGGATGTTTATAGACTTTTTGTGTCTCTTTGTGTCCATCCTGACTCTTTGTAGTTGTTTTCTATCTGTAGTCCCAGCAAGAAATGTCATTTCATGCACAAGCTCTGTGCTTAACATACCTGTTTAGTAATCCATCAGTGTTTATGTGCATAGTTTCTTTACGTGATATGTTATGGGAACTAATAACCCTTAACAATGTGGTCTAACCTTTTAAAGGAGACCAGGATAATGACTGTAATCAATATTATCAATATGATATTTTCTGCACTATAAGAAGAAGAAGAAAGAAGAAGAAACTGTACTTTATTACACATTACATGCCCACACTACATGCACACGCCATGCTTCGTGAAATTAATTCTCCGCATTTGACCCATCCTAGTCCGTCGTTCCTCTGCAGGAGACCAGGAGCGGATCCAGGGACCCATCCTTTTCGTCACCATCGGTCAGGTGGTGATCTTCTTGCATGTTTTTAGTGGGGTTTTTTTAAGGAGGAAACCCCAGGTGAACACGGGGAGAACATGCAAACTCCACACAGAAAGGCCCCTTTCCTCGAGCAGCAGGCACTGAAGGCATGGTGGAGAACACGCCACCAGCGCCCACAGCAGGATTTGAACCGGGACCTTCTAGCTGTGAGGCAACAGTGTTACCACTTGTGCCACCGTGCCACCCAAAGGATCTGCTTTTGATCTGCTTTTGAGGATAGTTCAAGTTCATTTTAAAATTAAGTGAAATTAGTATCTTTCTAAGGTGGATTTGCATTCTGTCTGAAAGTCCTGTGTTCAGAAATTTCCAGCTGGTGAACAAAAAGGCTTTGCAGTGCTTATAAAACAAAAAGTCACAACGGGGCAGCTGTGGTTCAAGAGGTAGAGCAGTTGTCCACCGACCGGAATGTCAGTAATTCAATCCCTGGCCTCAGTAGCCTACATGTCAAAGACTCCTTGGGCAAGATCCTGAACTGAAATTACTCTTGATGCTACGGAGCCCCTAAATGGACATGGGGAAAAAAAAAAAAAAAGAAAGAAATCTTGTGCACTCGAGATATGTATCACATTAGCACGACATAGCATTTCCGGTATACAGGTTACCTGGCAGGCTAAGGTATCTCATCTGATCTGTATATTTTGTGATTTTAAGAAACCATACAGGTCCACTCCTGGGCTCCAGAAGCTGCAGCTCACGGACCAGTGTATGAACTGAATACCGGAAATGCTATGTCGTGCGAACGTGATACGTATGTCGAGCACAGCAGATATGTATCTCGAGCGCACAAGTTATGTATCTCAAGCTAACATGATGAATTTCTGGAGTGCACGTGGTCCGTCGTCATGGTGTTTTTTCTGCTTGTTTTCCTTTTTTTTTTCTTCTTCTTTCTTTTTTTTCTTCTTCATGTCCATTTAGGGGCTCCGTACGATGCTGTGCATCGGTGTGTGAGTATGTTAATGCCTATAATGAGCAGGTGGCCTAGCTATCATTGTGTGAATGGATGAATACAGGCTTGTGTTGTAAAAGCACTTTGAGTGGTCATCAGACTAGAAAAGTGCTTTATAAATACAGTCCATTTACCATCAATTTGACACAAATTGCTCCTTAATGCAGTACAAGACCTTAAGTCAACTTAAAGTTATGGTATGGAGTGTATGTGTACGTATGTGTGTGAGGGTTTGGATGTTCTGTATTTATTTATGTACACAAAGAATGAGAGAACAGGCACTTCTACATGTGACAGTAAATTCAATTCTCTTTTCTGCCAACACTCTTGAGGCTGGACATACATCACAGGTTTAAAGGACCATGTGGTTGTCCATTGTAGTATACACGACAAATCTGTAGTTTAATGTAACATGATTTTCATAAAAACATACTTGGATACGTTTATTCTACGCATTCAACTCCTGAAGCAAAGAATTTTTCTCTTCATCATGTATGATAATATGCTGTAAAAGCATAGAAACTGTGCAGACTTAAAGTAGCTTTGGTCCATTGCCGCAACCTCCTCTAATAACATGATTATATAATGAATCCATGATGGTTTGTTCTAAATGTGACCCTGGGCAGTTGGTTATTATCATAGGTTATTAAATGTAAAGCATTAATGCTGCCTTAATTATACACTGTTGACTGTGCAGTCGTTATACAGTGCTCTGTGGTGGATCTGTTGATGAGTTGCCAGAGCACAAAGGATTACCACACAGATATAATATTAGAATATGCAGCGACTCTGGGTTCAAGCCCTTTTGCGTTCAACAGAAAGATGTAGCTCAACGGGCCAATATTAAAGCTATGAGCAGCAACGAGAAGGTTTCAGGCTTCACAAGGGTGAGCAAAGTCACTTCAGCTGGTTTCATTTTGCTTTAACAAGGAATGAGACTAATCACACACTTGTTTCATTATCACAAAAGCCTGCAGCATTTCAATAATCAGGCTAAAATGTTGGGCTAAAAGGTCAGTAAGCCTATTCCCAAACATGGCCAGAAGATGGGTAGCAAGGTTTATGATTATTGGACAAATTGTTAATGTGTTGTGGCCATTTTCCTGCTCAGCTCTACTCCATTAAAACCTCTGTGTTGGTGGCGGCCATGTTTTCAGCCCAATCTAGCTTGTTTATAATAGAAATATGTATCTCTGTCCTTGATGCTCGATACCAATTTTGGTATCAATACAGGCAAAATCCAACAAGTTCTCGTCATATTACTGTCTTCCAAAAAATTCAGACCCCAAGCTTGAACCCTAATAATACACACAATAGGGGTAAGAGCTTGAACCCTAATTATTAGTGTACCTGCTAACTTTATCAAAGTATGCAGTACTGTATTAAACAAAAAGAACGTCTGTTGTATGCCAAAAATACCCGGATGTCATACTGATTTGGCAAAATCTCCATTGTGCATCGGACCAGTCTATCTCACCTACTGTATCCCACAATGCAAAGCACTGGAATGGTCGCAAGAACCAGCTGGACTAACATGATTCAGACACTATTTCATTACTAAATTCGTTTTTGAGCTGATAAATAAACCGCGTGCATTTTGAATATTGGCGGTTTTACATATATTGATGACAAAATGAAGAAGTATTTCAATGTTTTCAGAGTTGTGAAGCTTCATAAGTAACCTAGGTAGCCAGCTGGCCAGCTATGCTCACAGACACTGCTTACAGTTCACACAGACCACTGCAAGCAACACAGCAGACTTCAACAACTTTGGCAGAGAAACGCCAGGCCCACAACTGAACATATTTAAAATTTTTCGTACCACTGCTACTCTGTCACTGCATTACATTTTTGACATATTTTATTGAAATTATGGAGCAATTGCTGAGGGGTAAATGTTCATGTACGTCCAATAAGCATGGGCATTAACACAAATAAAAATACCATCAATCAACAAACTTTATGATAAAGGCATCCAGTTTGACACAGATAATGTTACGCTTCCAAAGCAACAGAAATACCAGGAGGACCAGCTCCAACCTGCATCACTGTTGCAGTGAAGTAATGTGACAAAACACTGGTTCCTTCACATCATCAGATATGTTTTACCCATCTCTCAGGTAAATGCTCATCTTTTGGTAAATTGAGAAAATCCTTATTAATAATTGCTCTATTTTATAGCAGAAGGGAATGCTGTTCGCCATTAGCTGTGCTATTGTTAACTTTTGCTCTCCAAAACTGGCAAAGCCTGGCAGGGCATATGGCAAAATAAACCAGTTAAACAGTTTTATAGTGCGAATGCAGCATGCAACATGTACCACATACTACATACTGTGTTTGTTAGTGCTTTGTAGTAAGCAGTTCTGACACAACTTGTGTCTTTATTTTGTATTTGCAGTATAGAATCTGTCACGTATACATGTCATGTCTTTCAGTTCTCTCTCTCTCTCTCTCTCTCTCTCTTTCTCTCTCTCTCTGCTTGTCTGTGCTTAGCTGAGCTGACTACGTGTTTACAGTGGGATGGAATATTGGCTCTGAACCACCTGGAAAACAGAAAACTGGTTTCACTGCAGTAACTCCTCCAATGTTCCGAGAAGTGTTCTCTTTGTGAGATGGATCACATGTTGAGTGGGGTTCTGAATAGGGATTTGACAACTTTTGTGGACCAACAAACACCTAAAACCCCTCAGGACAGCTGCTCATGAGATTGGGTTAAAAGAACATTGTCATGCCCCTTGACTCTACGCCTAACCTCACAAATCTGCCCTGCAGGAATAGTTTCACCTCTTCCCTGCTCTCACACTACACATCAAAATCTGGAGAGCTGACACTTGAAGCTTCTTTGAGTAAAGCAGAAATATCTGCCTCACCTCTCTATTCTTTGTTTGTTTTGATTTTATCAGGCTACAATCTGAAAGAGGAGAGTTAAGATAGTTCTGGCTCATAAATACCGGCACTTTTATTGTGACATAATTGTCACTATAGACCCAGAGTTCAACATCTGCCCATCCATCAAAGTGAATATCTGTGCCATTAGCTGCAGCAACCTCTAAAGGCTGGTCAGAAAGGAGGGATTCGAATGGCACGTGACGCTATGATACACACTGCTTTCCTCTGAGACGGCCAGGTGCTTTCTTGGTGATGGTTGACGATGTTTTAACAGGACTGGTTGTTTTAGAGTGGACGTTTCTTTGCAGACAGCTGATGGCGCAGTGCTCCAGGGTTTATCTGATATTGCCGTCACAGTGTGTTCCTACAACATAATTAATGTTGCTCCGGGACCATCGGAGTAACTGACCAATCACGTTTTTGTGACGTTATACTTACTTAGTAGTTGTGAGTTCAAGCCATTGGTCAGCTAGTCGTTGCATGTTTATGTTATTATTAAGTTCAATATTTGAATATCTTTTTTGTGGTGTCAGAATATGGTTTGAGTGTCAGGACTGAGAAAGAATGTTTGTCTCTCCCTATGTCCCTCCCTCTCCTGTCCTGCCAGGTCTTTGTCTTCTCTGGAGTCAGAGACCTGGTTGGTACTACCATAAATGATCTTGGTATTTCATATTTCCTGTCGTCAAACCGGCCTCCATTGGTCTTGTGGCTGCAGAGCCCAGTACCATAACCTCCTGACCCAGCTCTGGTTCTGGTGCTCAATCTGGTAGCGCTCCCCACTAGCATTCTCCCCTGGGTCTCCCCACCCTGGACTTTAAATCCTCCTTCTCCCTGTGGTGCTGTGCTAGCGGTATAAACACTAACATTCCTCTGCATGGCTAACTGAGCTAACCAGCTCAGCTTGTGAGCTCACCAATGAAAACTTGGTCGTCTAAGACTCTTTATTAACTAACAATTTCGAAAATTCCTTTCCTGACCTCCGCAAGCACAGTGAAATAAGTTGCATGTACTGTAGGTGAAAATGTAATGTAATGTACTGTATCTTCTAGCTAATCTTCTGTTGGTCTTTTAAATTATTGTGCTATAGAGAATGACCAACATTGAACAAGTTACTTCTTGATTATGCCATCCTTCACTGAAGAAAATGTCCTCCAGAGAAAAACAACAGCATCGGTCTTTCAAGCAAATGTCTCAAAATGACGTATTTTAAGCCCCAAGCAGCTGGAGGCAGTGTGACAGGAGCAAAAGGGGTGACGGCATTATTGAGCCGCAACACTGTCATATTGTTCAACAAAACATCAGGCTTTAAAACAGGAGGCCACTGTTTCCCTTAACCAAGGTTAATGATTGTATTGTTTAGAAAGTAGTCCAACAGGTACCTTAGAGCGAAGACAGAAGGACATATCCTGTACAGTTCCATCTCTCAGGAATGTGAGAGCAGCAGAGCAGACAGCATTTTACACCTGAGGTGAAAAAAGGTTTAAATGGCATCTGTTTTTAGTTTTAATACAAGAATTGAACTTGCACTGAATTCACCTCAGGGCACCACCTTTTGAAAAAGGAAAATCAATAGTCAGTTAATTAAAGGGACAGTTCAGATTTCTTGAAGTGGAGTTGTATGAGGAACTTATTCATAGTCAGCGTATTTACGTGCAGGAGATTGGCATCAAAGAGTTGCAGTTCACTGTCAAATGATGCAGTTCTTGCTGTGCAGTGTTATGATGGTGCAAGATGGATGAATAGTTGTTATTGTCCTTGCAGAGTTAGCCGCTCAGTGCTAACTTGCTCAGTTCCCGTTGCTTGCGAAGTTAGCTGGCAGACATTGTGTTGCAGCTACTGACGCTAACTAAGCTTGATTATTCTCGGTTAGCTGTGTGCACAGAACGAAGCAGAAATCTTAGGCAGGCCCCTGTGTCACTACCATCGAAATGAGTTCTCTATGGCAGACAGTCATCCAAGGGACAAAGAGAAAGACATTTTATCTTATATTACTTATTTAAAGATTGTCTTTCAGTTATCATTTCCTACTTTCCATCATGATATTAAAAAATGGAAACAAGCAGTTGGATTTGTTAATGTGGAGCTTGAGCCTTGAAGCAGTGTATTGTTTGTCCCGCCCACCCTGGTTGGTCTGGTCCAGCAGCTGTCTGTCATGTTGATGAGCTGTCTAACAGCCTGTGGTTGAGGTGAAAGCCGCTGCAGACCCGGAGGAGGCAGCTGATTGCAGCCAGTCAGCTATAAATATAGTTGTGCGCACTGTGTTAGTGTGTGGGCCATTAGAGAGGCTTTGTTCCTTTATTTCTTCAAGCTTTCTGCCACAGTTACTGTATGATGTCTATAAACTCATTAACTATAAGCCTGCTCACTGCTGACTGAAGACAAGGACCCCCAAAACAGAGCTCTGAGATTGAAGCCATCAGTCACCTGAGCGAAGGAACCTTGAGTACACTGAGGTCATGTCCTCTGGAAATTTGGAGGTTTCGATGATCTGAGTATAGGAATTTATTTTCTACGCAGAAGACTGATCATGACGGAAGAAACCTTTTTCTCAGAATCTACCAAAAACATCCTGTTTCCACGTTCAATCATGAATCTTGTGTTGAGGTCAGTAGAGGCCGCAGTCATTCAGTGATGGTCTTGATTCTGACTGTCAATTAAACTACTGTCTTAAAGAAAAAAACAAATGTTGCTCTGAAAGCTTGAACCTAAGGCACTAACACACAAAGCGTGCGTAGCAGCTCTTAGTGCAGTCATTTCCAGTGCGGCTCTTCCTGGAGAACATCTCTGATTAGCTCTGTTAGGCTGTGACTCCGCTGTTGGATGATCAAAGATGTACTGGAGGGAACAGTCATAATCTGCAATTCATATATTTGAAGAGCAGAGTCAGAATAGCCTCCACGGTGGGAGTGGGGAAGGCTGGGGGGGGGGGGGGGGGGGGGGCGGCCAACC
>JBBMOE010000073.1:1259339-1329685 GCA_037975065.1 Chaetodon trifasciatus
GGGGGGGGGGGGCTGGCAAACATGGCCTCATCACATCCCATCTTCAGTTCTTTCCATTAACTTTTAATCTGGAGTGGTGTGAAAATCCATCACACTGTAATACTACATGTTCCATGCTCTGCTTCTCCTGTGATCTCCTCATAAAAATGTATAATTTCCACTGTCACCATGGGAGAACTAGAGGACAATATTAATGTATTCTGGAGAAATTGGAATGCATGAAGTGCTTGGAGCGTTGCCCACTAGAACAAGTACCACAAGCACTGTGATTACAGTGCTTATCCCTTCAGGAACAATTCAGCACAACACAAGCTTTCTGTGCTGCATTTACTTCTGATAAATCATAATTCCAACGAGCTGCACGGTCCTTTATACATGATCCATCAATGCTGAGAAGACTGAGGCACTCTACAGGGAACAGTGCTTAGAGAATAGTCTTTTGGGTAAATAATGGTGCATTTAAATCAGAATGAAAGCAATGTCACGTCAACACCAAAATCACAACCTGTAATTCTGGCTTTTACTGGCATTCATGGCGTGTTAAGACTTTGAGATGAGGTTTAGTTAAACTGCAGAAGGTAACTTTTGTGCACATCTTCTTTCTCTGCTGCAATATTTAAAACCAATCTGCTGTCAAAAAAGGACAGAAATTATTATTATTATTTTTTTTTTTTTCAGCAATCAATCACTCATTAACCTCTCAAGCTGCACCTAGCAGATGTCCACTAGTGGAATACTTCTATAATGATGCGTCTTAGTTTGCATTAGCAAATAAAAGAAAGCAACAGCTTCAATCGTATGAAAAAAGAGGACCAGAAAACACTTAGAGCAGGGAAGAATAGTGATGACATCAAGCCCCTGTCCCTCCCCAGAAGATCTGAACAAGCTAAAATAAACTGTACATATTTGTGATCATTCAAAGTCCTTAGTTTATGTATTCGGCTGTTAAATAATATTTTCTGAAAAGTGTATATCCTACAAAGACATAATGCATTTCATTTCATTTTCAAAGCCCTCTCCACTCTCACAACATCATTTATTTGTCTGTATGTTTATTGCTGAACCCATATTCACAAATGAGTCATTATCCCTGAATGTATTGCTTGTGCACACAAATGAATAATGCTTACTCTTTATTTACTGAATTTATTCCTTCAAAGGTTAACACTTTATCTGCCTTTGTTTATCTGTTATATACAATGAATTAACAAATGTGGACAAAATAAATTCATACCATGGTCCATTTATAGTTCTAAACTAGCTGTTCTGGAGCTTTTGGTCATATCACATGGTTGAATTATTATACACTGACAAATGTCAATGCAAAAATGGTCTGCTTGTAACTACATCATGGAAGTGATAACGTCAAATCAGATGTCCATTATCAGGAATTAATGCCAAGCTGACATCAATCATGGACAACCCATTCCATCCCCTGCATGAGGCGGTGGGGGCCTTAAGCAGCACCTTCAGCAGCAGACTGCTGCATCCATTCTGTAAGAAGGAACGCCACCACAGGGCCTTCATTCCAACTGCGGTCAGACTTTCAACTTTAGTTTGGTCTAATGCAGCACCGTGTTTACGTACTAACTGCTCTGTACTGTGTGAATCTATGTTTTCATCATCATGCCATTACATCTCATGCAATATCTAGTGCAATATTGTGCCTTCTCTTCAATATTATCTTCTTGTATCAAGTCTATGCATATACATATTCCTCTAAATTGTTACTTCCCTTTTATCCAATGTATAGAATATATATAGAGTTTTTGATCTTTTTAAACGTTTTCTCTTTTGTATTTTATTCCCTTCTATGTCTTTTTGATACTACTGCTGCCAATTTTTCCATATGGGGGATTTAAAAAGTGTTATCTATCCATTAATTCATGATTATGGACACCTCAACAAGCATTATCCTGCTTACACTCTAGTGACTTGCCCATAAAAGACCATTAATATGTATTTTCATGCATTTTGCTCAGCTATGAGGCACAAAGCTAACGTTATGCTAACTAGATTCAAAGTCAATAACATTCTGTGATGAGGCACTAAACGGAGATACTCAGCCCTAGTTCACATGTACACAGGTATTTCTTAAAATGGTGTTTTTACCCCAAAATTGAGCCACTCCAACAGGCAGTGATATGACCACAACCCTAAAGCCATGCTTATCAATCTGAAGCCCAAATAGAAATTATTTCCAGTAGGTTACATGAGGTCTGACCCTTATATTATGCATGTGCACTTGACTACATAGAGCAAAAAAATGTTGAATTTTGGTTTCTCACGAGACACAAATCCTGCTGTCTTGGGTGAAAATCCTGTTTGCTTGACCCATCCATCCACACTACCATCCTCCATTTGCACCGTTCTCCACTCTCATGCTCTTCATACTACACCACCTTGTTCTGAGCATCTAATATTGCTGTGGCTGGGCATCTCAAACAGACACTCAGCAACACCTTGTGCATCTGTATGAGACAGAATGAGATCAGGCTGAGGTTTAAAGAGATTCGACCTGTCTTCTCATCTCTTGCGCCAGGCGCGGTGTTAGGGGTGGCCCTGACAGGCCTGGGCCCACCCATTTGTACAACTGGCCCACCCTAAATGA
Organism: Chaetodon trifasciatus; assembly: GCA_037975065.1. Classification (NCBI taxonomy): domain Eukaryota; kingdom Metazoa; phylum Chordata; class Actinopteri; order Chaetodontiformes; family Chaetodontidae; genus Chaetodon; species Chaetodon trifasciatus. Next base: position 1,261,951 of record JBBMOE010000073.1, read on the forward strand.
CTTGGAGAATTTTCTTAACATTTATTTTTAATGATTAAAATCAGCATTTTGGTAAAACAAAACGTTTCCATTTGAAAAAAGAAAAAAGACAACGCTTACTCGGCTATTATCACGTGATTTCTAGTCCAGTCACAGGGCCGTCATTGGTCACCCCAGACATGTTACGCTCGCGCACGCATGTCACAATCTGGTGGTTGTTCGGCAAAAAATGGTGACTGAGAAGGACCGTGGATTCTATATTGTAGGCACAGGCTGCTACAGTTAAATGAATGCATCCTATGGCACAACAGTTATCTATGTTTAAGTATGTTAAAAGAGTAAGAACTGAGTCACCATACAGTAACACGTCATTTTCCAGCCATGTAGAAGCGGTGTATTTAGGAAATCATATTATTGCTTTTTTTAAATACCTGCAAATGCATTTCCCATCGAAAACTAGAACTTGTAGAAAATGTAGAGAATACGGGAGGTAGAGCTGAATACTCCTGCCTGACTTGACTGTCTCCAGATTACCTTCACAGACAGTTAAGGCCATGAATGAACAGTGCAGCGCACTACGCTCTCTCTCCTGTTAAAAGTCATTGTAGCTCACCCAGTGCTCTGATCGCTGTTTCTCCCTCTCCTTGCAATCAGTTTAAAGAGTAATCCAGTCAGATCAAACAAAAATGAATTAACAGGCATTAAAATGTCTGTTTTCGTAATGAATTGATGTATTGATCCACTTGATCCATAGTCACCCTCCACAGCATGATACCAGTCATTTTTGTTAAAGTTGGAAACAGTGTTAACTTTTGTAATTAAGAGGCCCACCCAAAGTAACTGTGGTCCACCCAAAATTGAAATCCTGGCACCGTGCCTGTCTTGTGCTCTCCTTTGTGTGCATGTTGTCCTTGTCTCTCACTCCCTCTGCATGTTTGCGTGCTTTCTCGTGTTTGTATGTGCATGAATTTTGCCTCTAGTGTGTTCGTGTAGTCTGTCCTCTCCATGGTGGAGGCACCTTTGTTTTGGAGGAGTTTTACCCCTCATTAGTCTTGTGTCTTTAGCTGCTGTGTTTTCTCTGTCTCTGCTTTGAGGTCATCTGCATTCGTTCCCTTGTCCTGCAGTGGTTTCCTGCCTGTGGCTCACCGATTTGCTTATTTTGCTAATGTTTGGTAATATTTCTTCTTTGTTTTTTTGATTTTGCCCCTGTCTGTGCCTGCAGTTTGTTGCCTGCCTGTTTTCTAAATCTGGATTAGTAATTAAAGCTCGGTTTTTGTTCTTCAACCTGCCTGCTTGTGTGTCCTGCATTTGGGCTCAACTTGTTTCCCTGCAAGTGTGACAATGTCATCCTGTTGATAAGGACAAGCTAACAATGCTTATTTTTTTTTTTTTTTGTCGTGGAGTGCCTGAAGCAACAATGTATTTTGTCATTAACGCTGAATGACTTGTTGCTATAATATGTGCATACAGCAGGTCAAATAACAGATTACTCGTACAAAACCGAGACAATATGCACATATCATACTTTTTGTTTTCCCCATTGCATTGTGACTGTGTGAGTTTGTTCAGTAGTCAAAGAGGTGCTATGTCTTTGTGTTTTTATACAGTGCGTGAGTTGAAGGGACACCACAGACAAAGGTTCACAGTCCTGTGTGTGGTTAGGTTTAGGCCACATAATTACTTTAAGTGGGGAAAGATTATGGTTGCTGTTAAAATATGAATACAGCACACACATGCTGGCCCTTTTGCAGTACACAAACATTTTATGACTCTGAAGATTTGCTGTTGAGAATTAATAGCATGTAAATTTAATTTCTAAGAGACATGGCTGTGCCATAATGTAGAGATAATATTCAGTTTGTGTGTTTAAAAAAAGGCAGAGGGTGATTAATGGATAAATGTCACTGCCTTGCAGTCCCATGCTAAAAGGGCTTAAGACTGATCTCATCCTTCCTCTAATCACAATATTTGAAATCCTTTAAGTCCTGGACATATCACTGACATACAACTGTGTTTCTTTTTGGTCAGTTCCAGTCATGTGGGAGGGAAGCTGAAATCAATACAATCTTTTCCCCTAGGAGTCCTCCATGGCTCTTTCTCTCTTTTGCTTCCTAGGCATTCAATCTGTCTTCCACTTTGGTGAAAGGGCTCTCATGTGCTCCTGGTCTTGGAAGTGCTGAATACCGTGACCCTTTATTATCAAGACTGGGTAGATCTTCCCGCAGCTTCAGCTCCCGCTAACTTGTAAGTGACACAGCACCGTGTGCTGTCTGTGAAGAGAGGAGGTAATTTTGCAATGTGCTGCATCAACCTTAACTTTAAACCAGCCCACTTAAACTTGACATCGGGTTCGTGTTTCATTTGAGTGGCCTGGGTCTTTTCTAAAAGGCCTCTCCCTGCACTGAACCAATTTGAGTGATGGAGCACTGCAAACAGAATGACCTGTCTCTACCACAGCAATTTCTACTGCAGCTCTGAAAATTAGCTGCTGCAGCTTTGGGATGTTTAACACGTACCAAACTCTTCCAGGGCAGCAGTGAACAATGTGTATAGCAAAGGTAAGCGGTCCTTCAGTGTCGGCACAGTGCTGCACACTTCATGCAGAGCTTCACTCATTGTATTTCCACTAGACTGTGCAGTATATTTTGAAACTTTGAACGCTGTTTGGTTGAGTTACTGAGTTGTAAAAGCTTATTTTTAATATCATGCTCTAGATGTTTACTTTTTTGTATTCAGTAAAGTGGGGAAAAAAGTTCATTAAACATAAAAAACAACTTTATTTCTTACATTTCACAGGCATTAACAGACATACACTGGCACTGTACTCTCTCTGCAGTAGGGAAGTATATTTCCATCATTGAGGCCTGATGCATTGCCAGCAATTCAATACATTCAAAGGTGATTTTGATATGATTTTATTCAGCCCGATACAATGGGATTCAAAAGAATATGATGCCATGCAGTTCAGTATGTTACAAATTAGGGTTGGGCTGTTCTTTTGTGGGTGAATATTGTCATTTTATTTTGCTAATTTAATGGTCTGACTCCAAAGAAATGAATGAGGCAGCAGGGAAATCTCACATGTAGAGACTGAATATTTAAAATTAAGGGTTTATTTTAACCAAATGAGAGTTGGTGATGGTTGGATTAGTGGAAAGACTAACCAAGATGGCTGGAGTTTTATTTTGTGTATGTCAAGTTTGAATAAAATGTGTTTTACAAGGACTTACGAGGCAATTAAGCTTGTCTTAGTTCAGTGAAAGAGAGCATTCAGAAGGTGTATGGTTGTAGTTTTGTGTTTATTAAGAAAAATATGTTGATGGTTGTTTTGTTTATTCATTAGACAAATGTACACATCTCCCTGATGGTGGTTCTTCTTAAGCAAATAGGAAAATGAACATTTTTACTTCACATATTTTTTTTTCTAACACTGCGACTCCGTATGCATCTCCTTTATGCTGTTTCTTTTTGACCTCTAAAAAACACTTTGCCCTTTCACAAACAGGCCTTTTTCACTACAAGTCCTCTGTAGTGCCACAAAAAGTCTCAAAGGACAAATGATAAAATAAAACCAGGCCTGGACCTTGTTTTTAACCGGTCTTTTCCTGTTCTCTGTGTTGAGTTACACTTTTCTAAGACACAGTTTTTATTATATAGCAGTTAAACAATTTAAGGATTTACAATGAAGCGTAGTGCAATGTGCCATGAATTAAAAAAAAAGGAAATTTCACAAACAGGTCTTTTATAACGGCTTTGAAATGTTAAAAAAGAGAAAAATGCTGTTTTAAAAACATTCAATTTCTCGTATGTCTTAAAGTCCTACTTTAAGTTTTAGAAGTTAGAGTTAGTTGCTCTTTTTCTTATGGTGTTCATTGGTGCTCTCACCGTAAGGAAATCACTGAACACCTGGTTCAAGGCAATGGTGGACTGCTAATCTGGCATACCAGGCATTTTCCTGATGGGCTGTTGCACCTTTGAGGCTGATCACGAGCAATAAAAAAAATTATTGCTAACGAGCTGGCCATAAAAAAGCAGGGGCAACTGCTCAATGGCTCATATTCAACAATAACACCAGGTTGGTCCAATCACATCGCTTACTGGGCCTCTTCTCTTACCTCTTTCTGTTCCTCATGTCAGATCCCCTGGCTCAGAGCCAAACATCTGTGGATAAAGGAGGACATATTTGTCAGTTGTCAAGATGGATGAGCAAAAATGAAAGAAGGGGGCATGGAGACATTGCAGGCCAAAAAAAAATAAGAATTTAGATGGGGATGCCATCAAATGTGAAAAAAAAGCCACAGTGTTGTTTGCTGCAGGGGATGCAGCAGTGGCAGGAAGAGGAGCGAGTTTGTGGCAGGGAAGCCAACGAAGACAATGAGCAGGCAGAGTGTAGTTGAAGTGGTAAGCAGGGACGTAGCAATAGTGAGTGAAGGCCCTGTCACATCAGCATTTAAAATTCTGAAATGAAATTAAAGAATTTAAAGAATTTGAGCAATCGTAGCTTATCGGTTGTGTTTTACCATCTAGTTTTCTCCAACCCAAACTGATTCATAAATGTAATGTAAGCCACTATAACCACCTCTATGAAAATTCCTTCTTTGGGGGTTATATTTGACATCATCAGGTTTATGCTCTGATCGTTGTAGTTGTATTTCTTTCTTTGTCATCTCTGGAATTAAAATGAATTTAGTTTATAAAGAATTAAAAGGGCATGCCACTGATCTAGCATTGTACTTCTGTAACATGTGACTCACCAATGACAGTGTAAAAAGGGTCAAAATTGATGCAGAACCAAAGATATCTTTTATTCCACACTTTGCTTTTCCATAGTAGTTTGACCACCAACAGATGAGTAAGAGATTTTGGTGCAATATTTGTCAATGTAGCCTCACACTTCGATCCTGCAGCAGAGATGAGCAGTGGGCTACAAAGATCTGGTGGACACTTTTTTCTCCACACCCTCAAACTCATAGTCTTTGGCCCCAATCCATGCTGACTCAAGTGACATCACTTGAGGACATTTGTCAAACCTCATGCAGCTCCCTCTAGAGACAGAGGGAGGCTTTATACAACTTTCTCACATATGAAGTCATACTCCTGAACACCAAAAAGAGGGAAAATTAGTGGCATTTGTTTAGCTTATGTGATATTTGCACTCTAAAATGTATTGTGGCATTACTGCATTTGCTAGTCATGAAAAGTTTGCGGTAAATCTTTCTGTGAACATTCTATTTGATTGTATTTGTGGTCCTCAACCACAGTGTTCTCACTGTTACTACATTGTGGTCATGTGGCGGTTAAGTTTGATTTGGAGAATCTAGGACAAAGCCTCCTTGGATGCTGCAGCTCTGTGAAAGTGGCAGTGCTGAAGTGAAAGACACTGGTGGAAGTCATTACACGCATTGTGATTAACAGCTGGAAGGGAATTATAGAGTACATATCTCCAGAATTCTCATTTTCATGGAGAGTTTAGATACAGAAAGCAGGAGCAGTATTCCGTATTAGCTGTGCCAGGAACACGGGAAGTCTGTTCTTTAATGAATAAGGAAACACAATGGCTTACAGTAAAATATGGGCTCTAAATTTCTCAATTAAATTGGCCACTGTGGCAATGTTGTTTAAAAGAAATACTTTCCCTTACCCCAGACATTTTACATAAGGTCCAAACAGATATGACATTTATTATAAGAATCCAAGAGGTAATTAAATTTTGCTATATGGCCTACAATTTACATATATTACATAAAAGTTAGTGGATTTCTAATAAAACTCACAGTGAGAGACAGGGGAGACAGAGTTCTCTGGGAGACCTTGCAGAAATATTTAGCAAGAGCTCACGATCAGTGAAAGGACTGCATTTATATAGCACTTTTCTAGTTTGACAACCATTCAAAGCCCTTTCACAACACAAGCCGACATTCACCCATTCAGACACACATTCGTACATTGGCTAAGCCTGCTCTTTACAAGCATTATCCACTCACACACACACATAATAATGGCAAAGCATGGAGGCAATTTGGATACTTCGACATGTAGACTGCCGAGGCCAGGGATCGAACCACCGACCTTCTGATAAGTGGACCTCTAGCTAGCATCGAAGATGCTGTCTAATAACAGCGAGTAACAGCACATCACTCATCTTCACTGTGGTTATCTTAACTAGCATGTGGGCTAAGAGGTTCAGTAATGTTCACCATGTTGTTTAGTGGACTTGTTGATCTCACTTATCACAGCTAAGCTGTGTCCCAATTCAGCATCCTTCGGAGGATGGATTTGAAGGCCAGTTACGTCACAACTATGCGCGAAGGCTGTCCCAATTCGTCCAAATTCGAAGGCTCCTCCAAATGCAGCCGACAAATGCGTCCTTCTTTTCCCTGTATTTGGAGGATGCATCGCTACTATCCATCGCGGCCTCCCATATCCCAAGATGCTTTGCGCATCGACTGTTTTTTTTTTTTAAACAATAGTGACCAGCAGCACCGGCACCAGCAGCGGTGCAGAATACACATAAATGTAATGTAAATAACAGGTTTTTGCTTAACGCTAGGAGCTCAGATGGCCTTAAAACCTCTAAATGTCTGTTAAAATACGTAACGTTAATAACGATAACACGTAGCCACCGGAATGTAGAGCCAGCTATGTGTTGTAGCTTAAGGCTAACCTGTTGATATGAGGAACTTATTAAACCCTTCACTTCACTTGTTATGTTTTCGTCGTCTGTCTGTTCTGTTTCTTTTGTGTCGTCTGTTAAATTTTTGTCGCCGTACGTGTGTTTTTCCCGGGTTAGGAGGGAAGAATTTATGACGTCGTGACGCAATCAGGAAATGCTCCGAAGGCTAGACCGTCCCATTTACCGATAGTTGATGCAGCCGACGGAGGAGCCTCCGAAGCTGTTGCCTCCGTAGACCGCGTAGGCTGGGTCCTCCGAAGGATGCAGCCGCTGAATTGGGACACAGCTAGTGACTGACCAAGTGTCTCTCCAGTACAACAATGGGTCAAGTGCTCCACAGGCCCAGTGGGCTTCAATTTGCATTTACATGTATGGATGGCATACTTGTCATTCTGTTGTTCGATCCCCAGCTAATCCTGTCAAAGTGTCACTGGCCAAGGATGCTCCACTCCAAAAGTGACCTACAGCAGACATTTAGCATTAAAAACATTTCCTCATCTTCAACAGAGAGGGCTGTCAATTCAACAATTCCAGACAGTAACAGACTCAACTCACGGCTGCATTAATAACAGAAGAATCATAGCAATCACTCACTATTTTTTGTACTGATATGTTGAATGGTGATATGATTTCTTGGAATGGAATAATGTGAGCAAACAACTTTCAGACTTCAGACTGAGAATCAGTTAAGTTCACTCACTTTAACAAAAAAAAGAAAAAAAAACTCATTCTCCAAGCTTTTTCTGGAGCTTTTATGGGATGGAGTTTGCTTTATTTGCTTCAGCTACCAACAAAGACCATATGATGGAGGTGAAAGCACCAGAGAAAGCTAGTCAGTTAAGAGTTTTTGTCAAACTACATAGTGATTATTAATTTAGGAATCTCTGTAAGGCATCAAATCTAAAACCCATCGAGAGAAATCCATTAGAGACAGAAAGCAATGACCTCAAACAACAGGAATGAAATACAGTTTTGACTTATGTGTCAGAACCATTCTGAAAAACAACAGCAGTAGAGGAAGCAGGTTGAGAGAAATGTAAATGGTGTCACATCATCATAAACCTTTGAATGCAGTACGTACTGTATCATAAATTATTGTTATGTAGCAGAGAGAAGTATCTGAAGATGGATTTTCCCTTTAATATCTGCTTGCTCCAAGGCCTTTCCACTGTGCCTGACATGATCTTTTGTGCTGTGTCCCAGCACAACCTTGAAAATCTTTTAGTGCTCAGGAGAGAGTACGTCTTCACGATGAAAAACTTGAATCTGTCATGATCATGTTGAACTGTTTAATTAACAAATGAATTAGTTTATTAAGTGATTTGAATCAAACGCAACTGCAATGTTCTGGGGAGCTCAGTGGTTCTGTGTGGATCCATGAGCTGTGGTTCAGTGACGCTCTTTCACTTTGCTACAGAGAATGCAGAAACCATTCATGTCTTTTGCCATATTAAAATGGAAACCAATACATTTGCTAACTCAGCAGTCAGAAGGTATAATCATTAGAAGCCTTTACATGGCAATGCTGACCAGCACTATCAGCTTTCTGAGTAAAATGACGAGCTGGAACAACAATATACCAACATGATTTCTACCATTCAAGTTTTAGAAGATTGATATGATAAGACATGTCCGTAACCCGTCCGTCTTTTACTGTCTAAATATCCTAAAAGCTGTCAGCAGGACAGTAATTAGAGGTTTGTGTCACAGTGGAAAAATTGGACCACAATCGTATATATTAATACTTGTATATATTAATTTTGAGAGACCTCAATAGCTAGATTTGTCATCTAAGCCTGATACGACCTACAGTATTCAGTATTCATGTCTGACAAGGACCTCTAGTCAGCAGGTGAATTATTACTGTTGTCCCTGCAGATTAACGTTGGGAACAGTGGGTTTGACTTTGGGTACATCTCAAGTGTCTTATTTGATATTTCACTGCTCCTCGATCTTTGCCATCCCTCAGGCTGTCCCAAAAGCCTTATTTCTGCTTTTATTATTGATATCATTTAAGTCAGAGAGAGTAGGATAGTCTGTCAGCATAAAACACTTTTTACGTCAGTGAACATCAAATCCATTCAGTCACATGTGGTCTGATAGTGGTTACGTAACCCAGAAACATTTAGCCTAATAAAGTGTTCAAAAGACATCATAACCTTATACTGGGTTTTTATGTTATGAATTCACAATCACAATAGGTCTATCAATAAATACAGATGCAAGTTGGCTGGTAAATAAATAATATAAACACATTGTTCCTGTGCCTCTGTTATTCACATGCAGGTACCACTGAATATTTTGCACTGAAGGCATTTTTGTCTGGCAGCACAACCACTGGCCTTGATGTGATTGGTTGGTCACAGGCATTTAAGCTGTTTCATTAGTCATTCAACATGCCCTTGTTGACTTCCTCTTGGCCCTTGCCCCTAGGGGAATGCCCACCGCCATCATAGGTGTCATGTCATTTATCTGAAAAGCTAAAGTGGCTTTGGTGAAATCAACCCTTGGAGGGGTGAGGGAGCAAGTCAACAATGATGGTCACTCCAGAGCTGTACGTCACCCACAGTGCATTGCAGTCATGCATTTGGTGCAAGAAAATACATCAGTGGTTAGGTGACAGTAATTTACATAAAAGTACAGTCAGTTATTTAACTCATTTGTCTTAAAGTAACTCTTTTATAGGTCTATTTCACCTTTTTATCTCAAGTTATCCACAAACTTTGGCCAGCATTGTCATCAACTCATTTGCTATGCTTGTGTTGATGCTGTGTGGTTTGATAAAAAAAATATATATTTTAATAGTTTTCCTATTGTTGTAGGGTCTGATGAGGAGACAGAGCTCCTCATAAAGTTGAGAAATACCAGTGAGGCTCTTTTTTTACAAGGAAGCACAATGCTTCCAGACTGGCCTGGCAATGAGCTTTCATTTATATCACTGCACTGCATCTAGTATAGAGTGTTTTTAATGTCCAGTTGGCAGGCATTACATGACTTGAATTGTCTTATTGTGCAAACATTTGTACAGATGATGGGACTTCTTAAATCTTTAAGAAATCTTTTCCTTAATAGGTCATTGGAAAAAATTTGACCAAATGTCTTTTGTTTTGGAAAAGAAAAGATTTTTTGACTTACTGCTGTGTCTTGCAGGAACCGATCAGGGATAGACAACTGCAGACAGCTGGCAGCAGTTTTCCCTGATGCATGAGGCAATTGGGTCACAGCCATCAATTAGTCCTCCAGTCCTGATTGCCTCATGCACAGGGGAAGATCAGTCATCATCCAGCACAACCACTTATCTGCCAGGGCCCCCGTAATCTCTTGTGTGGAGGCAATCCCACCTCCACAAGACATTTCATTTTATTACTTATTATTATTTATCATATTTATGCCTGGTTTGAGGGAATTTAAATAAAATCACAAGGACTTAATTTTTTCCAGTTAAAATTTCATTTAAACATAACCCCAAATCCCAAGTAGATGTGGAGCTCAGAGCAGCAGCAGATAATGGCAGGGACAAATGTAGGACCTTGAAGAAAACGCAGTGACACCTTCTTTTCATCATTGCAAAGGACTTCTCAGTGATGGATCAGCTTTGACATAATGGACGCTGTAGCACTCCTGGACCTGGATAGAGACAGACTGCTCAATGCAGAGATATCCACTATCCCTGACCATGAAATAACCTGCAGGAGGGTACAGGTGATTTGTGAATAGAGGACTGTTTTTGAGCACTCTGGTGTCATGCACTGATCCTGGGTAGCCAGCAAAGGTGTCCAAAACTTGTCCAAAACAGCTTGGAGCTTAATGGAATTAAATAGCTTTTTGTTCTTGTACACCGTCACTGGTGGCAGGACTTTTAAAGCCCATTATTCTGACATGGCATTTGTCAACAGCACCCACAGATTTTTTTGAACGTCTCATTTTGAGCCAGTGCCGCAAAGCCCTCTCCAACTCCAGCCAGCTCCTGAGGATTTGGAAATGGATGCAGTGCGTCCTGCATGTTCACTATTTTCTCAGCAACCTTATGAACAGCGTGGAAGATGTTTGGTTTTGGAACAGCAATAAGTGGTATCATTATTGTGATGACACAGTAAGTGCAATTTAACCATGTCTGAATCACCCTATCCTCATTAGTAGTCGTCATGACAAGCATACTGATAGTGTCTATGATGGGTGTACGGAACACAGTGGTATCTGATGTGATGGCTCCTCATGATATAGTTATGATGGTGCTCTTAGTATGGTTGAAAGTTGTGGGGAGGCCTGTATTTGAAACCATCTCTATCCAGGCCGTGTGGTAGGAGCCAACCAATACACCAAGATCAGAATCTCCAGTTCAGGTTCTCTACCATGGGTCTTTTCTGTGCCATCAAATTGTTGATGGCATCATGAGAAAGCCTGAAAACTGTCTTCAACTTGCAAAAAACTAAGAGCTGGCCGAGCATAGTACCACCGTGACACACAAAACAATCCGACAAAGAGTGGACTAAGGTTTATGTACAGCAGGCTACAGGTGTAGTTAATGAATTTATCAGCAGCAGATGAGCAGGCAGGAGTAGGAAACCAGGTTGACACCCTGATTGAAACACACACCCATACACACAAACAGCAAGGAATGAACAGGACACACTAGGGATGAGGGAGGAATCCTGCAAGACGCTAAAAGAAATTATGCTAATAAACGCATTAACATGCCAAGTCACAAAATGTTGACACTGGAAGCACCAGCAGCTGTCAGTTGTTCAGTGATCACTTAGTTCATTTGTTTTGCTCTACCATTGCAATATCTACTTGTGGCAACTGAAGCATGATAAAACTTTTATGGTTATGTTTAGGCACTCACAGGATCATTTCTAACAGTTTTGAAAGGCAATGACAAACTGATGCGACATCAGGCCAGAAAATACTTAAATAAATGTGTGGGGTCCTTTGGAAGAAGGTCAAATGACCTGCTCTCTTGCTTAGTTTGGAGGACTTACAGATTTAACACTGCAATATGTTTGCAAGAAGTATTCAAGGTAACAAGCTGCTGCTGTTTGTGCCGACAGGAAATGTTCTGTAATACTGACAATTTTTAGGTTTTAAAACTTTACCAGGTAGATTTTTTCAGTGATTTATTGCATTCTTTGTCTTGCCAACTGTCTCTGGAGCCATTTACCACTGTTCACAATTGTTTTTGTTTTTTTTTCAGCTCCTCCATCTCAGTGTTGTGTTGTGAGACAATAATATAACTCACACACCGCATTTGCATTCACATACTCACAAATTCAAGCCATTTTCTCCATTCAATTTCCACTGTGAAAGTATTATACACTCAAGACACCACAAACTCTGGACACTTTACATGAATCCAGCTGACTGTATTCTATGTAGTTATTGTCCTCACTGCTGTCTGGTGATGCTGCCATGTTTTCTGCCTTCTGTTGTTTGTGACATTCATTGTATTGTAATCAGAATGTCGGACAGGTCCATCACAACCAATCCTAAGTCATGCAAAAAACCTCCAGTGCTTGAAAGAAATGCTCCAAATAGTACTAAAATGCAGAACTTGGGTAAATCTACTTTGTTGCTTCCCTCCCGTGTTTGCATAGAAGAGAGCGTAGTTACATTGTTCAGTGGGTCTTTGTAATCGAGCATATTAAATTGGATGTCTCTAGTGAGACAGAAGTGATGGAGTCAGCAGTGTGTTGAACAAAATGGGCCCCGTGTCTGTGGGAAGTTTTGCTGCCAGCCCAGTGGCATCTGATCCTTGTGACAAGTTCACTCTGCCTGCTCTGTTTCACCGTGTTTACTGCTGAAGAAAAGAAAGCATTCTGTCTGCCAAGCCGAGATACTGATGCCATTATATTTACACAAACAATCCCTGTTTTTCTATTTCGCCACAGCATGTCATGTGTCAGGTCTGGCTTTCAGTGTCAATAGAGTGACATGGAAGGGGGGGAAATGTCAGTGGTTACAGAATTTCCCACTGAGACAACTAGCTTTCTGGGTGGGACAAATAAGGCCAATCCAAAGCCATTTTGAGCATAAAAAATGATGGTTATGATTTGTGTATCTATTTTATGTCTCTGAAACATAAAGAAGCTTAAATTTCTGTTGTGGCATATAAAGGCAAATGGTGTTGTTGTCGCATGCTGACCCCATTGAAGACAAAATTAAATGTAATAATGGACGTATGTGTGTTTATGTGTATGTGTGTGTGTGTGTGTGTGTGTGTGTGTGTGTATGTGACAGCAATAAGTACAGATGAATAGAAAAAGTAAAGAAAACAATTTAGAAGAGGTACATAAACCAAGAATAACAATAGAATAAAGATAAAAACTACACAAGAGATAATACTTAAATTATTACAATAAAGAGAGTCAATAGTGTCCATCAGACTAATCTATGATATGATTCAGTGACGGTACTTGTTATGCATCTGTATAAATACAGAGATGTAATATAAATATGATATAGAAAAGGATGCAAAAATCAGTGTAACATATTAACATAATAAAGTACATCATGGTAAATTATGATATAGTATGGGATATGAGATATAGTTCGAGATAAAGACAATAATAAAATATAACATAATATATAGCATAGTACAGCAATATGACAGAATAGAATAACAAATATAATATGCATGTGTATAGTCAAATATAATATAGTACAGTATGATATACAACGGAATCAACATGTATAGCAAGGCACAGTGCCAGTAAAATGTACTCAACTTTTTGTTTTGTATCATTAACAGAATAATACCCTTACACGTCAAACTGCAACGTTTCCGCACACTGGTTTAATTGTTTTTAGAAATATTGAACACAAAATCAGTTTGCACAGTATTCACCTTTCAAGTACTCGATGCACCTTTTGCTGCAATTACAGCCTTGATTCTGCCTGGATTGCTCTCAGTCAGCTTTTTTCCCCATTCTTCTTTACGAAACAGCTCCAGCTCAGTCAGGTTGAGAGGATATCGCAAGTGAACAGCCCTTTTCAAGTCCTGCCACAACATTCCCAATTGGGTTGAGATCAGGACTCTGACTCGGCCACTTGAGGACATTTGTATTGTTGTTGCACAGCTTTGGCTTCATGTTTGTACTCATTGTCTTGTTGGGAAACAAATCTTCTCTCAAGCTGCAGATGTGTTGCAAACTGATTCAGGTTCTCTGCCAGAATTTCAGTTTTTTTTACTTAACAACCCTTCCAGGACCTGTTGCAGAGAAGTATCCACACAGCACAATGCTGCCACAACAATGCTTCAATGTGTGGGGATGGTGTATTTCTGAAGATTTGCAGCACTTGGCTGTCACCAAACAGCATTTTGTTGGATGGTCAAAAAGGTCAATTTTGGTTCCATCAGACCGTAACACTCCCATGCGCTTCCCGGTAAACTCTAGGTGAGCTTTTGAGTGTGTGAGTTGTTTTTAACAGTTGCTTTCTCCTTGCCACTCTCCCAATACTGACCAGAAAGGCCGACTCTGTTCTGGGAACTATCCTGGAGCCATTAGAGGAGGTGATGGAGAAGGAGGATGAAGCACAAACTGCATTTTACAAGGTACAAGGTTCATTTATTTATCATTCTACGACACAGGGCTGTATAATGAAATGTTAGCTTCAGTCCCTTTATGCTACTCAGGAAACAAAAATCATTTAAATTAATTAATAAATCATATAAATAAATTATTTTCATGGTGGAGTGCTCTGGGTGAATTGACAGCTCTCACAGCCTAAAAAAAATGCTTTGTAAGCTGGTGATATGGCAGAGGTGATTTCTGTGTTGTTTGCCAGATAGCAGGATGAACAGGCTGTGGTCTTTTAGTACTCAACAGGTTCTGTGCAGACAGCTCACCTTACCAATATTGCTGATCCTCAGTAGATGGGTCATGTCAGCTTCTCCCCGTATTTGTCTTCCCCGCAATCTCGGCTCACCTGCACCTGCTCTCAGAGCCAATCAGCCACCACACCTGCAGCCGATCCACACACATCAATCCAAAGGCGTAACTTTGGGTTAAACACTGGAGGGGTTGAGATTTCATCCCATTTAAGAAAGTCCAGGGGTGGATTTTGTATTTTATTTTATTTATTTATTTATTTTTTAAGGCATTTAAATTTCTATTTTACACGTGTATCCTAAGTAGTGCAGAGGAACACCATAAAATCATAAACTCTGATGAAAGAACTGATTTCTAATGCGTCCATTTTTGATTCCAGCATTATCATTTCCTGAAATTATGTCCAGCCTTGTACAATATATCACAATGAAACAGCATTTAATCCCTTAATGTTAATTATGTGTTGTGTCTTTTCAGCACTCATAGCTATCAAGGCCTTAAGCTGCCCCATTTGAAGTATTTTGCATCTATCTATGTTTAAATAACAAGTCTCAATGCTTTACAGATGAAGTTGCATTGGCATTACTGTAAGATGCAAGAGTTATATTTTATCAAAAGAGATAATTGCCATCAAGACATTATTGTTTTGGCTGGTTTTGATTATCGAGGGTGTTACAACCCCCCTATCCCCCCTGAAAATTATACCAATGCATCAACCACAGGATAAAAACCCAGATCTCCTCACCAGTCTTCACCAGATTGTTGTTCTTACTAGCCTGGTAACAAGTCTCAACCACCAATACTCCTTTGTCTGTGTTCTACATAGGGAGTTCAGTCACTTATATCAAAGTGTAACACAATGATGTTACGGGCAGTTCTAATCACTCTCTGCAGAGCCCTCCTAAACTGGGCTGTGCACATCCAATACCAATTTTTGATGTTTCCTCAAGAAATACATTAATTTCTGAACTTCCCTCAGCAGGGTCGAGATGTGTAGTGTATGCACTTGATGCATTCCATGCGCTTCCTTTTCAGACGCTGATGAGTGTATATCTTTCATAATACATGCTGCAGTAATAAAATTAAAACATTTAGGGACAAGTGAGTGGCTGTGATGGGTTAGGGGCTTGTTGTGGACTCTGGACTGTGAGTTGGTTCTGTAGGTTTAACAGCGACATTTCTGTTATCTTACTCAATAAGAGATAGTGGAGCCTGTGCCTGAGCCGAATAATTAGTGATCGTTGCAGCTCATTCCTGGCGATATTAATCAGTTACAGAGGCAGGGCCTTTCCCTACAGCCCCTGTTTGGTAGGTGTGTTCCTGACTAAACCCAAGTGACAGAGAAAGGCAATGAAGTCTTTATTCTAAAGGGAGAGCAGATGTTTCACAGCACCTTGGGTCTGCCTCCAACTTCGTAATAGACCCTGTGATGCTATTTTACAATCCACCTCACCAGGTCTCTACTACCTCCACTTAACTGTATTATCATCAAAATATATACAGTGAAGATTCTCCAATGTTTCATTTGCTCATTATTTTTGCCTTTCCTTGCTCTAAGCCACAGATGTCAGAGATACGGCTCATCGGGCCCTTGAGGTGTTTTGGGGGAGAAGGCGGAAAAATGTGTATATTGTGTATAATATGTTCCTTTTTTTGCTTTTTTATTGAAATATTCATATCTCATCATGTAAGTGTGTGCAATGAGCAGAGTAAGAGGTTTCTATGATACACTAAATTAATTAAACCTAGCACTGAACTCAGGAAGTCAGAAGATGGAAAGAGTAGTGTGTATTTGTTACATACTTTGTGTTGACAATTTTTTTTTTCATATGTGTACCAGTAGTGATCTGTATCACCAAATTATTTCCCCCTTGTTTTATGTGAGTAATTTTATTGGCATGAAAAAGTCAAATTACCCAGTGATTCATGAGTATGACAAGAGCAACATGATTTCTTGTGGCAGATGTTTTTTCTGTCTGTTTTTCTGTTACTCACATCTCCACCCCCTCAGAATCTTGTCTTGTGAACCCCTTGTGGGGGCCTTGACCCCAGATTGGGAAGGTAAAAGTCAGAATGAGAACTTGCCTGCCACAGTTTATCCTTGACCAAGTTGCATGCAAAAATTTGCATTTTCTCACACCAGTAACTGATAAATGATGGTGATGATGAGCATACACCACCAAGTTATGGTTCAGTCATAGCTGGTCCTAAGGCATGGGCTATGATGAAGAGGATGACTGTAGTCCCGATGAAGAACAGGACCAGCAACCCCCCTCTCTTCCTTTGGCTGGACAGGACTCTGTGGGGGGACTAAGCATTGCAATTCTGCCACTAACCCCCCACCTTTCAGTGGCAAAATTCAGTCCAAGAGGAAGGCCTTGGGGGGTGGAATAGCCACGCTCCTCTGGAAAGCATCCATTTTGGTGGTTCCATTTTGGAGGTGTGTGTAGGCTTTTTCTATCCATATTAATTGGTGCCCAAGAAATTGGGGGGCATGAGGCCCACAGTGGACCTGTGCGGCATGAATGGCCCTCTTGCACAGAGGCTGTTTTGAATGCTGACGCTCAAACAGCTTCTGGATTGCATCCAGCCAGATGACAGGATAGCATCCACTGACCTGAGTGATGTGTACTTCCACGTCCCCATTCTGCCATCCTGCTAAAGGAAGCACCTGCTGTTATGTGGAACACGTGGCTGCTTTCAGACCGTCTGTTTGACTGGCTGTTTGTCTGCCACAAAGGTCAGGCTCAGTCTGTGCAATGGCTCACTCACTGGATTTGTGACTCCATCCACAGAAGTCATGAAGTGAATTTGAGCTCCTCCAGTGGATATGAGGGCAGGCTTCTCATGGGTGTCTCACTTCAACCTTTTTGCAGTCATATCTCAGGGACATGACTGCTGATTCTGTGTCTTATTCAGTGCTTGATGAACTGTCGGGGGCAACTTTGTCTGGAGCACACTTGTGTGCCGTTTTGATAACGTCCTGTTCCTGGTGTTCTTGCAGTCTGGTGCAAGATCCTGAGGCAGGCAATGTTCTCTACTGCTGTCATTTTTTTGTTTTTTGACTGTGTCAGGACTGGCACTGGTTCGGGCAGAGCTGGAAGTACATTGATCTCTACAGACTTCATGTTAGGTTCAACCAGGAGCTTTGAGTGGTCGGTAAGACTAGAAAAGTTCGATATAAATACACCCCAAATTCAGTCCATTACTCATATATTAATGTGAAAACTCATAAGCTCTTGATAATCATGATATAATTATTATTTCACACCATGTGACGTGTTTTTGTGATGTACAATATATCTCATCACACAACATAAACCATACACAGAGAATCATATCAACCATAGCTTATTGTACTTACCTTCCTCCATAATCCTGAATATACCTTGGCTGATATACATTCATTTTATCAGTCTGTCTCAACTTTTGTCAAATGCCAGGAGGAGAGGAACATAGTGGATCATAAACCCTAGCATCCCACATGAAACCTGAGGCTTTGTGTGAGGCCTGCTGAGGGCACCGGCATCCACCCTCTGAGTGAATCCCCCCGAGACGGAGCCCAAACATGTGAGAGCTCAGCTCATCCCTCATTATTGATATGTAGAAAGCCCTGCAGGCCTACTGTTCACACCGCCCTGTGATTCCTCACTGTCAGTTTTTCTTTATGTCTGCTATTTGCATGATACACTAGGGATGCGAGCCCTGAAGGGGAAAACACGAGCATTGCACTTGCCTTTTGCTGCTGGAATCTCACACTCTGTCTCTCTCTGTGCACAGACTTGCTCGTAGCAATGAACAAGATATGATAACATGGCAAAAATAAGTGCTAAAATTGCGGTAATTAAGGGACGTCATTGTTTGTGTGTGGACTTCCTCAGCTACGTGTTTGACAAGGCCGAAAATCAAAGTACAGCAACGATTACGAAAACGTCAATAATGGTTTCAAGAGCACGTTCCACTCGCTAATTACCATGCCAGTGTCATCTTTTCTCTAACTCAATAATGTGAATGTGTGCATACAGATCATGTGTGGGTGTGAACTCCCAGATCTGCCCAGAAGCCTAATCTATACATGTATATCGTCATAGCCCGTGGCTGATTAAAACTGTGACCGTGGTAATTAATGTGTCATTATGGAGCACACAGTTAATCCATATGCTGCCGACTGTGACCTTGTTGACCACTCAGGCAGCGTATGAAGTTACTGTGAAGTTAATTGAATAAGGTTAATATATAAATAAGTATATTCAGATCAAACCTCTGAAACATTTTCTGCCAATGTGTCTCTGCTGCCACACACTTACAGCATAAATCTTTTTCATTCATGCTTATAAAAGGTTAACTATTACACTGTCATTGTTTCAAACAATAAATGTAATGTCATCATTATGTAAATATAAGCAGTGGGCCAAGTTTGGTTGGTTAATAGTCTTGACAAAATAATTTTATTTACTGATTTTATTATAGATAAATTCATAACATGGACCCATGCAATACACCGTAGCATTTAGAGCCTAATCAAATTTGCACATGTCGGCCTTGGTATATTGATACAAATATATTAGAAAGAAAGAAAGATAAATAAATAAATAAATAATACAAATATGCCTTGTTGATGAGGCCTACTGCAGCTGGGAAGAAACTGTTCACATACCATCAGGTTTTGGTCTTGATAGACTACAGCCTCTTGCCGGAGGGGGGTGTTTTGAAAAGTTTATGCTGGCTCGTGATCTTTCCTGCTTGCCTCAGGTACCTTGAGGCATGCAGGTCCTGGAGGAATGCAGACAGGTGGAGGAGGTGAGGATGAACTCAATGATCGCAGCATAGAAGTGCATCATCGTTGACTTTGGCAGGTTGACCTCCATCAGCTGCCACAGAAAGCTCACCCTCTGCAGTCGTTTCTCAGTGAAGGAGCTGAGCTTGAGCTCCCACGTGAGGTCTGGGGTGATGATGGTTGGGGCTGACCTCTTTCTTCAGTCTTTAGAGCATTGAGGTCCAACCGGTTCTACCTGTTCCAGGTCACCAGATGGTCAGTCAGCCACTCATGGGCAGACTCATCCCCACCAGAGATGCACCCAATGGATGTGGTGTCATCGTCTTCATCTTGTGTGTTCAACTTCAGCTTGACAGATTGATGACTGGGGGTACAGCTGTTTCAGGGGGAGGAGTAGAGACGACTGAATGAATCTAATTGGGTTGACTAGATCCTAATTGGTCAACGGGTATTTTTCTTTATTTATGAACACATCAGATATTATCAACATTTTGGTGCCACTTGGTCCACAAGTGTCAAACATAAACCTCTCTTTGCACCAAATGCTAGCAACAAGTTAACCACATATTGGCACCACATTAACAGTAACAAGCGCCTGTCTTGCTTTCAACTGACAACATCGTGCAGAATGGTCAAACAGATATACATTTCCAACTTGATGCAGCATAAAAATCAAACAGCCTGTGAGCTGACTGTGGTCGAATAAGTTATAAAGATACTAACAAACCAATACACAATACACACAACATTTTTGACACAGCATTGTGATCTATCAAAGAACAAAGCATCCAAACAATCACAGACATTGGACTCAGAAATATTTAACTTGTCACAGTGTGAGAGTTATGATTTTTCAATTTTCGTGTTGGTCTTCTTCTTCGTTGTGCTTTCACGGCTGCAGGCGCTGCATTACTACCACCTTCTGGATGCGAGCGGTATTTCAGTCCTAATTCACTTAACGTAAATCGTTTGTGTCTGAGTGGCACATTGCGATTTTATACAAATAACATGAGACATAATTACATTAACTTAATTAGAAAAAACATATTTTAACTCCACAAACACGTATTTTATAGGTAAAATGAAAATAGAAAATTAACACAAAGTGAGTCAAAGTGAACTTTATTGTCAACCAAACAATGCAACAGGTGGTTACACAGAGGATTGAAATTGCGTTTCTCCATACTCCAATGTGCAAGTAATATATAACACAGAACATATAACATAATAGCGCAAACAGACAACGGCACTGGACACAACGTATATAGACAGACAGTGGACATGTGATTTATACAAAATATTCGCAGTGTGCTAAAGTGTAGTCAAATTTTGAGGTATGTTATTGAGGTGCAATAGTAAAAGATGCAATATAGAAACGTATGATATTGTGCATGTTTACAATTGCATCCCCATGCTGCTCCTGCACTTGCACAACACCCTTAGTTCACTTTTTTGAGTTTCCAGTATTAACTAAAAAAAAAAGGCCAATTTTGAATGCTTGAACCATATTGAAGAAACTGTACTTTCGGAGGGCATCTTTACTTCAATGTTAATCTTGAACCATGCTGGTTCAAGGCTGTCATGATCAATGCCATCTGCAAAGATGAAACAAATTTGAGGAGATGGCCCTCATCACTGTCAAACATGCATACATATATAAACATCTCTCACAAGAGCCTGGGGCTTCATTTTGCATCTAAGACAACTGCCCAACACTCCTCCCAGACCTCCTCAGAGTGGTAGGGATCTAAAATGCTCCTCTGCTGTCTGTCTTATCTGCAGCCACTGTTAATGCAGCGCATCATTCCCATACACTGGCTTTAGACAGAGGTAGAAAGATCTACGCCACCTTCAGATCTTCTCCACCTCACACCAGCCTGTAGCGCACATCTCCGCTTCCTCATTCAGCAGGGGTGTGTGTGTTCACACCTGTGTTTATCCAGAGAGATCTGCTGAGCGAACTGCTGTTTTCCAGTGATTTCCTGCTCTCACACACTCCTGTGCATCAACGCCTGGGAGCTGTCTTTAAGTGCATCATTCAAGGACTTGAGGATGGGAGCTGCTGACAGAAACAGCAGTGTTACTCATCACCTTCTCCACTCACATTTCTCCAGTCGCTGCCGTGATGCACAACACTCTAACCGTCCTCTGATCGCCTGCACAAGAAACACAGCAGAGGTTACCAAAGAAGAGAAAAAGAGCACTGCACATTAATGTAGCTAAACAGAAGATGATGTCTTCAAATGACTTGTTTTGGCAAACTAACAGTTCAAGATCAGATTACAGTGATATAAAACAGCAGATCAGCAGTTCCACACATTGAGAGGCTGGAACCAGGGAATTATTTTAATTTTTTTAATATTAAATTACTTCACGAAGTACTCAGATGATTTATCATTCTACTCCTACAATATTGTCATACTTGGAATGAATATTTAAAAAAAAAGGATGAAAATGAATTATATTTGTCTTCCTTGTAAAAGCCTGTGGTGTACATTACCCACAATGCAACTCAAGTTCTAACAGTTCAGTACAGGAAATTTGGGTGTGTAATGTAGGTAGAGGCCAGTGTAACCTCAAGCTTCTTGCCTGAAGCAGAGAGCGGGAGCAGGCTACAGAGACCTGGTAAGCAAGTGACATCACTTGAGGACATTTATCAGAGTTTACACAGATCCCTCTCGAAACGCAAAGGGCTTTATATTAGCAACGGGCCACAATCTGAACGCCTTGGGTGCCATTTAACAAGGCAAGATACAGGCCTTACCTTAAACTGGTGAGCTTGACTGACTTCCACCTCTCCACTTTTTCTCTGCAGTGTCACTCACTCCACTACGTGTTCGAGACTGTTCTCCCAAGTATAACAACAGCATCAGTCATTTGAGCAAATTTTCCCAAAATAGCTTTTGTTCAAGTGACAATGCCTCCAGCTGCTGTATTAATTATGATGGGAGCAAAGGAGAAAGCCGGGTGATGTCATTATAGTGCAAAAACCGATCAGACCTTTGTACAGAAGACTGGTGTTCGTTTCCAGCTAACAGTCAACACTGTGTTCTTTTGTCTATGACCAAGGTGAACAGTGTGTTAATAATGTAATCATGAGGATGAAGGTCCCTCAACCTAGACTAAGAACTTATTTTTAAACCTGACCATGATGTTTTCTGCTGGTTTTGAATCTGAACCTAACCAAACTTAAACCAGTCAACAGTGTCATCCCACTGATAGAGGCATCAGATCAGAGAGTGCTTCCATATGTCCAGTTATATATATTCTTGTTTCATTTGGGAGACTTCTTGGAAAAGAGGCATGTTTGTACAGGATGCCTCCATAATCAAATACAACCTAAATGTAACATGGATTGATTTATAGATTTAGAATAAATTTACCTTGAACAATAAAAGCACACAAAACTTCAAAAAACCTTGTAATGAATTATGATAAATAAGTGCTCAGTTGGGCAAAGCGAGCAATCCCAGGGTCACTGGTAATATGATGGCAAATTTGTTTGAGATTCGAAACCACAAAAGTACAATATCAACTGGGTCCTGCATTAATTAGCGCAGGAAGGAGAGTGCATCCTCTTGTGCGCACAGAGCAGCAACAAAACTACTGTCAATTTATGGAGGGAAGCAGATAAAAATAAAATCTCTGTGAAGAGAAAGTACTGACAGCTGCTGATTCTGAGGACAGACAGGATGGACATGCATCTGAAACATGGTCAGCATGAACAGCATGTTGACTAAAACACCAATGCAGCAATCCGATTTTACATGTTAGTCTGTATGTTAAAATCTTAATACGCACAAGAAGTAATATTGTACAAGATTACGGCCAAGTGTTTTAAGAATACATAAAGGAAAACGTACTGTAACTTAGTCAACTTTGTTCTTTTTCTTGTTCTTGTTCTTCTTCTTCTTCTTCATGTCTTTCAAGAGGGACTGGTCCCACAGGACCAGTCCATCCCTCAGGTGGAGTCCCCCTAGTGGCCTGACGCACTTCCATTTTGTGGAGTGAATTTGCAGCATTTCTCTCTTGCAGTTGTTTTGGGGTTTGTATGTGTTGTGATATTTGCAGCATTTTTCTTTCACATTTGTTTTGTGGGTTTGTAAGTTTTTGCTTCTGCTTCATTTCTGTGATTGCAGCATTTTCCTCTTGCAGCGTTTTTCTGTTGCATTTGTTGTATGTGTTTGTGTGTTTTTGGCTTTGCATCATTCCTGTGTTTGCAGCGTTTTGCTGTTTACGGCGCGTTTGCCTTCTTCGGCCACCGTACAATACAGCTATTTAGTATTATATTTTGACAAAGTTAGCAGACTGAAAAGATAAAAGAATGTTCATAATAATGCAACCAATAGCACCTTTCCTGACTTTTCATCTCCACTTCATAACACAAGTTTTGCACAATGTTGCATATATTACCTGAAAGGATATTGAATAAATGGTCCGTATGTATATTAAATAGCAGAAGTAAATGGCATTAAATTCATCTCTGGGCACCACCCTGAGAAAGGGGAAAAATTGATAGCAAATTAATTAATTTTGTCTCAGTCTGAAGGTTGCTTCAGAGTTTTTGACTCGTGTACGGTTACCATGATGCTTCATACACACAAACTCACAAATCCTGTCTCCTTGAAATGATTTTATATTCAATTAAGTGAACAGCAAATACATTAATTCATTTTTAATTAACATACCTGGCAAATCACAAAAAGGTTTCTACTGAACACACGTTTACTGGCAATATGTTTCATTGTTTTTATGGTTATGTTTAGGCACTGATAGCTGTTGCTTAATGTTAGGGAAAAGTCATTGTAATCCAGAAATAGTCAGCAGCAATCACAGTCTTTCCCTAACCTTAACACAATCAAACATGAACCCTGTTTGTGGTGTCAAGATCCTGCACTTTGTATTCTTGTCATCCACCCAGGTCACCAACCTGTGACTCCATGGTACATAAAATGTGCTGTGTCATGCTTCAGGTACATTAAGCAGTTGAAAGTGATGGGAAGCCAAAAAAAATCTGTAGTAATTGGATACTGTAACTATATTGATGGGAAATCCTAATTCTTGTTCTAATGTATTCATCTATTGCACCAATCAAAAATCACAGAAGAGTATTGTGTCACTGTTGCTTGATGGCCAGGGAAAGTGCTTAAAAGAGGTTTTTTTAGGGCATCTTGCATCCTTCATGGACACTGAGTCGGCTTCCTCACAACGCACCCACTTGGGTGCACAGGACATGTAGTGGCAGCTTTGGCTGAATTTGTCACAATCCCGACTTTTGAATGAAGGTATTGAGCAGACCAGAGCAGAGTCATAGAAGAAGCTCTCTTCCTTTCAAGTTAGCTGGATGTCCTCAGCATGCTCGGTGCAGCCCAGGAGTCAGTTGATCTCTGCGTGGTGGAAGCGAGTTGGGGGGGAGTGTCAGATGTCCAGTGTCAGAAGTGCGGAACTTCACCACTCCCCCCTCTAGATCTGTCTTGCTTAGTAACCTTTAGACAGATGTTTAAACTAACCCTAACCCTAACCCTAAAAAATAAGTTTGTGTCAACTACAATCTGTATCAATTGATGCACATTTAGCTCTTCGTTGAAAAGTCCATTTCTTTGTCCTTTCTTTCCTGTGCTGGTCCATACAATGGAATATTGACTCTTAAAAGGGTCAGTTGCAGGCTGGTGCCCAGACTGCTTGGGTTCTCCCCCCATTGGCACTCAAGCCTAAGGTCATGTGCACAACAACTTCAGGCAGGGTTGATTCTTTTATCAATAAAAGATACCAAATGTTCATTAACACCCAGCTGAGATTACATCGCTCTGACATCATCAGGGTAGTTGTAGTAATAATATGACTTTCAATGAATATGCAGTCAAACACAGTGTAGCCACCTGACAAATTGATTGATAAATCTGATTGGAAACATGGGTCAAACATTTCCAGACTATTCTTATTCCCAGGGTATCAAATACCTTATGTTTTGTCACACCATTTGACGTCTCACACAGATGCACAAGGTGCCCTTGAGCGTCTGTATGAGATCTATCAGGCTTTCAACTCCGATGTAAACCCATCTGTGGCAATTTTGGACACTAGAAGCAAGATGGTGTAGTATAAAGAGCGAAAAAGTCCGTGTTTAGAGAAGGTCGAGGTGAATCTTATTGTTCTGAGATTCTTTCTGGCTCCAATAAAATTCGAGGGAGACATTTTGAAATGGAGAAGGGCATCACTCCTGAAGGTGTAAAAGCTTGTTTCACACCACAGTGTTCAACAAATAAGCACTCTGGCAGTGGTAAGTTGTGCGCCAGAACTAATTGCTACGCAGAACACTCACCACTCCAGACCAGCAGCAAACGACTGGAATTCACACTTTATTATGGCATGCAGCTCTTCCCACTTTAACACTTTACAGTGCATTATGGTTCATAACTCATAATGGAGACCTGTGGGAATATAAACCCCCTTAAAAGAGGAATTGGTTGCTGTGCCCTGCAAGGAAGTGTTATTACTTCTGCTGAGTCATGAATAATGGATCGAGTTGTTCTATAATACTTGGGTGATAACTTTCCAAATCAGCATGGAGTTAAAGGCTGAAAAAAGAGCCAGAAAACAAAACAAAACAAAAAAAAACACAGATGACCTATTTTACAGGATCATAAGCACGATGCAGCAGCAGCCTTTACCCTCTGCTAACCCCCAACCTTACCTCCGCCAGCTGTGACATAACCGCCCTTTTACATTCACATTATCCATGTTGTTGTCTGCAAATCTATCCACCTTGACAAAGTGTGCTGTGGCAGCATACAGGAGTCCAGCTAGAGATGTGGAGGATTACTATAGCAACAGCGACTATGCTTTATGTTGGCTGCAAATTCAGCCCCCTATCCACTGCATAGATGGATATCGGTAACATCTCTTAGGTAAGTGATTGTATTACAGCGGTTGAGGGGACGAAAGCACATCTATTTCAGAGCAAGGTTCTTTGGATTGTGTTAGAGAACTGAATAACAAGCAGATCCATGAGCAGCAGACACAGCAGCTGCAGAGCAACTGCTCCACCAAATGACAGCAGGTGGTACTGCACGTCTCCTGCCTCCAAGCTCTGGAGAGCTGCCCGCTGTCTCATAGGACACAGCTACACATCAGATGAAATTCAGCATGCTCACACATACTCTGCACCACATGTCTCCACAGAAACACACTCAGAGAAGCAACTAACCTGTACACACACAAACACTCCCCCACACAGACAAATGTGTGCATGTTACTTATAGCAATATTTAAAAAAAAAAAAAAAATCATAACAAGCAAAAGCAGCCTCTCTCCTCTCCATTCTCTGATTTCTAATGGCTATTGTCTGGCTCTCCTTGAAGGATGAAGTACCAGCCATTGTCAGCAAACTGTGGGTGGTTGAATAGATGTTGATACCATGGCCTGCAGCTGTGTTCAAAAAGCTCCATAAAGCTGTGACAAAACTGCATGCAAATCAAATGCAATTTGATTTTCTTGGCATCAACCATTGTGGCTTTTGTATAATCAGACATTTCTGTACCAATAATTATCAAAGTTCCTTAATTTTATGCCTTAAAATGTTCAGGGACCAAATAACACAAGTAGTAAAGCAAATTAATAAAACCTTAATTCAATTCAATTCAGTTCAATTCAATTCAATATTCCTTTATTAGTCCCACGAGGGGAAATTCCAATTTACAGCAGCATCAATAAAGCGGATAGAGTAGTGACCAAGTGCATGCAAATTAAAAACAACAAGTACATACAAAAGAGTGGGATAAAAGAAAAGCGACATCCTAAGAAATTGTAAATAATATTTACAGACATTTACAGTTCGATCCGATCGTCGGTCCGATCCCCGGATAGGGCGGGGCCTTTCTGTGCGAAGTTCGCATGTTCTTCCCGTGCATGTGTGGGTTCTCTCCGGGCACTCCGGCTTCCTCCCACAGACCAAAAACATGCTCATTAGGTTAATTGGTGACTTAAAATTGTCCATAGGTGTGAGTGTGAGTGTGAGTGTGAGTGTGAATGGTTGACCGGCTCAGGGTGTACCCCGCCCCTTGCCCGTTGACAGCTGGGATAGGCTCCAGCCCCCCCCAAGTATAGAAAATGGATGGATGGATGGACTGTTATGGACAGATTATTGCACTGACTTGGAGCAGTTTTTGTTGTGCAGTCTGACAGCTGCAGGAAGGAATGACCTGCGATACCGCTCCTTCACACACTTTGGATGTAGCATCCTGTCACTGATGGAGCTCCTCAGAGCGGTGAGTGTGTGTTGGAGGTGGTGGGAGTCATTGACTGTCATAGAGGAAAGCTTGGCTATCATCCTCCTCTCCCCCACCTCCTCCACCACTTCCAGAGGACATCCCAGGACAGAGCCGGCCTTCCTAATGAGTTTGTCCAGCCTCTTCCTGTCAGCTGTTGTGATGCTGCTCCTCCAGCAGACTACACTGTAGAAAATGGCAGAGGCCACAACAGAGTCATAGAAGGTCTTCAGGAGTGCCCCACGCACCCCAAAAGACCTCACCCTCCTGAGCAGATAGAGTCTGCTCTGTACTTTTTTGCAAAGTGCATTGGTGTTATGAGTCCAGTCCAGTTTGTTGTTCAGATGAACACCCAGGTACTTATAAGATGTCACCGTCTCAATGTCCCTTCCCTTGATGTTGATGGTAATGGTGAAGAGTTTGGGCGCCGACGAAAGTCCACAACCAACTCCTTGGTTCTACCCGCATTAATCAGGAGGTGGTTCTGCTGACACCAGTCTGTGATGAGGCCAACAATGGCAGAGTCATCAGAGAACTTCTGCAGGTGGCAGGTGGGTGACAGGTGGGAAAAGTCAGCCGTATAGAGGGTGAAGAGGCCTTAAAAGCCCTACACAACCATGAAGAAGTTTGGAATCAGCAATTTGGCCCCGAAATAAGATTTAATGATTAAAATTTTAATTTAGCTGATGTCCCAACAGTGTTGCATGTCAAAGGAGAATACTACTGTAACCATTTTTCCTCACTTTGTTTTACAGTCCAGAAATGCAAGTGGAACCACAACAGTGCAACTGGGCTCTCAGTATTTTGAGAACCCATTTCTCTTTGGCCTTCTGCAGTCTACTCAGTGGTTAGTTTGAATAGGTTGAAACTTTGATTTGTCAGTCCAGATTTCATTTTCTTTTACCAATGACTGGCATCTTCTTATTGGCCTATTCTTATATACTGTTACTCAGAGGTATCTTTGCCTCATTCTGCCCTGGCTGAATCATTATACATCATTTTGTTCTCTGTGTACAAAACATGATCTTCATGACATCATCATCAGAGGAATTCCTACCACGTTAAAGCATGAAAGATCATTCGAAAATACAAAGTAGTCTTCTCAGCAGTGCCAGGAAATTCCAAACTTTTGAATGGTGATGTAAGTTAAGAGTGAAAGGGTAAACTGACCCAAACTCACACAAAGCATATATACCTGTAAAGGTGTCTATCCAGGAAAGATCGGCCTCTTAAACATCTGCTGCCACCAAACAGGCCTTTTTCTAAGCAGATATTTTGATATGTGACAGCAGGAGAAGTCCATTCTCACCAGAAAAGTGTTGTATAGGTTGACTTGCAAGTAGGTTACTATGATTTTATGTTTGTTAGGTGGCAACTTCTGGATGGCATAGTTTAAAGGGCAAAGAAAGTCTGCATTTGGAGAAAGGTGGGGTGGATGGATGGGTAAAATAACGAATGCTAACAACGTGAGGATGACAATCCGGTAATTTCTTGTTGCTGGTACTCTGCAACAGTGATATACTTGTGTGTCTTTTTGAGAGTCATTAGCAATCGACGTCTTCAGTAGTTTAGGTGTGAGGACGTGTTGGGAAAAGCACAGGTGTGAAGAATAAAGTGAATGAGGGCTGAATTCCTTTTTTAAATTAACAACTCCTATCACCCCTATCATCGGGACAGTGTTTTTGCTACTAGCTTCTAAAATGACAAACATGACCTGTGAAAATACATGTTTTCTCAAGGTGTTGGAGTCTTAGCAAAACAAAGATGGTTGTCGTTGTCAACACAAAACCAGTGCTGACTGTTGCTTGGAGATGAGATTTCTCCAGTCAAAAATGTAACCACACACTTTTTGTGGAGGTCGTGTCGCCCCAGTTCTCAGGAAACACCAATCTGCCTTTTCCAGTGTACAGTGTTTTTCAGCTTTTTGTAACCTTTATAAGCCCAATCAGCATCTGTGCAACACAAATTTTGATTCAGCCTTCCCCAACTAAAGCAAATTTTGGCTTTGCATTATTTGCATTAATTTGACCGCTGGTGTGGTGAATGTTTTTTTATTTTTTTATTTTATTTTATTTTATTTTATTTTATTTGTTGCATAGAAACGTTAGCTACGGCTAACATTTAGGAAGGTTACACACTACCTGTATGTGCACAGTAGAGTGTCTGATGTGACTTTTTTTTGTGTCTGTTTGTTGCAATCGTGTCTTGACATCGAGTTTATATGGTCACACAACCTCTAAACTTTGCTTTGCATTAAATCTGAACAGGTTCTCTTTTTCCCTGGACTGTAACAATGTGGTGCTTCTTCCACCTTTGCTTCTGAAAGAGAACAATAACTATTCACCTGACCATGAGATGGCTTAGAAAATGTAAGCATCGGTCCATTTAAACAAAACCTACCATTATCACAATTTGTATTTTATCTTAGAAGCTTTGGCCATACCAAAAAGCAGTAATAAATTGTAGGTTTCCCTGGTGTTCAGATCTATAGACCTGTTAGCAGCCCTTAACTCCTGGCTAGAGCCCGTAGAAATATGAAATGGTCTTTAACATAAACTACTCCACTGTGTTTAGTCCAAATGCAGCTGTTGCAGTATTTTTACCTGTAATAAATGGACAATAGTGTTATCAGTTATCCATCTTTTTGTGGCCTCTATTGAGCTCTTATAAAGCCATACATTCCTTATTATGCTCTACGGTGTTCATGTTTTTATTATTAAGCTTAAAGACAATGATGTGACAGTTAATTAGAGAGCAAATTTCCCTCTGCAGACATAAATATGTCACAAGTTGTTATGTTAACAACAAGGTTTTCAGGTTAGAGTGGTGGAAAAAGTATGTTTTACAATTTCATCAGCACCACTGACACACACACATGCATGCACGCACACCAGACCAGACACCAACCAGAGAGAGAGAGAGAGACTGTGTTAAAATGCTCGTATATAAACTGTAAGAGTAAAAAAAAAAAAAAAAATCATGTCAAGCCAAATGTCATTTTTTAAAAGAAAACTACAATGCTGAGCAGCGGCTTGACTTTTACTTTTACGGAATAGTGGCATAACCTTTTCAGGTCACATCCACAGGGGAGGAGAAATAAGTGAGAGAAAGGGCATCTGCGTTCTGCTTGGTGCGCGAGAGAGAGGCTGTTCTGCTCTGACGGACCGATGTCAAATCTCTGCGATGACTCTTGAACGTCATCTAAAAATACACTCATTAGATAAGATTCTGACTCACTCACTCACTTCATTTATTAGGGTGCAGCAGCATTGTGCAAGCAGTCTGTTGAAGAAAAAAAAAAAAAAGTTATGATCTTAAGGAATGGTTAGCCAAAGTGTTTGAGACGTATATTTGTATGTACAGAAAGCATCACATTTGCAATCTTGCTTTTTTACCCATCAAGTACCCTGGAAATATCAACATTCTGATGATCATGCTTGAAACAAACTTGATACAGTGGGCTCTGTCGATTCCGCCGCCAGCGCGGCAGAGGTGTGAGGTGCAAAGTCAGGTCCGTTTCGCCGATGGGGCGTGGCGGCACAGACTTTGGTATTTTCGTGCACTGCGCTGCCGGCGCAGCTACTCCCCCTTATCATCTCAGTCCCACCCAGCGGCGCAACTCGGAAGGAGGGAGGGGAGAAGGCGTGGAGTGGGTTTGACACAGCCGAGTCCAATCTTCACCAATCACACCAGCTCCTCGCCTCACCTTTAAAAACGCCGCTGGCGAGGAGCATGGCAAGTTTTATGGCAAAACTGTCCGACGCCCAAACTTCTCCCAGGAGGAGGTCCTCAGATGGTAAATCCTCAACCTCCTCCTCCTCATCCTCCTCAAAGCAATGATGTACTCCATTTTTGTAGATAACGTTAAGCAATGTGATAACATTTGTATTTGGAATGAAATGACGTGGGTAATAGTGGACAACGATCATCACTTACGTTTTTTCCGTGTGTCTGTCTCTCTCTGTCTCTCGAGTGCTCTGAGATAGATGCAGTATATATGCTCTGTAGGATGCCACGGCTGTTTCTGGTTGGCACAGCGACGTTAATTGATTAGTTTGCATCCCTGTTTTATCCGTGTACATTCGGTCAGGTTGAGTGACCATTACGCGTGCAGAACGCGCTTGCGATGTGGTCAGATGAGATCCTGATCAAAATATATAAATTTAGGTCTGACTGTATGTGCTGACTCAGCTAGTTGCATTGAATCGTGGCTGATGCTAATTATCGATCACAGTGAAATGCCAGACACTGTGGAAACCTGCCTGTGAGGTATTGGTCATGTGGGCACACGACTCCGCCAGTTTATGAAAATCCATTTGCCCAGCGGTGCGCCGCTGGCGCACAGAGTTGACCAAGTCTGAGGTGGCGAGCTTCCAGCGCACTTTTACGCCGCTGGCGTGGACCAAAATGGACTGAAAATCCAAATCTGCCTGCTGATTATGCCGACACCTCCCCCTACTGCGCCGCAACGCCCATCCTGGCGTGCCTCTGTGCGCCTCGGTTTACCAAAATACCAAGTGTGCTGCACTGCATGAAAATATCACTGCATAACAACATAAGGCCTGTGTACGGTGTGTTTTAGCTGGGTTTTCACCTGGAAGGCTCTATAGAAATCTGTCACCCTATTGAATGAAGTTAAACTGAGAGAGCGTGCCGTTCACAGACACCAGAATGAACGAGTTCACAGTAACGTTCATCAGGCAGTAATACAGTACGTTCAGTTCACGTTCGCCCAAAATATGAACTATCGTTCAATGAACACGTTTAGGCACAACACTGGCTGCTTAAATACCTTCCTGATGAGTCTAATTGAGGCCAGGTGTGCAGATGAGCAGGTGTGGGACATGGCTGAAGAGCTGCAACAACAGGAAAATGCTGGGCTGGACTGTGATGAAAGGTAATTGTTCACCCATGGAAACCTGGACCCTCATTTAGTAGAAACCATTGGTACTCATGGTTTTGTGCATAAACTATATGAATGACTGATTTCATTACAAGTAAAAACATATAAAAAGGCACACCTACTTAATGTTCGGAGTAATGACAATGGTTAAGTTTGCCTTAATAGAGGATTTAGCCAATGAACCACTCTTCACTAAGAGTGCATTTTCAGGGACCTTCTTGTGTAGAGTGGCAAGTGACAAATCCCTAGATTTTGTTAAGTTGCCTCATTCTGAAGAGGCCAACAAGGCCCACAGAAGCTGTGCCCATGCACACACAGGTCATGTTGGTTCTGGGATTTATGGCAACACACACATTTCTGTGAGAAATTGGAGACAGGTCAAGAATATCTCAGCCAACTATGAGCTGAATGATGCCATGTTTTACAAGAATTAATTTCACTTACTAGGCAGTGTATCACCTTTCCAAATACTGCAGCAGAAAAAGGCAGTTTTAACCAGGGATTTTCCATG
Source organism: Chaetodon trifasciatus (assembly GCA_037975065.1). Classification (NCBI taxonomy): domain Eukaryota; kingdom Metazoa; phylum Chordata; class Actinopteri; order Chaetodontiformes; family Chaetodontidae; genus Chaetodon; species Chaetodon trifasciatus. Next base: position 1,294,890 of record JBBMOE010000073.1, read on the forward strand.
CCACTGCAGGTTTGCCTAACATCGCTGGAGCCATAGACTGCACACATAGAAATAAATCACCCAGTTTCAAGGAATTTGCATATGGAAGTAGAAAAAGATACTACGCTGTGCAATCTGTGATATGCGTTTGAAATTGCTGAATGTTGGTGCCAAGTGGCCGAGCAAGACACACATCTCTTCATTGTGCGGAGTATCATGGGTGGGACCTTGACATCCAGCGTATGGGAAAATAACCTTTTGCATCACTGCAGCAGACCAATTTTATACCTTTAAGCCCTGGTTGATCTTACAATTCCACAAGAGCATAACGAAGAAGAAGTATTGTGGAGCCACACTGTGAAAGCATGTAGTGTGTATAATTTTTTACTCTGATAAAATTGCTCAATCCTGCTTCTTTTGTAGGGAAACTGTTGCAGTGTGGAATGACGTCATCTTGAATCTTCGTTGATTTCTTTCAGTTCATCTCTGATGTTGGCCTTAATAAGTTCCTCCCGTGTCTTCATCACAGCTGCAGTCAGTACGCTTGGCCTGCTTGCTGCAGATCTCCAGGCTGATGGAGAAGGATTTGACAAATTCAGTGGATCTGCTTTTAAGAAAAAGGGAAAGGGAAACTAAATCATTTTTGCAGACAGTAAAATAATAATATATACTCTCTACTAACACATGTTCTAATGCTCATACCAGTCCCCAACCCATGGATTGGGAATCACTGCTTTAAGTGACTAAAACTACAATAAATCTATGTTTGACATAACAAACAAACCAAAAAAAACTACTTACGAGCTTTTTCCTGGCCAAGCCATAGTCTTCATTAACAAATGGCATTAACTCAGTTCTCACATGGCCTACTACTAATGTCAACGTGATATGGGGTATACAGATGCAATGAGGAAAACAACTGGAATGTGTGTGTTTTATATGTGTATCCTGTATATACATAGACAGGCTCTAGAAAACACTAGTAATTGTACTATGAGTTAAGATTATTTATTATCATTTCGTCAAACTGCTGTTTCCCAGCTCCACTTGATTCTGCTACAAGCACTGAGAAAGATTTTTCCATGCATCTAAAGTAAATGTAGACTTTTAATGAAATCAATCCAAAGTACATAAGTAATTTAAAAGGAATCAAATGAATTCAACGTGGAGACATTATAGAAATGAGGTATGTCTAAGGTAGTGTGAATATTGCAGTAAAACAGTGGGGTACTGATCTGCTCGGTGTATGCATTTCAATGAGCTCTGAATTCTCTATGGTCTGTAATATGCTCTTTGTGTTTAAGGTCACTTCTAATGGCTGTTGCAGCTAATTATGCAGGCTTTCCCGCTCAGCATTTCCAGGTTGACTGCAATCAATGAAATTATCAGGAGAACATTCCACTTTGACTAGGGGCCTAAACAAAACACTGGAATGGCTAATGTCGGTCTTTGGATGCCTTTCTTGGTATTGATCATTCTATACACGCTGCACTCTGAGGGGACTCGCTACGTGTTCTCACGCTGGGATCGAGCATTGGAATTGAAAACTGAGAATGCCTCGCGGCCTTCTGTTAATAATCAGTTTGTATGTTGTTCAAATTAGTCAGGACATGGCATCTGTCTTCTGAGACCTGGCTGCCCTGAAGCATACAAGCATGAAATATTGTTACGTGTGTTCTATGTGATGCAGGGGAAAAGGATCCCCAGTAAAAATTATACGCACCAGCGAAATGTGACAGCAACAGAGTGGAGACAAAACATGTCTGACCTTCCTGGTTTATTTTAAGTAAGATTCAGCACACTCAGACAGCAGCTACATGCTGACAGAAAACAAATAATGGCGCTGTGCAGTTGTTCAGAATCTCACCTGTAGCGAGGCAATTTTCAAAGCGACAAGACTGTGAGGTTTTTAAAAGGTAAGCCAATTGGATTTCAGGGATCAACATGTGGTTTGAGTCAGTGTAGGAGCATAATCTTACATCATGGAAACATACTATTTGAATACAAGGCATAAGATAAGATATAACTTGAGTGATCCCACACCGGGGAAATGTGTGTGTGTGTGTGTGTGTGTGTGTGGGTGTACATTATATACAAAAGGTGCATAAAAATGAAATTGCTTTTAGAAGGATGGCTCAGTTTCTTTATTGCACAGTAGAAAATATTCAACACAGTAGAAATAAAAAATGAAAGTTTTATATTGCACAGGATTTTTTCACAGATGTGGATATTATGTTAAACATAAATAACGCGGTAGTGCAAAACAGCAGGTTTGTGATGTTGTGATGAGAAACAGCATCAAGGCAGCGCTGTTAAATCATGCTGGAGCTGACAGCTATTGGACTGAAGGACCTGCTGTAGCGTTCCTTCTTACACACTGGATGCAGCAGTCTTAAAGCCCCTACTGTCTCATGCAGGGGGTGAGAGGGGTTGTCCACGATCGATGGCAGCCTGGCTAACATCCTCCTCTCACCCACCTCCTCAATGGTGTGCAGAGGGCAGTCCAGCACAGAGCCAGATCTGCTGACCAGTTTCTTCAGTCTTTTTCCTGTCCCTCTCAGAGCTTCTACAACTCCAGCAGACCACTGCATAAAAAAATTGCAGATGCCACCACAGAGTCATAACAGTCTCCTTCACACTCCAATGGACCTCAGATTTCTGAGCAGATGGAGTCGACTTTGGCCCTTCTTGTACAGGATATCTGTGTTGTTAGTCCAGTCCAGTTTGTGGTTGAAGTGAAGACCCAGGCGTTTGTATTCACCCACAATCTCAATGTCCTTTATGTTCACCTCTGTATTCTGTCGCACCTTCCTGCGGAAGTCTGTCACCATCTCCTTTGTCTTGCTGGTGTCTACATGCACAGCAATAGCTCGACAGAGGGTGTTCCCTCACATTCTTCAGTTGGGTTTCTGGTTAAAAAAAACAGCATTTTATTAGCACTGATGTACATCACTGGTGGGAAAACCAGTTGTGGAACTCAGTAATCGCAACAGGCTTCATCGTGGACATTACTGATTACCCTTCAGAGCTGGACCTCAAGCTTCAAGGTCCAAGGGAGCTTCTCAGCTCTCTGCTTTTAAACATGAAATAATTTGAAACAAATTCAAAATGTGGCAAGATAACACTGCATTTTCAACTCTGCAAGAGCAAAAGCCTGCTGCGACATCTGAATTTGCTGGTGCGTCTGAAAACCCCTTCAGGCATTTGGCAAGAGTGTACAGAACATGAAAAGCAAACAAAAAGAACATATCTGCGTCATTTAATGTGGAACCTGATTCTTGTACAGACTCGGTTCAGCTCAAGAGTGACAGCCCCAGCCCTAGAAAACCAACTACGAGTTACATCATCATCATCATCATCATCATCACTATGATATGATAAGAGACGCCTCACCGCAGAGAAGCAGTTTCAGCCATCAAAGAGGTTATTGTCATATATGTGTTCAATAATTTACTATGGTCAGGGGCTCCACCAAGGGGAGCCCAGGGGGTGCCAAGGCCACCATGATACAATTGTTGTCCCCATCACTTGCCCCCCCCGTGTCGCTTTATTGATCGATATGGGCATCAGAGTAGATTTTACACATACTCAAGGTCAGCCTTTTGCTCTCCATGCCGGTGTTACATCATTGCTTTTCAAGATAGAGGGTGTAGGTGTGAAGTAAGTGAAGTGAACAGAAATACTCATATTAAGCTCATATCTTGCTTGAATTTGGTTACTAATACATTTTGTAAGGAAAGCCTGGAGGCTGTGTTGTAGTAGAATGTGTCATGTGGACATGGAACAAGAGCAGGATGAGAATGAGCTTCTGGGCTAATAATGATACAAAAGCCCTGGTGTCTGTTCCTCAAAATTCAGAGATGGATTTTTAGCTTTATTTTTGGAACAAAAGATAAATATTTAATCAGTCTGAAAAACCCACAGTGTGAGGACACAGTGTTGTAACTAGCTTCAAGGTTTGGCAAGTTGCAATAATTCATGACCATTTCTATTTGAGTTTGTAACTTTATCAATAAAAGGAAGATACATTCTACGTCTGTTATGAAGCAAATATTAGAATTAGGTATATCTCTGATGATAGGAGAGCCTGTGACATTTCAGGTAGGAATTTATGGAATTTGCAAAAAAAAAAAAAAAAAAAGAAAAAGGAAACTTGTAGCTGGGAAGTCCTGGGAACAGCAGGTGAGGCATGAGGTGGTGAGTAGTTCCGATCCATATTGTAGCGCTCAGGTGGTGTGAGTACTTGTGTGCAGGGCAAGTAATGATCAAGGCACAGGTGAAGCAAAGTGGTGGTGGTCGAAGGTTGGAGGCACAACATACACTCGATGATCACACACACTAGAAACGCTGGTAACAGGCCAACAATACCACTGAGCAGCAGAAACAATGTGGCGACGAGTCTTCAGCAGTCCACAGTCTTTATGCTGCACTGATTGTGACGAGTCCCAGCTGAGTAGGAGCCAGGTCCCAAGCCACCTGGAGAACCACGCCCAGCCTCTGCCAAAAAAGGAAACCCGGGAAACACAACCCCCACACCTCTCCACAGCACTTAATGACAGCCAAAGTTCCAACCACAACAAGTCTGCCCTTAAGTCCATTGTACAAACATGCAATCTGCGTCTCGATGTCTTCCATGTTAATCCAGGTTAGAAATGCGGTGAGAGTGCTACTGGATTTACCACATGTGGAGGTGGTCTGGCTCGCATTGTGATCAGATGTCAGCCAGGTGGAAATCTGTACAGCTTGGCCACTTGTTAAGAAAAACAATCCTTTCAACACAATGAAAGGTCGCCTAACTCCACCTCTTCATATTACCGACCAGTTGGTCGCACTTCCTCTGCAAAGGAAAAATAAGTGGAGCCCATGCAGCAGCATCACTTCAGCAGACCATTGAGAGCATGAGAATGTAGTCCACATTGAGACCTACAAACAAAAAACTGGTCTTTTGTTGTTTGTTTTGTTGACATGTCCAAATGGAAGCTGAGATTTGAGATGCTGCAGTCTTCCGATTGTCCTCGTACACCAAGACCCCAAAACCTTTCGCCCTTGTCTTTGAGTTTCAGCTGGGCCTAAATCGATGTGATCTTGTGATCATTGCAAATGTGCTTTTTGCACATCTGCTGCCTCTGAATGTGAAACTGTGCTGTCACTTTAGTCTGAACTTAATCTGTGCTCAGATGTAATTCAATCAAGGCTGCTTATTGTGTGTTTGTGCAACTCTCTTTGTTGTGCGTCAGTAACTAATCTTTAATTAGTCTCGCAGGATCGGGGCTTTGCAGCGAAATGCCTGTAATACTGAGCCAACATTGTGATGAATCATGTTCCAGTGAGGTGAGTAATCCTCAGCTCCTCACTCTCAGCTATGCACATCTGCAGTGATCTGACAGGTACATGTTTACATTGTGTTGATGTGATTGTCCTAATGGCCTTTCAGCAAGCCATCACTTTTTCCCATCTCATCTGTCACATCCAGTCTGTTCCCTTTTTTTTTTTTTTTTTTTTTGGGGGGGGGGGTCCTCACACCCAGACGATATCCATTGTACCCTCCATCTCTCTGCCCCGCATTCAATTCCACTTTGATTCCTCCCCTCTATTGCCTTGGCTCTGCGTTTCGTTTTTTCGATCTACGGGAACGATTTGATCTTTAAACAGATTTATTTTATCTGTATGACCTTGCGATGTCTTTCCAGCAACACTTGTGTGGGGGGGTATAGAGGGAGGAGGTGGAGGGGGGTTGCTTTCTCTTCAGTCTGCCAGTAAAAAAGCCTTTAGGACCTTATCAGCTGACCTGAGCCCTGAGAAGTACATATAATAACCCCAGCTTTTTCTAGGCAAACACAGAAACACACATCCCAGTGGATGCGACTCAGATAATGTTCCCTCCAGCATTTTTCTGAAAGTGCCTCTTAATTATAACTTTGCTCTGGATAATGAGACTGATATCTGAAATTGGACTTCTTCAGTTCTTTTATCCATGAATTTCATGGACTCTGAGCTGAGAGTGCGCCCTATACATGCGCACTCTCTCACAGCTAAGCTCCGTCGCCACAGGCTTTCCACTGACTAACGAACAGCTCCTTTATCTGGGGGAATAATTAAATCACAGCTCAATACTAAAGCATCATGAGTTTGACATCTACTGGTGCTTGAATAATGCTGAAGGAATCAGGTTAACGCTGCGCTGGTGCATGTGTCACTATCCTGGGGCTTCTGATTGAAAAGAGGTTCTGAATGAACAGACGAGGCTGCGTCACAGCAGCTGTGCCCTTTGTTTCATGTGTTTGTGGAAGGCCAGTATAAGTATTTGGGTGAGATGGGATTTCAGGGGTAGTGCGGGAACAAATTCGCCAAAGCAAAAAAAGAAAAAAAAAAATTCCTTTGTTTTAACAATGTTAGCATAACCATGCTGACTGCTACAATGATTTTCATTGATTTTCCCCTTTCGTTGAGTTAAAATAATGAGAAAACAAATCATTTATTCTTTATTTTTAATCATTTAATGAATGCAATGACTGCGGCGAGGAGCAGGAGTTAAATCGTTGCCCGTGTGAGTTCAAAGCTGACTTTGCATGTTCACCCTGTAGCTTGTCAGGGTGCTCTGGTCCAGAGACATGCAGGTTACACTTAAGTGATGACTCTAAATTGCCTTGTCTTTCTGTTTGTGTCAATCCTGCAACAAACTAGTGTCTAGCCTCTCAGCTCTCACACCCCACAACCCAGCAAAGGAAAGGGATATGGATGGATGGGTGGATGTTATGCACTACTGTGCTATTAGTACTATATATTCATACTCTTAAAAGGATAAGTCTGGTGGTATTCTACTGTATACTAGTCAACAAATTCCATGTGAAGAGCAAAACCATCAATGAACTGATCCTAATAACAAGAATTGTGCCTGATATATGTTATTTCTCTACATTGTTGAGAAATATGACACAGTAGGGTTTAAACTATGTGGTTTTCAGCAGCCCGTTATTTGTGTTTTGCTTGAGTATTCAGTGTATTTATATGTAGACTACACCAGACACATATTGTCATGCCTTCAGATCTATGGGGTATGAAGAGTTCACTCATTCCTCCAGGATGCTGTTGGTAGGGAAGAAACAGCGTTTAGACCATCATGAGAAAACTTCCCCCCGAAACTCAGATTAATGAAGCAGTTTTAGGTGAGTCAACAGCTCCTGGGGGAAGAGTGAGGCAGGTTTTTACAAACTATTAAATAATCTCCTCCTGCACCATACTGCAGGGTTTCTAGGCTTAAATGATATATCATAAAAGTAGTACCATTGCATTCACCAGTTGCGGACTGGCTGGAATCTCTATCACAACAGTGACTTTTCCTTTAATGCTGCTGTTTGATGGTCAGCACTGATATGGATATTTGAGAGTTTCAAATCAATGGAACCAATGATAATGAGTTGACAGTGAACTCAGCAGTCGTATGTGGACATTAGGTTGTTCACACTGAGGTCTGTGGATTGTCCAGAACAGTACATTTAAGTACATTTCTCAAACACTGTACTCAAATATGCGCACTTTTTGAAGTACTGCACTTCCGGTTGGTGTGACTTTACGTCTACTCCACTGCATTTCAGAGGGGAATGTATTTTACAGCGGTCTTATTTTCCACATTTTATAGATTACTTGCCAGTATAGAACATACTTGAAATTAGCTTCACCTCAACCAGCTACAACATAGAATTAGTATGCATCAGTAATAATAGTACAGTCGCATACAATTTATTTTAAAAAATTGTGTGTGACAAGGGTTATAATGTCTGATATATGAAGCTCAGTTTCTTTTGAATAATATCATGAATGCATGAATCCTTCACTTGATGCATTGCTACCTTTAATAATCCATAAGATCTCCATCATCTTTCTACAACTGATTCGGTATCATCTTGCTGTTGTTCCTATAGACATGTTTTAACTCATTCCAGATAATGAAACTTTCCTGTGGCCTCAAAACTATCAGAGGCATCTCTGTTCGCCCTTCGCCAAACAAACTGCATTATCTTCTCTCCATTATTTCAGAAGCCTCATACTATTTCCTCCCCTGATAAGAGTTCAGCTCTTCTTTTTCTCCAGTGTGTAACCCACCTAATCCACCTGAGGCTACACATAATCATAAGCAACACTAAAGGAGCTGGAAATTTGTGCTGACGTGCCGGGAAAGCACGGCGAGAGTAAAACGCAGAGAATCCATGGGAAATAAATGCTGACCGAAGTGGTCGAAGAGGAAGGACTGCACTCCAGGGATACTGCTTTAGGTGGGAGTGCACTCTGGTTTAATACAGTATTTTGGTTATTATATGACAGATGATGAGACATTCCGCGGGAGGAGTTTCATGAAAATTCAAAGTATTTAAAGTGTTTAAAGTGATGTTCATCCTGGAGAATGCAGGGCTAATTCCAGACATAGAGATGCCTTTTCTTTTCTTTTCTTTGAACGCAGCAGTGAGATTTTGTTTCAAAGAGACCTTGAGAGCTCAAAAGCTGCCATAGGGTCAGGCTTTTAATTGGACTCTTGTGTTTTTATGTGGTTGGGCTGGTTCTGGAGCTTGTGGACTGAACAATAGTGATGGGAATTCCGGCTCTTTTAAGAAAGTTCTCACGGCTCGGTTCTCATAAAAGAACCGGCTCTTTCGGCTCCCAAGTGGCTCCTCAGATTTTTTGTTGCTTAAATTAATTTATTACCAAAGTAATGTAAAATTAATTACTAATGTACAAAACATACTTCATATCATATTTTACTGCATTTCCTGCAGGCTCTGTGTGTGTGTGTGTGTCTGTGTGTGTGTGTGTGTGTGTGTGTGTGTGTGTGTGTGTGTGTGTGTGTGTGTGTGTGTGTGNCTTGGGGTGGGGAGGCTTTAAAAAAGCATCTTTGTGATCTGAGTTTCAGTGGAAACGCTTGTCCACAGAGAACAACCGCAAGTTCTTTCATCTTCATAAAAGAGTGTGTCTGGTGACATTGAAGAAGAGATACGCTGACAACCCTGAAGTGAAGCACGACATGATGATAATAATAATAATAATAATAATAATAATGATAATTATTATTATTATTATTGTTATTATTATTATTATTATTATTATTATATAATCGTAGTGGTAGTACTTATCTTGTCTGACTGCTGATTCATGTCATGGCTTTGCAGGTGTTGAGGATGACAGTCCTGAACCTGTCCTTTGCTGCATCTGGTTTCTTGGGGATCTACCACCTAGGGGCTGTGGAGGCCTTTTTCTGCCATGGGGACAAGCTGCTGGGTTCCCTCAGGGCCTGTGCAGGGGCCTCAGCCGGGGCCCTGGCGGCTGCTGTAATGATCACAGCTCCTGACAGGTTACAGGTAGAGCGTTCAACTCCTCATTCAGCCCACAGAGAGAGGGTTGTAAAGTTGAGCAGTGGTTAACAAAGTGGGGATTGGGGGGATGATCAGGGGTCTTTGAGGGGTTTCCAGATGTCCCACAACAAAATAATTATTGATCACAAACAGCAGTCAATTAGAAATACCAGTCAAGAAGCATTTGTATTTGTTGTTCCAATGTAAAACATGCCCCACAAGGGAGGAAGACAACAGGAGCCCCGATGCAAAGCTGTTATGTGCCATTCAGTGACATGCTTTTTTTAATCATATAACACAATAATAGTCAACATTATTAAAGGGGGAACTGGCCCAGAAAAGGCTGAGAGCCACTCAGTCGCTGTCATAAGTTTCACTGTCGCCATTATCACCTCGTCCTCTGTGAGGGCTGACAGTTTTACAAATTGTGAGTGTGGAATTAAAGAGCGAGCTGAAGATTTCACATCGCAGAAGGAGAACTGTCTGTCTTCTGAAGTTTCAGCACCCACCAGCTCAAACACGTTTCAAATAACATCCAAAGAGCATAATATCTGGAGAACACGCGGATAATTTGGATTTCAAATAAAGTTTCTGCAGTCACGATTGTGCCAGAAATTGTCAGAAAACAACAGAAAGTCCTCATGCGCCATGAGCATTTTAGCATTTAGCATCATTGTTAGTCTAGATGATGGGATTCAAAGCATGCAGTTATTCATGTACCTCCTCTGTCTGGAGTTACTTGCTTGGTTTCAAGAGCTCCAGGTTTTCTGCTCTAGGCCATTCATGTCACATTCCAGTAGCCCGCTCGACGCAAACCTTGTTGATCTTGATGTCAGAGCCGGTATGACTCTCGTATTTAGGACCAAACAGATGAAGGTGCATTCTTCGTGACTTCTGGTGAGGGAGAGCGGCTTCAAACCGGTCAAACTCATTGCATGTGTACACACACTTTCTGACTCTTAAACCTTCATCAATTAAGTCTTACTGAATGAGGTGTGACGTCATCGCAGTGTTTGTTTCCTCTTTCTGCAGCACTGTAAAGAGTTCACCTACTGGTTTGCTGACAGCGTGAGACGACAGCAGTTCGGAGCCGTCACACCGGGATACAACTTCATGCTCACGCTGCGGTAATTACACAGCAGATATGACTGAAACACCGATGTGAGACTGAGCAGTCTCATCACAACTGTGCTTACAAAATTGCTTAAGTAAATATCTGTTTTCTGTGCGTGAATACTCTCCAGGGAGGGGATCGAAGAGATTCTGCCCAGTGAGGCTCACAGTCTGGCCACTGACCGCCTCCACGTCTCAATAACACACTCCAAAAGTGGCCAGAACCGCATCGTATCCAGGTTTACCTCCAGGGAGGAGCTCATAAAGGTACATGTCCCTACTCTCTCAACACACTGCTGATGTCTTCAGTTTATACTTGATGTCATCAATGGCACAAATCGCGTTTGAGGGTCGACCTGTAAACATTGTCTCTGCCTTATGTGACTTTTACATCAAGTGTTGCTCATGTTAGATGTGGACGAGGACAAGATTTTCAATATTCAACTCTCCCCTTGTAACTTCCCCAGGCTCTGCTGGCCAGCAGCTATGTGCCCGTCTATGCAGGACTGAAACCGGTGGAATTCAGAGGTCAGGTGAGGGTCTCATTCACTGTGCTGGCAGTGTTCACTATCTCAACTTTGGTATGTCAAAATGTAACAAAACAAGTATTTTCCCTGTACGAATTTGGAGATATTTCAACTGAAGGCCTGGATTACTGGTTTTCTTTTATTAGAAATGGATTGATGGAGGGTTCACTGACAGCCTGCCAATTCTCCCCACGGGACGAACCATCACTGTGTCTCCCTTTGCTGGAGTGCAGGATGTATGTCCCGTTCACAGGGGACGCTTGAACAGTCAACTCAGACTGGCCAACATGAACATAATGGTGAGTTTCTTCAAACTGGCCTGAAAAAGGGACATACCTCCCCAAGAAGTCATAACTCATACAGCTCATAGATTCATTGCTTTTGTAACATTGATTCATTTGCGCTATTTATTTATATTGAAGGGAATAACCTCTTGATATTGTGTCAGTGGTAGAAACACTCATCGTGACTTGCACATACTGATGTTTTTCATCATGTTCTTTGGCAGCATAATTGCTCTGCGCCATCACATAATCAGCTGCATATTCAATTTCTGTTCCGTTGTTCTGCTGGCCTCGTACGAACCACATTGTAACCTCGATCTCATTAACGGTAAACGCGGCGTCCATCTCGTCACCGCTTTTCATCAGAGCTCCCGGCGTGAAAGAGGCACGCATTAGCAATTTATTACACACACCGTAGTTTATTTTCACTCATACGCCGTCCTGCTGTCGCAGCTACAAGTAGCTCCAACAGATCTGTTGACAGTGTGTTCTCTGCATGAGCAGCAGTGACAGGGAACCAAACAAGTTGCTATTGAAAGTTGCCCAAACTTAAGCTGATTAAATGGGGATTTTTAGTTTTTATGTGTGTTTTGGTAATATGTGTCAGCTATTGTCTTGAATAACAATGGCTTGCGGTTCATCTCCTGTCACTGATTTGACCTAAATGTCATATTTTCTTGGGTTTCCTCAGTTCTCCATGGAGAACATCAAGCGTCTGAACCAGGCCCTGTTTCCCCCATCCACCGGCGCCATGCATTCTATGTGCGACGAGGGTTTCAGTGACGCCGTGAGGTTCCTGAAGAGAGAGTCCTGGATGAGCTGACAGTCAGATCCCCTGATGGAAACCCTGATGGAAGTGACTCTGAGAACAAGTGCCATTCACAGGAATGTGAGAGTAAATCTCAGGAATTTTACTGTATTTATTTCTGGTGTGATTTTAGTTTTTCTTGATTAAAAAAATAAAGCATTTCTAAAGCAGAGCGTGAAAATGTGTATCTTTGCAAGCTTCAATCAGCAAACATACACACACACACACATTCTTGATCTTTTCCTCTGCTCTATGCGACAGCAGCGGAGCATAATGAAAAGCCCTCATGTGAACATGGACTCTTCATCAATTTTCCAAGGAGGCATTTAAATTCCCCCCCCCCAGCTTGATGCGGTGGGGGGAAAAAAAAATATTGGATATCGCGGCACTTCACAGGAAGTACATGCCGCCGTCATGGACGTTGGGAGCTCCCTCGGGACACGGGAATGGAGTGGCGTCTTTGAAGTGTTGGACGCTTCCATACTGCTGGGTTACTGTTTGATTTCCTCCAGCGTCAGATGTGAGCAGGTTCTCCATCACTTTTTCGCCGGTTGAACTGCTGTGCGAGAGCTGCTCCCCCCTCAGGACAGGCTCGTGTGTTCTGGAGTTCTGTGCGGCCTGCTGCTTCACTGAAGAAGCAGGCAAATTGATTATGTTGCTCTATCTACACACAGTCAGGCTGTTAATACTCAAAAGGCAACCTTAATTAAAACCTTCGCTTAATTTCCTGCAGCACATCAGTACAGCTGGATGACTTTTTGCAGTTTGTGAAATACCCCGTGACACTGGGGTCTCACTGCCCACGACCCGGAAGTCGACACAGTGTGCGGTCTTGAAGGATGCCTCGATTCCTGCAGCACATCTTCAGAAGAGGCAAGAGGAGGCTTGCCGGAGGAGTTTTGAGCGAGGAAGCATGAAAACTGTAGTGGGAGCAGGACTCTCCAAATCTGGGTTTTCCTATTTGTATACATAAATTGAATTAGTTACTTAAGATGAGCAAGTGCACAATCAAACTTTTTGTCCTTCACTGTTTGTGTCCTACATGACATTTCTCCTTGAAATTGGAGCTGTGGGGTCACTTTCACATTTCTTTCAGGTACCAACCGCTCGACCTTATCAGGAAGAAAAAAAACCATCCCATAGATAATTAGATAAGCACCCCTCAAATTACAGGGTGAAGGGTTCTTTGACATGTTTTGTTTCAGCTTGTCATGCTGGGTGATTCACCCTCGGTAATGGAACACTTAAGGAGACTGCTGTGTGGAAACAGGCTATTTATTACTGGAATTATTACAGCTGCTGACTTCACTGTACAGCACTGCACGCACTTGCAATGTGTTACACTGTTTTGAAATTCACTGAAAAATGTGAGTTTCAGCTCAGAATTGAATTTGTGTGAAGGATGAGCTGCTCTGAGTCACTGCAGGAAGGCAGTCTTATTGCCTTGTGTTATGTACGGTACAACAGTAAGTGAATGCATCACGCTTCATATGGCCACGACATTCAGCTCTGATTCAGACCATCTTCAGTTCAGTAGTGGGTTCAGTCTGTTGCTGGTTCAAGACATTGCAAATGCTTTGGCATATCCATGCAAATGATGAAGAAAATGTATTATACTGGTTCCCCACTAAGTAGTCTTACCCCTCATCTATGCCAGGGATTTGTTCAAGGGTCAGAGTTTGAGCAGACACTGTAGGGCCTGGACATTCAAATAGAAAACATATTTCAGCTATTTGGTCCATTATTGTTTAATATTTTCACTTTCTTCCAAAAGTGATATTTTTATTAACCTATATTAGTGTGTACAAACTCCTAAAAAACATGGACAATCCATAAAAATCACTCAGATACTTTTACCAGAAAATGCTCTCAGATCTATCAACGCTTTGAGTGAATGTCTTCAATTTTGACACAAACTTGGCCATAGCTCAAGAACTTTTCTGCTAATTACGACGAAATTTCACACAAGTATCTCAGGATAAAATGATGAAGTGATGACATTTTATTCATACTTGTAGCCCTTTGCTGTGTCATTGCGGTTCAGTATCTTGCACAAGGATACTTTGAACCTCCAGCCTTCTGATTAGTGGACGACCTCTCTGCCTCCTGAGCCACAGCCACCCCTGCAACAGAGAGCAAGTGGGATTCAGTCAACATTTTGAGCCAAGACCAACTGTGGAGTTATGAGCCATAAGACATGTAAAAATCCTTGGCCTCCTAATAGCTGTACTACCAAATTAGGGCCAATTTTAACAAAGACACATAGAAAGCTGACTGGTGGTTAGCCAACGCTGGCGGATGCAAGCCAGAATCAAAGAACTGACTGCAATCTTTTTTAATACCTTCGAAATCCAACTTGTTCTCCTCAAAGAATGAGACAATTATCTTACAAATTACCTCGCTGGTAGAGCTTCCAGAATTAATCAGAGCGTATCCTCCCAAAAGCAATCGTCATCAAAGAATCCACATCTGATGCAAAGGCCTCTACTCTCCTCATGTTTTTGGAGTCAACGTTTTGTGTTTTTTTTTTAAAAAAAGAGACATTTTGCGTAATTAACCAGGCTAACTCGGTAGCTAGAACAGGACAACAGGGAAAAGCGTGTGGGAAGGTGAGAGCTGTAGAGCTGAGTGTGCGTCAGCCACGGATGACTTTTCTACATTGATCGACCAGACACAAACAGGCATAATAATGAAACAGGGTTGGACAAGCTCGTGACACAGGATCATCTGTTTTTTTAATGAATTAAAATGATGTTTAAAACAGTCATCACAAGTGTCAGGACAAATGCCCCTTCAGCAAGGCCACCAAACTGAATAGAAAGACTCTTAGATATGCTGTTTGGACAGCTTGAAGGGCATAAAAATCCCCTTTGAGAACAATCAACAATAAAACAGCTGTGCTTGTACTGTCCTCAGTGGATTTTTTTCAATTCTGGAAGCCCCAGTTCAAAACCCCCTTTGTGTAGGACATCAAGAGTCAAACCGTCACCCCCTCTTTCAGCAGTGCTTCCCTTTGTCTGTTACATTTTCTGTCTGGTCTCTTGTGGAAATAAACACTTTCACTCTAAGATTGCCCCATCTCTACGATGACCAGCCTTTAGAGGACTGACAAAATATCTCTGAAAAACCAACCTGCAATAGCATGACAACAGGTAAAGCAAATGTTTTCCCCCTAAGACTTGTGTGTCACTGTCAATCACTGAACTGATCTTCTGTTGTAGCCCAATGACACGTCCTACTGACAGAGCTGACTGAGTGTAGAGCGGCAGGGCTGCAGCCAGGGCTTCCATATCACATTCCCTGTAGATAGCTGTCTCTCCACAGGCTTCACCGATCTCCGATGCCTCTCCACGGCTTCCTCGATCACAGCCAGTATGGAGTAAAAGGCCGGCTCGGTGGCTGGAGTTTGCGGTGTGGTCTCTGATGGGTCCCTTGAGAGATCGAAGAGCAGCGGAGGATCGTGGTAGGTCACGGAGTCCGGCGTGCAGAAGCAGACATGGGTATGGAAACAGACCGTCTCGTTCTCTGGGTAGAAGTTTGGTGTGAAGTAAAAGGCTTTCCACACTGAGCTACCTGAAGAACAAGAAATAAATCCACTAAATGAAGCTTTTACAGTTGCAAAATAAAAAGAAACTGAAAAGGGCCAGCAGCAGAGGTTTGGGCACCCTGCATGGTCAGTACTTGGTAACACCAACTTTGGCAACTATCACAGCTTGTAAGCTTTTTGGACCCAAATAAGCATTCTTGTTTGGAGGATTTTTACCCAATCTTCCTGTGAAAGGCTTCTAGTTGAGGTTGGGGGACTGTGAGATCAACTGCAAATCCTTCAGCTCAGTCCTCTTGAGATCAGCAGTTGAGGCGAATCCCACGATTTGAGAACTAGCATTTGTAGTTACTGGGATAAAACATGCTAAACTGACGGTGTAGTTCTTTCCAATACATACAGTCATGGAAAAAATTATTAGACCACCCTTGTTTTCTTCAATTTCTTGTTCATTTTAATGCCTGATACCACTAAAGGTATATTACCTGAAGAATACAATGAACACGACAAAAAATGCAGCTGATTCCATAAAACCTTATGTCCTATTTGACATGCTTAAGCTTGATTGTATTCCCAGGGTATATAAGAGGCCATTTTATGTCATAAGCAGCACTGCACATGCAAAGGCCTAGAGTGGTTTCCTGCTTACATTCAAGCCATAGTACAAGTCAGAAGTTGTCAGCTCTCACATAATGCCTAAAACAAAAGAATTATGTGAAGCCACAAAGGCAGCCATCTTGGCACTGCTGGAAATTGGCATGAGTGAGAGACAGGTAGCCAAAAAACTGAAGATCTCCAAGACATACACCAAGAAAAAGCAAGCTGAACATGGTACTACCAAATTGCTAGGTCAAGGCAGGAAACGTCTTTCTACCCCACAAGAGGACCATGCACTCCTGTGTCAGGAATTGTCGTCAGACCTCCAGGGACCTTAAAAATGAGGGGGCTCTGTCGAGAAATGTGACTTGTTCAGCAAGGACAGTTCGAAACCGACTTCTTGAAGCTGGTCTGAAGTCACACAGGGCACGGAAGAAGCCCTTCATCAACGATAGGCAGAGGAAGGCCCGGTTACTCTTTGCTAGGGATCACAAGGATTGGACTATTGATGATTGGGCTGAGGTTCTCTTCAGTGATGAATCCAATTTTGAGTTGATGCCCACTCCAGCCAACTTGCTGGTTAGGAGGAAGCCTGGAGAAGCCTACAAACCAGACTGTCTTGCCCCTACAGTAAAACATGAGGGTGGATTGGTGATGATCTGAGGTTGTTTCAGTGTGGATGGAACAGGGCAAATGCAATTGTGTGAAGGGCGAATGAACCAGGTCATGTACAGGGCAGTCTTCTTCTATCAGCTGATGAACTCTTTCCTGCCTCGAATGACTGGATTTTCCAACAAGACAATGCCCCTTGCCACACAGCAAGGTCAGTTAAAGCCTGGATGGAGAACCAGAACATTCGAACCATGCCTTGGCCTGCTCAATCACCAGATCTAAATCCAACTGAAAACCTGTGGAACATCATCAAACTCAAAATGGAGAACCACAAGCCCAAAAACAAAGCAAATTTGAATTTTTGCAACAGGAATGGAGTCATCAAAAACAATGGTTATGCAATCAAGTACTAACTCCTGTGTGTATCATGTGTAACAGACAGAAAAGAAAACATGGAATGCCTAAAAGCACTGTTTTTGGCAGTACAATGCCACAGCTATTGATGTAAGAACCTAAGTGATTTTGGTTATTATCAAGAAAACCATGGAAAATGGCTAGATATCAGCTCTTAAATTAAACTCTTCTGAGCTATTGTTATAATAGCTACTATATTATAATATAATATTGTGTAACTGTTTGTTGTTATCGTTATATTTGTCCAAACAAATGTACCTTTAGTTGTACCAAGCATTAAAATGAACAAGAAATTGAAGAAAACAAGGATGGTCTAATAATTTTTTCCATGACTGTATATGTGCACATCGAGTTCATACAAAAGATGGTGTCAGGAACTCTTTGTGCATCTGTTTGGACTTACTGTTTTGGGGATGCCATCTGACTGCATTCAAGTAGGTGGCGCAGTAATGGAAAAGAAACTCATGCTTTGACCTTTCGGCTCTCCCCTGAAGTAGATCCATGAGGTCATGACCATCAATCTCCCTGCAGACCAGCAAACAACAAGCAACAGGTAAATCATGTCTCCAAAGCAAACACTTTCAACTGCTCATTAGCATGAATTAGAGTCATTAATCCTGCTCCTGCTGGACATCTGACCATTGACACCCTCTTCTGCAATGTGTGGAAATTGCCCACTCCTACAAGATCCACAGGATTCCAATCCCATTGCATATAGTAACATAGCAAATTTACATTTTCCCCCTCTGCATTTAAATAACCACTGACAGATTTTTGCATATCATTACGCTAAATGATCGATCTGTTTGGTCATTGTGAGCCAACATACCAGGACAACACCAATTAACATGGACTGGTTTACAGTCACGTAGGAGGACTTGTCCAATCTGTTTGTGGTGTTTATTCTTAATAAACTAGCCGCATCACCAGAATTGATTTCTACAATTTTCATGCCAAGAGAGTCCTGAGGGATTTCTGTGGGATGACTGCCTGCTCCCACGAGATTTCTGTTGAGTCCTACAGAACCTGTGGGATCTCAATCTCAATGCAGTGCCCTACTGACAATGCCTAATGTACCCATCATACCCCCCTCTTCATCACCATCTCACTTACTCTGAGCCCAAAGAGGGTCCCCCCGCCTCTCCTTCATTAAAATGCGACCTAGATTTCAGGCTCCACTCGTTTTGACTGACATGTTGCAGGAGTGCTGTGTCACTGCTGTGCAGCCTCACCTGTCCTCTGGGATTGAAGCTCCGCTAAGCTGTACCACCGTAGGAAACAAGTCCATGTTGCTCGTGGGCTCATCGACCTGTCTGCCAGCAGGGATGCTCCCAGGCCAACGCAAAATTCCTGGGACCCGGATCCCTCCCTCCCAATTGGTGGACTTCCCTGCTGCTCAGAGGAAAAGAAGAGAACACAAAGTCATGAAAGAGTTCTCATCCAGCTACCAAAATCTCATCATGCCTGGTCTCGAAACAGTGCTGGGTTAGTAAATAAAGGTAGAATGTGCGTCTTAGGACTGACCAATCGCAGACATAAAAGAGCATATCAGACAGTGGTTGCCTTACAAAACACCCACTGCTCTTTGAATCAGGTCTGCTGAGTCCAAACAGAAAGATTACACACTGTGAGCCTCAGTCTGACAGCCTGTCTCAAATCCAGAGTCTGCTGCTGACTCTCTGAGGACAAACCACTAGTCTGACATAATAAATAAATATTCTTATTTTAATGAAAATGTTTTATTCCTGATCTTTATCTTTAGCCTCATCACATAGAAAGTCAATTTCCTAATTATTTCCTGGAAACTTTCCAGGAGGGAACTTTGCAATTTTGCACTGATTACATTACTAACAGTAATTTAGGTTTAGTTCTGTCTGTACTTGAAAGAAAAGGTTTTATTCAACATTCACTCATTCTTCAGTTTATTATTGGACATTTGATTCTCCATACATGTTGAATTGAATGATAATAAAATAATAATATATAGATTTTTTCATGTGTATATTTTTCATTTTTCCATGTTCAGCTTACACACTCTGACTAAAACTTTTAAATTTGAATTTATTAATTAGAAGTTTACCAATTGGACAAGCTCACCATTTTCCTTATAAGTCGGACCAAATTACATCGCTATTTTCAGAGGAAGTAACATTAATGCATGAGTTGCTTTCTAGAAAATTATAGGTACTCTTCAGTAAGTAAGTGTAATTGTCAAATTCAAATTAATTTAAACTTTAAGCTCTGCTACATGGCATGTCACAAGCCTTAACGTGCATTGTTGCTATAGTATACAACACAGCATACCACCAAATAAGAGTATACCATTAAATAAGATCTACGGCCATGTAAACTGCTGTGAGATTGAAAGACAAATGCTGAGGTCCAAAGTTAGTTTGTTAGTTTTTGATCTTCAGCAGATGAGGTGAAAGAAATATGAAAATTACGCAGACCTTAGCCTTTGTATGAGGATAGCGAAAGCATCCAACCATTATTATGAAAGGTGGAGTACACCTGGACAGGGGCACTGTGCAGTTAGCTGACTGTGAGCGTGGATCATGTGTGAATGCCCACACAGGCGCTGGGAGCATGCAATATGCAAAGCCCACACGGCCACAGGTCCTGACCTTCTTTGTGTGAGTTGACAGTGCTGACCACTGTGCAGTGAGACTGTGGGACTTCCTAACATCATCACCAAAGTTATTACAATTCATCCTGAGGGGGACATGAAAGTTTGCACAAATTTCAATCCGTCCAATAGCTGTCAAGACAATGGCAAACCTACGCCACTAGTGGACCTTAAAAATGTATTACTTTATTTCAGAGGGCTATATGAAAGAATAATCAGACTCTAAATTACCTTTAAGGATGGGTAGTTTAAGAAGTTTTGTTATTGCTGACATATTGTGTTAATTTAAAGGCCCAGACAGTACTTTCGACCATCTAAGTTACAGATAAATGAGTGGACTAATATTTGAATCATAGATTGTACCTTTAAGTAAGGGTTATTGTGTAATTGTCTTTATTTAATTCTAATGCAGTCATTAAACTGCATTAGAACTGTTATATTATGTAGATGTTTCATTTGAGGTTCATGTTTTTTCATTTATTTTTAAATTTCAATAGTTGCAAGATGGTGCAAAGAGGGTGTCGAGAGGTGAGTGTTCATGCTAATATATTAGCATTTAGTTTTATATGAATTTTGAATGGTCATTCACTCATTCATCTTCTATACCCCTGATTATCCCTTTCGGGGTTGGGGGGGGCTGGAGCCTATCCCAGCTGTCAACGGGCGAGAGGCGGGGTACACCCTGAGCCGGTCACCAGCCGACTGCAGGGCACCATACATACAACCATTCACTCTCACATTCACACCTAGGGACGAGTTAGAGTCACCAATTAACCTAATGAGCATGTTTTTGGTCTGTGGGAGGGAGTTAGAGTCACCAATTAACCTAATGAGCATGTTTTTGGTCTGTGGGAGGAAGCCGGAGTGCCCGGAGAGAACCCACGCATGCACGGGAAGAACATGCAAACTTCACACAGAAAGGCCCCGCCTGACCCGGGGATCGAACCGGTGACCTTCTTGCTGTGAGGCACGCGCACTACCTGCTGCGCCACCGTGCCGCCCTGAATGGTCATTAAAAATGCTTAAATCCTTGACACATGTCCTGAATTCTTTGGAAAAAAAAAAACCCCAACAAATTCAGCATTAAATCCCCCAAAATTCAGGTTTTTCATAAGGATGCACCTTTATATATTCCATTCCATCCTCTGTGGACCTCCCCTCGGGCAGATATTTCCTCCAGGTGAGCTCCCTGGTCAGAAGTCAGATAAACCAGGGTGTTTTCTCTCAGTCTGAGTCTGTCCAGGGTCTGCATGATCTGACCTGAGAACAGACACAGTAGACACTAGTCTCTGTGTGTTTGGACACATTTTCTCTTGTTGCTTCTGTGCCCCAGCACACTGAAAAACTGTGAGGTTAAAGGAGAGGTTCACAACAACAACAACAACAACAACAATACTCATGTTCCTCATGTTCATCTCATTATTTAAACTACTTATTTTTAAGCAAAACTTCAAATGAATGCATGTAAACTATCCATAATTGACCACTGCATGCACAGCTATGGTAAAGCTGAACCGGGAAGTCTCTCTTAATCTAATGGACATTTAAAAGAGACAGTTGGATTAGGATGGAATTTCATCCAATATGAAAGTATTGATTAATGCATTTTTAACAATAAATCCAGAATGTGCCATTAAGGACAATAAATGTTGTACTGACCACTGTTCTTCACAGAGTGCACGTGGAGTATACAGCAACTGCTTGATGGCCCAGCAAGCATGGTTTTAAGAGAGTGAGACTACCCACATGCAAGTGACGCTGGCTGGGGGCAAAAGTGCAGAAGATTGAACTTTTCAACCCCATAAAGGTCACTAAAATGTAATCATGCATAATTCCTTTTAACTACTGTTGCAGCTCTGGACAGCTGAAGAAAACAAGGCAGGAAGAAAAGTAAGTTCCAGTTCTTCCCCATTGAGCAAGCAAAGCACAAAGCAATTGTTGCCTTCCCCTTTTGTGCTGACATAATACTCCTCAAGCTAAAATAATTGGGGTAATTACATATTCATTTAGAAAACAGCCCCCCACATTCAGTCCATTGTGGGATCTTGTCATGTGGAAGCCTTGTCCTTGAGACTGAAAAGCAATTAGAGCGGAGAAAGTCGACTATTTCAAATTATTACAGCAAAACCTTATTATAATGAGGAGCCTGCTGATGTTATTTCAGGAGTTTACAGAGTATTATGACAAAGAATTGCTGCCTTGCGGTTGTATACCTATGCCAACCAGTCAAGTTTCAGTTTATATCCGTGTCTGAGGAGCGCAGAGGACTGACTGAGAGCTTCGTCACATGGCACAACAACGATCACCTGAAGCTCAATATCAGCAAAACCGATGAGCTTGAGGGGGAATACAATGCTTCAAATATGAATGTGGGTTTCTAAAATGAAAAAAAAAAGAGCCTCGGGCTGTCAGACTAAGCTGTGGTGCTGCCACAGCGGTAAACAAATTCAGGCTTTAAAAAGCCCCTCAGGAACCTGCAGGTGATGTTACAGATGCTTTCCTGCAGACTCACAGACACAAAGAGCCACGTGCATGTAGGGAAAATGTAAAGGTTCTTGCTGCAATACTGAGACCATGTCCTCCCTGTAGATTATGTTCATCCCAATTACAACTGATGCACTGTCTCACTTGCCTCCTGTGGCATCTAGTCCGAAAGTGAGTTTTGTGTGCTGAGCTTTTGCATATCAGCCTCTCACACCTCTGCTGACGTATTATAATGAAGCTTGTTATTAGAGCACCTTCCTACCATACTACAGCCCATATTAAAACTGCTGGCAGTGAGACCTGGATTATCCAGAGCAAGGACAAGGTTTCTGGAAAGACAAGTTGCTGTTGAATTTTTAAATGTGTCATTTTTCAGCGCTGTGAGCAGCACAAACTACTCAGACAAATAACCCAGACCAAAATCATCTGCATGGATAGATACAACTCGGAAACATCTTTGTAATGTGTGTGATCTGACTACAAATCCACTGCAAAAAAAATGGAAGAAGTCATGTTCTTAACCAAACAGCAAAGCAACAAGCTGCCTGTAGAGCCGTACGTGATACGCAGGTAACATGAGCAGACTTTCTCCGCACTGTTGACTTCATAAAGCCAAAACTAATCTTTCATTTCAGCCCAAATCATATTAATTAAAGGATAAGTGCATGTTTTCTTGTAGTTGACAAATCTTTTCCAACCAGCAATGAATGTATCCAAGCACTGTGTCAAAGCCTGATACATCCTAATCCTTGACAAAACTATAAAAAAATGCATATATGAGCCACACTGTTGCACCAAATGTGTATTAATCCCCTTGTGAAAATAGTCCCTGTTCCTCGGATTTGAGTAACATTTCATAAAAAATACAGTGGTCAGCTGTTTCAGGATTGGATTAATGAACCTTGTTATAAAAATGAACCTATATTTGTTAGCTGTTTTTAAAAATGTACATCTTAAGGATGAACGAATGGCTTTGGAGCTGATGGACACGGTAGGGAAGTCAGAAAGCGGCCGATGTCAGTTTTGATCTTTTTATGGGATTTGTCGACAATCCAAAAAACAAAGAATAATACCAGACTTGTCCTTTAAGTAGAGCTGACCTACCCACACTCCAGTCCACTTCATGGACAGCATCTCCATAAATGCCATGTCGGCTCGTTCCTCTGAACGCCGCTGAAGTAAATAGGGCCGTGTGCACTTGGAGGAAGGAGAAAAACAGCAGGAACGGCCTTGCCGAGTTCCTGGAGGAACAAAAAATACAGTTCACCAGCATTAAAATAAATACAGTGGAATTAATAATAATAATGGCTTTTTAAAGGAGTTCTCAAGTTTTTTTGTCAGAGCTGAGGTTTTGATAAAAATGCTCAAATGCTGGCACAGTGCGGCATTTCAGAGAGGACAGTAATTCACTGCAGCTTTATCCAATTATTTGAAGAAACAGCTTTGTTCTTGTCCCTAAAAGCGCTCGCTCTCTTAACTGCTGTGCGTAACATTAGAGAACATGTAGAAACAAGTGTGCCACGTGTACCTCTCGATGAAGCCCACTGCCTCGTGAGTCATCCTCTGTGTTAAGTTTTCAGGTGTGAACGGCTGCTCCACAACTCTGTGGTCCCTCATGAGGACGCAGTTGAAGTATGGGATAACCATGATGAATCCTGCGATCAGGGCCGTGACAACGACCAACAGGGACAGCAGGCTCAGAATCAGCCCTCTGCGGACGGTGATGACACCGATGTAATGGAGTAAGGCTGCAGTGGCCAAGACAATGAGCAGCGTCCTGTATGGTAAATATTTATGGATTCGGAACACAGTGCCATGTCCAGGCTGGCAGTCCCGCAGGTTGGTCAAGGGGATACCGAAGAAATAGTTAAAGCCGTGGATGCTGGGGTGGTGGCAGTGATCGTCGCTGCTCTTACAGTTCAGTCCTAGGTGCCATTTTCCTGGGAACAACAGGGAGACAGAAAAGACAGTTAGTGGTAGCAGTGGCCTGATTCTTGTACTAAAGTGATGAATAAATAACACAGTTCTTAAACCTAATCGCTGGATTAGGAAGACAATTTTCCACATTTAGTATATAAATACAGTTTTATCACACAGCAAATGTGTTAAATCTGAAATAACCACACTAAAGGTGTCACCAGCAGCAAGAAACATGCTCAAAAACTTGTGAAATTACCAATAAGAGCTGTCTCATAGCCTTGTTGTTTGGCAATCTTAGCAAAGGTAAGCTCGTGACTGGGAAGACCTCCAGATGCTGCAGTGAATATAAAGACGCCAACTTTGCCGTCACCAGCTACACCTGTTAAAGGGGTTAAAGTAGAAAAGGAGTTTAGGGCTTTCAAGTTTTATTTGAAAATCTAATTATTGTATGGATGTGAGAAGAAAAAACAGAATACAAAATACATGCTGTTAAATGATTCAGTCTCTACAGGAAGTGGCGTCTTTGAACTGGCCTGATCGAATCGGGTATCGTCCGGTGAGGAATGCTGCCCTGCTGGGTGTGCAGAGACTCGCTGCAGCAATGTGGTGGGTCAGCTTCACCCCCTCCTGCGCCAGCTGGTCAATATTGGGGGTCCTGCAAATCACAGTTCATCAGCAGTCACACGGCAGGTTCAGCATTCAAAGAGACAAATGTAAACCTTTTCATTCAGGCATCATCAAGGTGCCCAATCTAAAAGTACATAAAAACGCACATATTTAAAACTATAGTTGCTACCATTGGTTGACTGACAAAAAAAAAGACAATTCAAGACAACAATTCTCTGCTCCAATGTGGCGTTGTTGTGACGGTAACTTGAATATCTTAAGCGAAACAAGCAAACTGAAGGCGTCACTATGACAAATTGTGAATGGTTTTTCCCATTAGAATATCTGCAAACTAGTAAATAATGAAAACAATCTTTAGCTGCAGCCCTATTTCAACACTGGACATCTTACACCAAAGTCAGGTGCATATCCAATTTGAGGCCTGTATTAGGAAAGTCACTGCTAGTTAAAGACAAAACATAAGCTTTTAGCTTTATTTTTAAAATATTTAGTGCGATGTATTCCTTGATATCTTGTGGGTTAGCGCTCTACATGTTACAGGAAGTCAGTGCAAAGCAGCTCAAACCAGAATAACCAGACTCTCTCCTCTTGGTTCTGTTTAATAACTAATTCTAACTAATTCTCTCAGTGGGTCATTTTTGTTTGTTTGTTTGTTTGTTTGTTTGTTGTTTAAACATTCATCTGCTCTACAGATTACCTTAACCTCATTAACACTGTTATTGTTTAACCATTTTTAACCTTTAGTGCAGCAAAAGTACTTACAACAAATGATAAGGCATTGTTGAAGTTTTCTACCGTGTCATTCAAAGAGAAGTCACGGCTGTGCGACTCAAATGATCTCAGAATAGTTACTATTATTATTATTATTACAGAACATTGCTTTAGCCTTGCCATCTAGGAATGTCTTTTGAACCAAAAATTTCCTTTTAGGCTACGTTTACACGGAAAAGATCTGAACAGAAAACACAAAAGTGGCGTTGTGTTCTCACTTTTTATTCCGCGTTTAGCATTTTTTTTTGGGGGGGGGGGGGGATCTGCATGCATACGCAAAAGTGTGTGGAATCAGAGAATGTAAGGGACGGGCTCTGGCAGATCGAAGCACACTTTTGCGTTTTTACGCTTTAGACGGGAACGCGACGGTGGAGCGTTTTTAAGATTTCCACTCTGGAGGGCGTTTTCACTTTTTTGCGTTTTTAAGCCCCAAAAAAACGCCGTCGCCGTCTAAACGAAAGGCACATCCGATAAAATATTTTAGCGTTTTCACCCGCGAGCGTTGTCGTGTAAACGGGGCCTGAGTCTTTGTTGAGAGCGGATTGGCATCAGGAAATACAGTGTGACAGTCAGGAAAAGATAATTGTAAGGACTGAGGTCCTTGAGGTCCTCTCCTCAAGGTTGGCAGGGGGCCTGGTTTGAATACGTGTTGTGACTGACAGTCGCTCAGTTTTTCCAGCAGCAGGCAAAAGCCTTTTATCGGGACCTCAGAGCCAGTTTTCATTTGCAGAACGTCCAAAGATCCAGCGTGAATGATTATCTTCCTGTTACATGGATGACTAGAGAGGAAAAGTGGTAACCGATAACAATGTTTCTTCTGGCCCTTGGCTTCGCAGTGTGGGTCTATTTCTTGGGTTTTTGTCAGCCTAAATGTTGGTGGTGTGATTGGAATGAGAGTTCGGGTAAGGGGGTTCCATCCCAGGTAGTGGTCCCTCTGGCTTGGTCATGCATTCATGGCAGACATGTTGGTATGTCATGGCTGAACAAGCACTGTGTCACTGCTTAGCTGTGATTGTTGGCTGTGTTCTTAAGTGGAAAGCTGGTCCAACTGGTTGGTTAGGATGCATGCCTGGAGGCATGAGCATCAGAGGTGACTACTACACCCTCCCCATGACAACAGTGGTGTTGGTGGTGCCAAGAACGACAGTCAAAGGGATTTAGCCACTCCAAATTGGGAGGAATGGAGGTAAAAAGCATGACTGTTCCATGTGAATCAGCTCGCTAAGCCACAGTAGTAAAACTATACTCAACCCTTCTAGCCCCACAGAAGAAGCAGCAACATGCTTTTACCTCAGTGTTGTATTGCCATAACAACCCAGGTCTCCAATTCCTAAGTCATCCACCATCATCAGGACAAAATTGGGCTGGCTTCGTTCCTGAGGAGACACATGGCTCACCTCCAACAGCAGAAGCATGAGGAGCAGAGAGGACGGCAGCCGTGTGGACTTCATGTTGTCAGAACAAAAACACTGGAGGAGAAACCACCAAATCTTCATAAAGTTGTCATATAGAAATACAACTACTGCTCATCACAGCCAATGGCATCCACATATCCTGGAATTTCCTCCTGCTCACACTTTTAAAGTCAAGACAGACAGACAGTTAGTTAGTAAGTTACATTATTACTTGACGCCGTTGATCATTTATAGATAAAGACTTACATCGTTAAAGGTCCCATTTTAATTCATTAATTAGTTGTGGGAAAACATGCTACAGCAGCTCCAACTTGGCTTTTTCCCTCTGTTAATGCCTGAAAGTGGTTATAACAAAAATTTTCAACCACTTAAAAGAGACAAACTCTCAAAAACCACTCACCCTCCCTGGTGCATACGTCAGGTATTTAGCCACGGATTTCTCTGGACCTCCTCAGTCATAAGTGCCGGATTTTATAAACCAGTTTCTGGTCCTCCAGGCATCATAATCGTTCCTGCAGAGAGGGAGGGTGTTTTTGAAAAAATGGAAATGGATTTTTAGGTTCATATTTCAGGCTTGTGACTGAAATGTGGGAGTGAATTTTATAGTCGAACTACCTCTTGCAGTTTTTTGCAGTTTCTGCATGATTGGCTGTCTTCTTTGGATCAACAGACTCTCATCCTTCCCATCTGCATAACCACGGACACAAGGAATGGCAGCTGCTGAGTACAAACTCTCTGTTACTGAGCAGTGCAGCGTTATCTCAAATCTCAGCATAAGAAAAACCAAGTACAGAACTCATCTGTCACATGCTCATCTCTGAGCCCTGATCCACGTTCACCTGTCAAAGACGGTGACAGAAACATTTGACCCCAAAGCAAGCTGTTGCACTTAGGCTGGAAACTCAACAATGTGCATCTTCATCATCTACCACCTCAATACCTGACGAAAAAAGTTAGGTGCACCGCTTATTTCAAATAATTTTACTTTGGAAAACTACATTTTAATGTGAACGACACATTTTGCAGGACTGGAAATAATAACAGGATATCATTACACTGCGATATTGATAAACATATTTTTTATTTTTACTACAAGTAAAGATTCTGAATATTGCAACCTCTTTAAACGACTATTATTAATCCAAAATTCTGTAGGACTTTTGCGTGAATGCGGATAACTGATCAAGTGTACGTAACAATCCATTACACAGACAGGAAGGATGTGAGACTCCTCCACATTGTCCTCAGTAAGGACTGCTATTTACGCAGCTGTAACGTCACTTTTCTGTACGTAAACACGCTCAGGTGTTTGTCACTTACCATCTTCAGTTCTTCGAACTATAAACACTGCTTTTAAGCTTTCCGGAATATTGAGACTGTACAGCCGTCGCAAATCTCGCGAGCTCTAGCTGTGTCAAGTTAGCGGAAATACACAGCAGCACTTCCTGTATTGAGTTTCAAAATAAAACGTGACGGACGTGTTCCTGGAATAAAAGGAGACAGATAATCAGAATATTCTTTTGATTTCAATAACAATAAAGCCAAAATATGTAACCCAGTTAAACAAAGGTCAGTGACTTAAAGTTTAGGAACACAGTATGGAGTATGTGTTTTTGAAATGTTTGATAAAATCTGCTGAAAACGTACTGTGCTGTACATTGAACTTTAACTACTAGCTTTTTCAGATCTTGACCTTCCCCTGTCATCATTATAGCATTAGAAATTGTAATCACGCTAATTCTGCAGCCTTGCAGACTAATGGTACGTGTACATAAGGCTTTGAATTTCTGCAAGAGAACACTTTGGGTCTTATCAGATCAGTGTGTTTTGGTTGTACAAAGGTTCAGCAGACTTGAACTCTGCAGCAGAGCAAAGAGACAGAGACTGATCTACTCTTGTTTGTACTCCTGATGTGCATTGGAACTTAAGTTATTCAAAGAATACAAGAATGATTAGGCTTTGTCACACAATGCTGCTCTAGCCTACTCACGAATGAACAATTGGAATGCTCATGCTATAATTACTTTGAGCTCCAAAAATAAGAAAAATATTAAATCATTCTAAACAAGACAGAAAGTGTGCTTATCAAACACAAACATATGCTGAGGACAAGTGGTTGAAAATGCAACAGCGTGTTCACACTGTCAAACAGTTGCATTACGCAACACCAGTTCCTCTGAAAGCCATGTGATACGGTTGACAGTTCCAAAAGTAGCTTGCAAGTGGACCTGAGATAAAAGAAAAAAGAAAATAGCTCTTTTAAAGTGATAACACTGTGGCTGAGGTTGTGCATTTTCCTTCAATTAAACTGCTGCTCTGCTGATGGAACTGACGACCCTCCACTCACAAGCCTGCTTCTCTGAGCAGTTGCCATAAAAATGAATGCTTGATTAATCTTTTTGTCATTTAATACCTGTTAATGAGCCTGCACAGTGGTGCGATGGTTAACACTGTCATCTCACAGCGAGAAACCGTCAGCCAGCGGTGCTCTGTGTTCTTCAGTGTCTTGCTTCCTATGCCTGAACACTGTTTTACTGTTTTTGTCCAAAGCATTTAATGCATGATGACCACCACTCAAAAAAACAGCATCATCAATACATTATATTTATCATTTTATTGCACACTTACCATCAATTCCCCCATCAGTCTGCTCTGTCTTTGTGTCTGCTCTGCATGTACAGAGTGCAAACATTAGCAGTCATACACTGTGCCACTCCTTTCTTTCTCTTTCTCTCACAAGGTGAAAATTGATCTATTGCATGTGTCATGTGTCGTGGTTTCAACACCGGTTCAATGATAAGAAGCTGATCATATCTGGTCAAAGTTTGCATGGTTCATACACATGTTTTAGATCTGTCATTCAAATAATGCACATGTTTCAGCTATTCAGACACTTGTTCTTACAAACTAACTAAAATAAAACTGTATTTTGTCATTTTGGTCAAATCTGTCAACACAACAAGCATGAGGAGGCATCAGCGGATATATTTATTGTGACTGTTTACATGCCTGTTGTTATATATATGTATGTGTGTGTGTCGCCGGTGTTGAGCTTAAAAAGAGTATCGCTGCTCAAATTCTGTTGATTTGAACTGTTGATACTCAGATGTAAATCTTTCAGGTGTCCACAGCTGTAAACATATTATAAAATTCTGTGACGGACACCCTGTGGTTACATTGCAGGCACCTGCCGGTTGTCCTGACACAGGGCCAAGTATTTCACATCATGGTGGACAAAGTTGAAGGTTGACAGATCTCTTCTTCCTGTGAAGGCTCTGTGGCATCGTTCCCGGGAAAAGATTCTCTTGGTTACATATTCAGGCATTCTCAGAGATGGAGGAAGTTTTCACATGCACCCGAGATTCTTCAGGTTTTATGGTCAACATGTAAGTCGTGGGTGGGAAAAAGCGTCGAAGCATTGACCTCCTGCCTGAAATTCAAATCTCTTTTGAATGGTGCTCCACTGAATATATATATATATATATATATCAGAACCAGTTTTTCTGAGAAATGCATCCATCTCTAACCTCAGCACATTCAGGTTACTATAATAACCTCCGTTAAACCTTTGATTGTGGACCTTGCTCTCAGTCTCTGGTTTTTGACCTCCAGTCAAAGCAGACCAACTCCTGAGGAATGTTATAACACGTGTGTGGGTACGAAATCTCCATCAAAGGTACCTGCCACAGACCCTTGAGGTCAATATGTTGCAATAAATCCACATAGCAGCTGGAACTATTATTTTTAAATACATGAAGTCTGTTGTTGGTAGGGAGGGTGATGTAAAGGGAGCCATGATGGAATGAATCCAGTCAGATTTACCGATTGAATTTACACATTTTTCAGGTCGCTAGCCTTGACCCAGCTGTTAAATTTCTCTGTCCAGTTTTTCCAAAGTACCAACATCTGTTTTTATTAGGATCAGGATGATACGCTCATCCAAAATTCTGGGAATCTCTGATAAACAATGGCCTGATTCCTCTCAAAGCTCAATTTACTATTTGTGTCGCCTCCTGTTTGTATATGTTCTATATGTTCTTTCTCTCAAACGAGCCTCCAAGGGCTGAAGCTCAACATGCTGTTCCTCCTGGGAGAGGACGTACAAGTGTGTATTCAGGTCATGTTATGCACTGCTGCCTGTGTGTGTGCATCCGTTTTCTTGAATGGGTGCACAGTGATGAAGCTGACCACTTGATAGCTTGCAATGCACATAATATAGACCGTGTGCACTTGACTACAATGCTATCCATCTGCCACAAATCCTACCATTAGGTATTGTCATGAGCAGTCAAGTCACATCCCTGCAGGTTTCTGCCACTCCCGCTGGGCACAGCTCTTAATAATACTGCTCTCTTGTCTGTACTATCTGATGCATTAAAGCAGTTTTCTTCTTTCAAGGCTTCTTCAAAGACTGCTTCATTGTCAGCCTCCTCTAACACAAAGAATAGAGAACACAGCCTTCATTGGGTTGTTTGAACACATAGCGACCTGAGAGAAGACTCGGGCATCATGCCGATATGAGCCATTTGTTTTGAAGCACTTTGAATTAAAACAGCACTACAGGCTGCAATAGGGAATACTGGTTGACTACAATGATAACAAACCGTGACAGAAAATGCAGTCTATGAGGTGATGCCAGTAAACTGCACTTACTGGGCAGGGAACATGAGGGCATCACTGCAATGGGACAATGGGTCAAGAAACAGGAAACACAGGGTCAGATGATGCAACAGGATCCAACAAACCAACAGTTTATCCATCTGATCCTAACCACTTGATTTAAAGATCAAACTGAAAATGAGTGCACCTGAACTGTTGATGATGTCAAAGCTTAAGCAGGAGGTGAGTCTGTAAACTCTGATGGATGCATAGATCCATAGAAGCTGTAGTCTAACCTGGAGCTTCATTTCAAACCTGTTCGATCATTTCACTGCTCTTGTCTCCTTTACCTGTCTTGACTTCTTTTTGGTGAATGTTTTTTGTATTCCTAGCAGATTACTGATAGAAACAATGAACAAAACGACAAAAATGAGACCCACGTTGTAAGTTAATACTTTCAGGTCTTAGCATTTTAGCTTAGCTTAGCTTAGCATCTTCAAAAGGCACAGTATTCTTAAGTTTGTCCCCGACCAAAGCCCAGAGATCTGCCAGTTATACTGTATGTAAGTTCCAGTAGTTCTCTTAATGCTGGCAGGTTTCTGACCATGCAGACGACTAAAAGCTAATCTGGAATTGGGAAAAGGCAAATTTGGCTCCCACAAAAATTCTGCATCCTGCAAATGTTTCAGGATTCAGCAAGACTGGAAGCACCTCAGTGAGGTCATTGTGTTTGGAGGTCTAAGTTACATTAAGGTGCACCTGGTGGACGAGCACAGCTGTGTACTCAGCTGCAACAGCAGGTCAAGCAGAGCAGCCACACAACCCTTTGTGTCTTGGATCCACCTTGAGGTCTCCCCTTCATGTGTTCCTGTCTGCGCGCCATTAAACAGAGGCACTGTAGGAAGCCTCTGGGGTGGCTGTCTTAACAGGTGTCCAAATACTGGCAAATACTGTCAGTACAGAGGAGCCCCAGATTCTCCTTGTCTCTGCTCAGTGGCCATGGCCAACTCAAGGCCACAGGTGAGGCTCGAGACATAAATAAATCAGTCAATGTGGAGATTTGTCTTGTGGCTCCCAGCTCTCTTTTTGCCAGCTCAAAACATATGATGCTGTTAAGTCCAGCTTTCACCAGATGGAGAACTAACTTGTGGCCTAGAGAAATCTCTATCTCTACTGTGCACATGTGCTCGTAGTGGAGTGAGGATGGAGTCCTTTTATTTGTGCAGATGAATGGACACCATGCATTCGGTGGAGGCCAAAGACCAAACCTAAACAAGAGCTAATGAATGAACAAAGGAAGCGTGCAGCAGATGAAGAGACATAGAGCAGAGCAAACGGACAAAGAGTACAGCAAGTGGAGAAACATGGAGTAGAGCACTGATTAGCCAGGCAGAGAGAGTGTGTGGTAAAGGGTAAATATCTTCTTCCTAACTCACTTTCCATGAATAACAAGCTAAAAAATGTTCAACCAGTTCTGCTGCATACCTCACTGGAGGCTGATGAGTCTTATCTATGAAACTAACTGTCCTGCTGTAACAGCTGCTATTCATAATGAAGGCTTTGGGGAACTGGATCTTGAAAACATTAACCTTTTACAACCTCTTGCTCCCTATATTAGTTCTATACTTTTACAATCTGTAAGGATCTTTAGATGCTTGTTTTTATAATAATAAAATATTACATAATACAGAGCCAACAGAAACAGACATTACACCACATTGTGGAAGACTGTTTTTTCCCAAAAACAAAGAAGTTTTTTCGACTAAATAGTGATTAGATTTTTCCTACAATGGTCTGTAATCTGTTATGAATTAGATCTTTTCACCTTTAGGTGGCTATAGTCACATTTGAACCGAAGTCAGAGCTCTTCCGAACGACAATTTCAGCATTTGAAAATTGCCTCTGGGAGATACTTGGAATGGAATTTCCTATTCAAACTATTGGTTTAAAGGGAAAAAATCCTAATCATCCACATAGTTCTTATGAATTTGGCATTGATATCTCATTCTTTGTTTTATTTATAGTCCTGCAGCACTGTGGGGAAATCCGATGAAATCCTCGGAGGTAAATGTGAGGGTTCTGCAGTGTCACCAGCAGGGAGCAGTGTCGTTAAGCAATCCCAAAGGGCATTTAGTGCATCAGTGAGAGGGCCAGGATGTAACAGCTCAGTGTTGAGCAGCACTGCAGGAGTAATGTTGCTGCAGGAGGAGTAATTAACATATACTCCAGTAGAACATGACATGAGCTGCTGAATGTACTAAATATTGTAAATGTAAATGATAATTGGCCAGCCTCCAGACATACAGGAAAGCCTCTGTGTTGTGTTTAGTGTCACTCTGTGTCACTCTATAACCAGCTCCTCTTTCCATTTACATCCCTTACGCTGACAGTGTTTGTCATGTTAAGTGCGCCTTGGCAAGCATTCTGACTCGTGGATGAAATAGTTTGCAGCAACACAGCTTTTATACACAGCTGGAAGAAAGCATATATTCAAAGACAGTGCCAACACAGGAAAGGGAGTAAGGTTTATATAGATCGGTCTAAAGCAAAGGTACTGGTTAATTTAATTGCTGGCATCCCAGGTTCACCCCATCTGATACCAGCAGTCACATCATTTTATTATTAATTGTATTGCCTGTCATTTGAATATCAGCCTCACTTTTCAATCAAAGTGGCATTAAGTTGCTGCTACTGCTAAAATAAACACACCCTCAAGATTCAAGAGGGGAGAGGGAGCCACATGGAGTCCGAATGTGGTCTGATCATGAATGATGATGAATGATGGGAGTGGACACTGAGCTCAGTCCTTTTGTGGATCTTTTATTCCAACTACACTGAATAAAGCACATCATTAATTTTCTAGTTTTGAGGGTTCAGTTATAACAGTGACAAGGACGGAAAGTTATTTTTACCCTCCTTCTGTGCTTTTCCTGTATATAATATTGACTCTCACCTTCAAAACATCCACTTTAGTGCTAACAAACACATCACAGCTTATCAAGTTACCCGACAGTCAAATACAGTACTTCACTGGGAAATGCACAAACAAAATGTATTTTCACAAACGTTACTTACATGAACTCTCTCTCTCTCTCTCTCTCTCTCTCTCTCTCTCTCTCTCTCTCTCTCTCT
>JBBMOE010000073.1:1329719-1452482 GCA_037975065.1 Chaetodon trifasciatus
TCTCTCTCTCTCTCTCTCTCTCTCTCTCTCTCTCTCTCTCTCTCTCTGAGACACACCTGGAACTCAAAACATCAGTGCTCTTTTTCCCCAGTTTACAAAAATCGGCTACAATACAGATTTATTATTCATCAGCCTTCGTCTGTTGGCTCATTCATAATCTCATCTGGTAACCATTTTTTTGCATTTTATTGACATTTATAGGGATATTTTCTTCCCAAGGGCAAAAACACACACGTGTGAACTCATTAGTTTGCTGGTACTGCCACTTCAGTGTGCCTGACATCTCCAAGGAACTCTCCGCTCTTGTGCGATCTATCCTTGAGCTGTCCTTAAAGTGACTGTGTTACCTTTACAATTCCACAACCAAATTCAACCGCTCGATCTTAAGGATTACCACTTTAAAACTGATCTGACGCTATTCCGATCCGAATGGATGAAACTGCCTGTTAAGTGCGGCAGAAATTATTTAAAACAAAAAGTCATTATTCTTTAATGAAGTAGTGAAATTTTATTTTGTTCCAGTGATAGCAAAAAAAAAAACAATGGGTAAAGAATAAGAACATAGCAGGTAATGGTTGAAATTGAAATTCTTGTCTTTATTTGACAATAATAATAATAATAATAATAATCATAATAAATTATTTGTCTAACACCTTCCATACAAGAAATGCAGCACAAACAAATGACATGCACTCAGTGGTTCACATAAAAAGGAAATAGAATGAACATGTACATGTACATGTGAACATGTACACACACACACACACACACACACACAAAGATACATCCATATGCACATATTTTCAAAGTGATTTCTTCTCCATTGCTGAACTGAAAGCACACCCTTTTCTCTCTTAATCTCTCTGTCTCACACATACACACATGCACACACACGTGCACACACACACACACTCTGGAGTCAGAGCCATGAAAGGCATCTGTAGCCTGCGGCAGTTTGGGAGAGCTTTCATGTAACCGGCTCCGACAGCAGAATTAGGGCAGAGCATGCATGTGACAGGCAAGAGATGCAGATGTACGTGCATGGAGTCAATACAGCACAGCAGTAACACAAAAACAAAACAGAAAAAATAGAATTAAAAATGACTTAAAGGACCACTGTGTAGGACTTAGTGACATCTAGTGGTGAGGCTACAGATTGCAACTAAATTAATATTCCTTGTCTAACCCTGGGAGCCTTTCCCAGTGTGTCGGAGAACCTTTGGTGTCTGCAAAACTCACAAGAAACACAAAAGGCACTCTCTAGAGCCAGAGTTTGGTTTGTCTGTTTTGGGCTACTATAGAAACATGCCAGTGCAACATGGTACACTCCATGGAAGAGGTCCCACTCCCTCTGTAGATATAATCTGCTGAAAATATATTTCTTTTGATTCACAATTAAAGTAAATCTTCACATAGTTTGTTTTCTCTGATTGATTGTATGGTATGCTTATTTGCATTTTATTTGTATCTGCATGTATTTGTTCATTTCAGAATCAGACTAATTGGATGGATGTTCAGCACTGGCATTTTAACTGGCTCGTGCTAAGCTTAGGGGCATTCATTTAGAGGCTCAGCTTTCCGGCCAACAATGATGGAGTTCAGCATCTGCAGTCATTTTTCACAATCTGACCAGCTTTACAGTTAGTGTGGTAATCCTGCAACACATCACTTCCTGTGCAGGAGCTTCTTAAAGTGTTGAGAAGGCAAAGTGAAATTTATGGGTGGCATCAAACATGTTTTGTATTTTGTTTGAAAATGACACAGTAGCAATATAATGAATATTATACTTCAGGGTCAAAACTTCTTTGTTGGACCATGTTGGTTAAGATCAGGAAAAGATGGTGGTTTTGGTTCATCGAACATAGCACCACCTTGTTATCTGGAGGGTGAGTGTGTCAGGGAACATCATTGATTTTTCATAAATGGTCTAGAGGACCAACTTAGAAAATTACTTACAAATGACTGTGTTTTATGTATAGCTATTTGTATTACTTATATGTAAGTTTGAAAAAAATATTCTATCTGATCTGATCCAAGCTAACACTGGGCGGGAGGCAGGGTATGCGACCTGTTCTCATTCCCAGGTTGTCAAATGCCACCGTTTTCGTCACGCCTCTCAGCACCTCATACAGATGCAGTGGGTACCCTCGAGCATCTGTATGAGACACTTGCTTGAAAGCCTTTATAACACGTGGTTAGTGTTGCAAAACAGTGGCAGATTTTTTTGGTTTAGGCACCAAAAAAAAATCCTGCTGCTGGGTTCACATTGCAGTTAGCTGAGAGCCCATTGCATCTCATACAGACGTTAATGGGCGCGACGTCCATATGACAGTGAGGAGCGTGACAAAGTGTCGGTATATGATGTCTTGGGAATGAGAATGGGTTGCGCACACCCTGCACAGGTTGCCAGTCACTCACAAGGCTGATACATACACGCCAATGAGCACTTAAGAGTTACCAGTTCACTCTCACCAGCATATCTTTGGACGGTGACCCAGAGAAAAACCATGGCGCCCCTTTTTCAAAACATTCCCACATAATTAATTATTCTCTTGAGTTCTAATTACTGTTGGAAATTAGTATATGATTGTAATTTTCAGGAGATAGGGTTATGTTTTTTGGGTAACATGTTGTGTCTCTGCCTTGTTTGTAACTGTTACTCAACCTCTAGAGATGTACAATTGTGTGTCATCCACATAACGATGGAAACATATGGGATGGTTTGTTCTTTCTCTATCTTTCTCTACAGGGGAGCACTATCACTGTCAACATTTGTTTCGACATTTTGTTTCGTAGCTGGTCAATAGTGGACAATTATATTCTCGAGTTCCCAGCATTCTCTTGTAATAATCTTGAAAAAGTAATCCTTTCTTGAAGTATTGATTTGTTGTTTTATATTTCACAGACAACTGCTTTCTTTCCTTTCAGACTGTGCAGTCCATACAGTGTGTGCTGGGCTTTCACACCTCAAAGCCTTTATGGATATGATATAATTCTCACACCTCACCAATGTGTCATTTTTCTGAATTAACTTTGAGCTCTCTTGAAGACTCAGAAAGAGAGGGCCTGTTGATCTCAGCATCCGCTTGCTCACAACTGCCTTGTCGCACAGACATGTAAATGGATGCTTAGTGCTCTTCAGCTGTGATTCAGCTCTGTGATACATCATCCCTGTACCTCAGTAAACACAACCTAAAAAGTGGATCAGAACATATTAACACCTAATGGTGAAAAAAACAACTTAATCATTTCATTGAGGTTGTGAAATGATGGCTTTGCAGCTGCCATGATGCATCTTCAGTTCACTCAGTGTAAACTGTCACTAATTCATGTTGCACCTAAAGATGATCATGAAATCAACACTTTCATCTCACGAGAGCAATTTTTCTTTTTCACAGATGATACAGAAAACAGGTGGGAAAAGATGAAGCCAGGAAGAAGAACAAAACAAAACATGACACATGAGGAGTTTAAACTCTTATTTGTCTGATCGTTCAAGATTTAAATTTTGACGAACACTTTTTTATCTGCATAACCACAACTTCCCACTAGGCTCAGCTGTACTTTGAGTTTGGTGCCAATTTGCAACCAAAATTATTTGTTGAACATGGCAAATATCACCTGTGATGATGCAGTTTGCCTCTGTGAGCATGCTGACAGACTTTAATTCTGCTTTGCTCAAAATACAGCCTTGCAGAGCTGCTAGCATGGATATAGACACCTAGCTTTGATAGAACTGAAAGCATAATGATATTTGCTGATAACGCTGAATAGATCTTTGTTGATTAGTGGATGCTGTTTAGGACCATCAGTCTAAATGCTGGACATGAATTAAGGTTTTGCTAATAATATCTGAGCACTGAAGACATGTCATACATCAATAAACAGTCCACCTGCAAGCAGAGCTGATATATGGTGTTAGTCATGTGTCAGAAATATCAATAACTCTTTATCATCCTCCCTCACCTGCATGTGGAGTCAGTGACAAAGAGACAGCAATAACGTGGCTTGGCATGTTTGGCATTTTCGATTTGATGGAAATTATATTAGTCACAGCGAGAACTGATGAAATCTGTGCTGCCGTGATGTGAATCAGCTGAGACATTTGAATCCCACCAATGTTGCTCAGGCAAGGCTAAATGGCATAGGCCTTTTATAATTCCCAGAAATAAAGGAGAACACAGCACAAGCATTTAGAGAGAACCTTGAGAAATGAGGGCTACTGTCTGTTCTCTCCTCACAGCTCTGATAAGTGCACAATCAACGCATGGATGTTTTTCTTTTATCAGTGAGGAGGCCTGTGTGCAAACACGTGTAGGTGAAGGATTCAGCTTTGTGTGACAGCATGGCAGGTTGCTGCTTTGTCTGTTTGTCCCTGTATGCACTGGGCCAAATGCAGTGTGCGCCCTGGAAAGCTTGCTGCTCTATAGTCAGTGAATTAAATCTTTATGTTTGTACAGTTCATCTTTATTTGCGCTCAATTTATAGTTGTTTCATCATTGTTTCATTGCTAATACCTTGAGATTCTATAGGAGGAAGTACACTGTACTACACAAGAAAAATATAAACATGTTATTATGTATGAAAATACAAAACAATGGAAAGATTAAGATCTAACATATGACTAATCTGGCGGCACGGTGGCGCAGCAGGTAGTGCGCGTGCCTCACAGCAAGAAGGTCGCCAGTTCGATCCCTGGATCGGGCGTGGCCTTTCTGTGCGAAGTTTGCATGTTCTTCCTGTGCATGCGTGGGTTCTCTCCGGGCACTCCGGCTTCC
Source organism: Chaetodon trifasciatus (assembly GCA_037975065.1). Lineage (NCBI taxonomy): Eukaryota > Metazoa > Chordata > Actinopteri > Chaetodontiformes > Chaetodontidae > Chaetodon > Chaetodon trifasciatus. The sequence goes on from JBBMOE010000073.1 coordinate 1,334,498, forward strand.
TCCCACAGACCAAAAACATGCTCATTAGGTTGATTGGTGACTCTAAATTGTCCCTAGGTGTGAATATGATAGTGAATGGTCGTATGTGTGTTGCCCTGCAGTCGACTGGCGACCGGCTCAGGGTGTACCCCGCCTCTCGCCCGTTGACAGCTGGGATAGGCTCCAGCCCCCCCCCCAACCCCGAAAGGGATAGTCGGGGGTATAGAAGATGAATGAATATGACTAATCTTTTTTTATAACTAATCATGCAGGGGACTTTTTATTTGTATCCAGATGTACAGAGTACAGAGAGGAAAAAAAAAATCTAGTGACCTGGTAACTGTCACTGTCCAAAACTGACCAATACTGCTGCTAGCAGCTCTGCGAGGCTGTATTTTGGCTGTATTTTGAGCAAAGCAGAATTAAAGTCTGTCAGCATGCTCACAGAGGCAAACTGCATCATCACAGGTGATATTTGCCATGTTCAACAAATAATTTTGGTTGCAAATTGGCACCAAACTCAAAGTACAGCTGAGCCTAGTGGGAAGTTGTGGTTATGCAGATAAAAAAGTGTTCGTCAAAATTTAAATCTTGAACGATCAGACAAATAAGAGTTTAAACTCCTCATGTGTCATGTTTTGTTTTGTTCTTCTTCCTGGCTTCATCTTTTCCCACCTGTTTTCTGTATCATCTGTGAAAAAGAAAAATTGCTCTCGTGAGATGAAAGTGTTGATTTCATGATCATCTTTAGGTGCAACATGAATTAGTGACAGTTTACGCTGAGTGAACTGAAGATGCATCATGGCAGCTGCAAAGCCATCATTGCAGCTGAAACAACATCCAATATAGCTCTGTGACATCGGTGCAGTGATAACGTATGAGGGGCACAAACTGGATGTGGTACATACAACCAATGTTCCCTGAGGAGTTAGGACAACAAGGTAAGTATAGCAATTGTGACCTTGCCAGACCAACTTCAAGAAACTCTTTCAAAAGGCCTGTAAAGGCCTATGAGACTGTCTTGAGCACGGGAAGTCCTGTCTTCTCCTGGGGCTTTAAAAGACCCCGCTCAATCTTATCCCCTCAATCTAAACTGCACTTCACCTGGTTTAAAGGAGGTGAGGGGCTGCCCTTAGAGAACATTGGTTATATCCATACCCTCCAGTTCCCTTTCGGTTGGAACATTTGGTACAAAAGTAAGGGAATCTAACATCAAGCCCCAAGACACCTCTGCAGTTAGACTGAGAAGATCCAGCCCTGCTACAGCAGCAACTGGGGTGTCAGCTTCATCACTTCCCTTCTGAGAACACAGATTGAGTGACATCCTGCACTGTCACATTCAGATGATTAAATTTCATTAATGTGTGGCGAAGCCCAGCTTGCAGTGGAGCGAACATCCTCCACAGAAACCCCTTTAAAAAAACCCAAGATGAAGCCATGCTGCCCCTGGTGCAGTGAACATGGGCATGTATGCACCTTTACAGACATGGGATATCGCCTCTACAACAAAATGAGAGAAGTGTTGTTTGGAAACTGCCTTCCTTTTAACTGGGTTGGCTGAAAAGCTGGTCTGTTGCCACAACTCAAAATCACTTTTTGTGATGAGTTGCCCAGTCCAAACTGCGTAAACAATGGCTGAACAGAGAGCCAACGTATTGACTGGTAAATGCTCCTCTTGTCTACTTTCCAACACATGCCTTGTCAATGGGAGGGTAACATCTGTTTTTTTCTGACCCAACACTGGCATTTCCTCATAATCAGCATACCAAAAGGAACCATTGAAATCATAGAGGACAAAATGTGGTGGTTTTGAGATTTCCCTGTGTTTTCTTGTATGTTGTGGAGTTGTTTGGGGCTTGGTTTCCTGTATGTCCTTTTTCGGCAGAGGCTGGACGTGGCTCACTAGGTGGTTTGGGAGCTGGCTCCAACACAGCTGGTACAAATCACAATCTCAGACTTGATAAAGACTGTGGACAGCGGAGGACTCGTTGCCAGATTATTTCCGCCACTCAGTGGTATTTGTTGGCTGCTCTCTAGTATTACTTAAGTCTTACGTTAGTTATTCTACCTCGTGTTCTTCACCAGTATTTAACCTCCTGTGTCTTTTCCCCGGTCTCCTTAGTGAGACCACCTGCACTGCTCAGCAACGCCAACATCTCAGCCAGCACGCCCGCCCAGCCTCAAGCTTTTAGCTCTCGACCTCCACCTCGATGTTTCACCAGTGCCCCCACCACCATGTGCCACCCCCTACGCAAGTACTCTCAACATCTGTGCTCTGAGCGCCATTTGGTCAACATCCTCAGATCCAAAAAAGGGTGGAGACTTCCGTCCTTTAGAGCCATCTTTATCATTTGTTTTTCCAGAACAGGACAGCTTTCCTCTCTCAACACTGGAGCAGAAGATCGATTCATTTTTGATTCCACAATGCTTCTGAGCATTGGAGGATATTTTTGGAATTGGAAGCCTTGGCCATGGACAACAGTTCCCATGATGCCGTGGGAAGGTGCACATGTACTCTAGGAGGCCTCTCTTGTGTCCGGCCTGCCGAGCATTACCTTTGTGGTAGAACTACGCCCTCTAGTGGGCTGAGCCATGTTTGGCAGACTGAAATGGTGTGCAGGATACATGGTGCCTATGAGTGAGGGGGCTTGAATGAACATGCTTGGGTGCAACTACATGCTTAACCAAGGTTTCTTTAGCATTGGAGCATAGCACAGACCATGGGGAGGTAGAGGGGAGCCAGCTCACTCATCCCTCGCCATCCTCCACTGCCCTCGAATCGGGATTTGGTGCTGAGTGGATTGCCAGCATCGTATCTATCAGGCGTATGTTGGTCAGTCCAGTGAACTCCACATGCTTGGGAGGGAGGTGGAGCTGGCCATGGCACTTAGAGGTGCTTGGCTGCTTGGAGACAGAAACCAGTTAAGGCCGGGTGATATTGTCTCAGCACGAAGATCCCCAGTCTGGAGAACCTGGTGATGTTCTCGATGCTCCCCTCCTCTGCTTTCAGCATCCTCCTGTGAGAAACCACCTGAAGCAGACAGACCCAGTACACCTGGCTCACTATCCACAGTGAGTGAATAATGGGTCTTTTTCCATGTTCCTGTACTCAGTAGTGGTGAGGATATCATCATATCATCTTTTCCCCCATGACTGTCCTGCTCTGCCCTCATAGATAACTGTTATATTTGGCAACTTTAATCTCTCATTATCTACATCACCCTCATGGTTGAAGTGAGCAGTTTTTCATCAGGATTCATCTGGTCTGTGTTTCATGAAAAAGAACAAATGGTGCTACTCCAACACTGTAGAGGAGTGACTGCAGTTGAAATCAACCTGAGAAGGATCGATTTCAGTGTGTCTTTGTACAGCCTTTTTCTTACTGCTGGATAGTGACTCTATGGATCCCAGAGAACCTGAAGCTGAGATGGATCAGCCACAGAAGACAAATCAAAGAAAAACTGCAAGACAGTACTTCCTAAAAGACTTCATTATCTAGATCTTGGGGGGAATTGCTGGGGGAAATTGTGAAAAATCACTTAAATTATATCATTTCATTTCATATCATTTCTAGAATTTCAAGGGTGACAAAACAGGACTTACTTTTTAATGTGAAACTCTGAAGTATGCTCTCCCCATCTCAGAGACCAAGTAATGCAGTGGATTCAGCAGTCATCATCTAATGAATAGGCTACAATAAACCTGACCTGCATTTATGTAAGGAAAAATACACAGAACAACGAATACAAGGTTTTAATCAGTGCTGTGACTCACGCTGCTGACCAAGGACTCACACAATGATAGAAGGCTGCTCAGGTTGAGGCATGCACAGATCTTTGTTCCAGGTCTGAATAAAAGCTGCTCCCCCTCTGTGTCACCTGGAGGACATGCAAATGATGAGGAGAGGTTTGCCTCCGCAGCCACTCAGCTCCCTGTGGATTTTCCACGGCAGTAATATATTGATGTGAGGTGATTTCAGACTGACAGAGGTCGACATTCATTCACAGCGTGTTACCTTGAGCCCAGGCACTGTACTGTCAATGCCTCTGGTTGCTATTATATATCAGTGTGGACCTTATTATTAAGCTGGTGTATGTACTGGAAGAGGATGAGTAATTTCTGCATCTAACTTTCATTGCTAATGGCTGAGTTAATCATCTCTGACGGGGTATTTTACAACAGGCTGGACTGACTGGAAGCTGTCATTTTGTTGTTTATTTATGATAGCTGAGTGGACTTTGTTGATTTGCTCCCTTTGTGTTGGAACACCCAAAAAACTTCAATTTACTTGTCTATGCTGCACAGTTGCACACATAAAAGTACTTAACTTACCACGCGTTGGATGTCCTTGGAACTTTCTTCCTTCATATGATCTTTAACCCTAGCCTGCACATAAACTCCAGCACATGAAGTCCTAACTCTCCAATCCACTTGTCCCTTTCTCTGCAGGACAAGTGCAGTGGCAAGCCCCTGCCATGGAACCCACAACACACTGTATAGGTTATGTTTTCGCTCTGCCTGTTGTCAGCAACACATATGATACCATGGCCAATACAGGCCCCAACTTTGGTCCAACCAATCCCTCTCCTACAGTGGTAGCTGTGTAAATGGAGAGCTTGAGAAGTGTCTCAACAATAACTCACCCAAAGAATGATCTCCAACAGCGCACTCATCCCCTCATCTATTCATTGCTAATTCCATTCTCTCATCCCTCTACCTTCATCCCTCACCCCCAACCCTCCCTGGTCTGCCTCAACCCATTCACTTCTTCCAATTACATTAATTTCTAAGTCCACACGAACCCAACCCACTATGTAAACTTAAGACCAGCCAATCGAGCTTCGCCCCAAGATCTTTCGTTTATCTCAGAAATGGACCACATAGCCACATGCTTCTGGTTTCACCATCACTTCCGCTGAATCTTATTCAGACCTGGAATTTAACCCTAACTGTACTCAGGTCACTCGTTTCACATCGGTGCCACCTCTACCACTTCCCAACAGGGAATTCCCAGCAAACATCATAAAATTCTCAGCCATTGGTCTTCACCTTGATACCTCGCATATATACATAACAATCTAAGAGACATCAGAAATGCCCATGCGCAGCTCTCATCTCAAAGTTCTCATTCTTTCATTCCTCCTTTCATCCCCACATACTAGTGCATCCTTTTTCATCATCCCTGCTCTCCTTCACCCCAAGACATATTAAATGATTGTAAATCTGTATCTTTGTGGCATGGTCTTTGTTAGTGAAGGTTCTTTTGAAGAGCTTTGTTCCACTTTGTTAACTTAAAAGTCCACTTCCTTCATATGAGACTGTTGTCTGCTTAGAATTAATCAAAAAAAGAGAGACTTATACCTTCAAAAAAGCGTAACGCAAGAGTTCTCCATCAATCAACTGTTTCATCCTCTTCAGTTGAAGATTTTGGTAAGTTTTTACCTCATGTTGTTGAGAAGGTTATGGATATCAAAACCTCTATAATGCCCCCACTTCATTTATAACTTCTCCAGATGTCTCCACATTGCTGAGTGAATTTATTTCCCTGAATAATCTTCAAATTGTGTCACACATGCATTTATCCTCCTGTGGCCTTGACACTCTACCCATCAGATTTGTCAAAGAGGTATCAGGAGTCATTGCGCCCTGTCTTCTCTCTATTGCAAATGAGTCTCTTTCCTCTTGCTTCGTGCCTAAAGTATTTCAAACAAGTCTGTATGCAGCCCCTTTTAAACAAACCTGGCTTTGATCCAACACTCCTTCATAATTACAGGCCAATTTCTACATTACCCCTTTTCTCAAAAAACACTGAAAAAGCTGTTGTAGTAGAAGTTGAAATTAGTTGAAATATTCTCAGCCTATTTCAATCTGGTTTTTGCTAGCAGCACACAACTGAAACTGCTCTACTGAAGGTCATTAATGATATCCTTATGAATGGTGATTCTGGCCATCACTCAATAGCAGTATTGTTAGACTAGATGGGGTTGGTATAGATGAAACTGCCCTCAGATGGTTTTCCACACATCTTACAAAGAGATCTTTCTGGCTGATTCTCTCATCAGTGGCTCACAAGTCACGTTCCACAAGGTTTAAAACTTGGTCCCATTTTGTTCTGCTCATATACTTCCCTTTCGTCAAATTATCATACAGTTTCAGACTATTGTTATGCAGATGACACCCAGTTTTGCATGACATTTAAATCTTATGAGCTTGAAAATCTGAATACTCTACACTGCTGGCAAAATCAACTGGATGTCACTGAGTTTTTTTTTTTTTTTTTTTTCTTAGTTATTGGCGCAGATGAAGGTTGACATATTAGATTTTTGTACAGGAGCAAATGGACCAAAAGTTGAAACTCAAACACGGAAGGAAGAAATATGTGAAAAAAGGCAAAAGTTTAATAAACAAGTCCAGGAGAACCACACACTGAAACTGGTGAGTCTACTGAGTGAACAAGCAGGGTGAGAGTCCAGTTTCAGTTTACTCATAAGAACAGACTGACAGGGCATAGGCTGGAGGAAGGCACCTGGGCCCAGGTAGCAGACAAGGCAATCGATAGTAAAAATACTTGAGTGATCTCTTGAATCTCAGTCTTTGCCATGATGATCAACAGATGATTTGACAAATAGTGGAAGGCTAATGTTTATATGCTGTGGCAGCAGGTGAGTCTTGATTGATTGATTGAGAGCAGGTGTGCTCAGGAGAGGAGGAGACCAGACCTGAGCTGCCATGCCCTGACAGACAGGGGGGAGGCAGACCGAGAGGAAAACACAAAGACACAATAGGAAAAGGAGTGGAAAACTGCAGATCTCCACATAAAAGAGTTTTAGTCCATATCTTGGGCATCTAACAAGCAATATAAAACCATTTCCTAGAAATCTTGTTGTTGTGTTTGATTACAATCTGAATTTTGACAATCACATTGAGACACTGCTTGCCATAATCAGCTCAAAATCCTGCCTGGGTTACTCCATATTTTCTTTTAAAGCAAGTCCACAATTCCTTGACTTAAGTTGGTCCAGAATGCAACAGCAAAGAAGCATCTTACCCTAAGTAAAAAGTACACAAAATGCAAATTCCTAATTCACATGCAGAGTTGTATTCAGCATCATTAATCAGCTCTGAATGCAAAATACACATGTAGAGCACCGTTTTACAAAGTTAAAGAGAAAAGTTCCAATTCTGAGTCTGACTTACAGAATATTAACAAAATCCAAGTAGCATGAACAGAAACCTGAAGGTCCAGTTACTCATTTTGATCAGTCCATCTATGGACAAGCTTGACAAAGCAGGAACACTAAGCGACATTTTCACCTTCTCAGGTGCTTTTTCATGCTCAGGAAGCAGTGGGAGATAAACCTGGAACAACCCCTGCTGGTCTTTGAAAGTAACAGTATGAGGGAGTCTGCAGACATTATACTAAAGGTGTAGATCAAGGTGTTGGAGATGGAGCTCCTTGCCGAAAAGCACATGAAGGAAGCAAACACCAGCCTTGAAAAGCAGATCAAGGCACTGAAGATGGAGCTCTTTACAGAAAAGCAGGTCCGTGCAGCGGCTGAAGACAAACTTGAAATGAGCACTTTGAGGCTGAAGAAGCAGCTTTCAGACATAGACGCTGAACAGTTTAAGGCTGATGATCTCAACCAGCTGACCAAGGCCCTTTCAATGAAACTGAGGCACATGATGAAGCGAAGGACATCCTTGAAAACGAGCTCAAGGCAGCGAAGGTGGAGCTCCTTGCCACAAAGCTTACAAAGGAAGAAAACGCCAGCCTTGAAAAGCAGATCAAGGCGTTGACGGTGGAGCTCCTTACCGAAAAGCAGTCCCATGCAACGGCTGAAGACAAACTTGAGATAAGCACTCGGAGTCTGAAGTCACAGCTTGAGGCTGATGATCCCGATCATCTGACCAAGGCCATTTCAATTGAACTGAAGCACACGAGGGAGGCGAAGGACAGCCTTGAAAAGCAGATCAAGGCATTGAAGATGGAGCTCTTTACAGAAAAGCAGGTCCGTGCAGCGGCTGAAGACAAACTTGAAATGAGCACTTTGAGACTGAAGAAGCAGCTTTCAGACATGGACACTGTACAGCAAAAGGCTGATTATGTTGATTATGTCAATGAGGTGAACAAGGTTCTTTCAATGAAACTGGAGCGCATGAGGCAAGCAAAGGACAGCATTGAAAATGAGCTCAAGGCAGCGAAGGTGGGGCTCCTTGGCGGAAAGCACGCAAAGGAAGCAAACGCCAGCCTTGAAAAGCAGATCAAGGCGTTGAAGGTGAAGCTCCTTACCGAAAAGCAGTCCCGTGCAGCAGCTGAAGACAAACTTGGGACGAGCACTCAGAGTCTGAAGGCGCAGCTTTCAGACCAAGACGTTGCACAGCTTGAGGCTGATGATCTCGATCAGCTGACCAAGGCCCTTTCAATCAAACTGGAGCACACAAGGGAAGCTAAGGACAGCCTTGAAAACGAGCTCAAGGCAGCAAAGGTGGAGCTCCTTGCCACAAAGCTCACAAAGGAAGAAAACGCCAGCCTTGAAAAGCAGATTAAGGTGTTGAGGGTGGAGCTCCTTACTGAAAAGCACTCCCATGCAGTGGCTGAAGACAAACTTGAGACAAGCACTAAGAGTCTGAAGGTGCAGCTTTCAGACAAAGATGCTGCACAGCTTGAGGCTCTCTTAAGAGTAGCACAGCTGCAGAAAGACCTGATATTTGAGAGTGCTGAAGCTCAGAAGCTCCAGAGGAAAGTGAGTAACTTGGAGAATGCTCTGCAAAAAGAGACGGAGAAGGCAAAGGAGTGCATGGTAAGATGCCAGGCCAAAAACATCAGAGCAGCTCTGGTAAACACAAAGAGTCTGCTGAAGGCTGAATGCCACTGCTTAGAGCAGGAGAATGCTTCCTGTCTGGCTCAAGTGGACATGCAGAAACGTGAGAATAATAAGCTCATGGCTGCTCCTCAGTCTCTGCAACAGGGGTGGCAGGAGGAGAAGGAATTCCTGTCTCAGACCATCACTGGCCTCCAGCAGATGATGCAAGACAAGGGGCAGCAGCGGGAGATGATGGAGAGCTCCATGAGGTCGCAGGTGGAAGAGCTCGAGAGCCATGTCACCAAGAAGAAGAAGAAGAACAAGTGGTGGAGAATCTTCAAACGGCTGGCTCCGGAAGCTCAGAAGGAGTGAGACTGAAATGTAAAAAATAAAAAGAACAAAAATCGGATTAAAAAAAACAAAAAGAACAAAAATCAAATCAAAATAAGCAGATATAATGTTTGTTTGTTTGTTTGTTGGTCGGTTGATACATTTTTAACTGTAAAACGTTGGTGTTATGTTCAAAGCTTTGTTTGCTCGAGATACGAAGGCGCAGACACTGAGGTTCTTGTCTGCAGCCTACAGCCTGTGCATGTCTGCTCTGCTGCTAATGACGTTAGCCGCAAGCTAATGCTAATCGCGCATGGCGCTAGCAGTTATGCTAACGCTAGCATTGCCTATCAAATTTGGGTGCTAAAAAGATAAATACTAATTCATAGTTGTTTAAAATATGAAGAGTGCCTTTTAAAGGTACATGATTTTATTGTGTTATTAAAATACAGATTGTGAATTCATGATGAATTATGTTCACACTAAAATACAAATTATTGTGATATATGTCAGTTCATTCCACAATGACTGAAGCAATGTATATCCTGTGTAGTTTATTTTATGTGGAAAGATATGTTGAGTAATGAAAGTAATTTGAGCTCATTTAATAAACAGAAAATAATAATAAGAGATAGCAATGTATATATTCTACACTGTGTGTGTAGATTGTTTTTTTGTGGACTAGGAACTGATTAGTCTGATCCTGAACCTTGTAGGGTTCAGTGGCGAGCTAGAACCAGAGAGCTGACTGTGGACGGACCGGACACACGGCGTGGCCAGCTGTGGGTGCCGCCTCAGCAAACTTCAGACCATCGATTTACTCCATTCACTCAGATACAGATAATTGTAATACCCATTCATTTTTAATGACCGGTCATTTCCCACCGGGAAGACCAAGGGTGTACACAAGTTCAATAAAACATCAAAAATTAAAAAAAAAAAAATCTCAAAATTAATTTTGTGCGTTGATATGCCATGTGTGAACAAAGCCAAGGAGCCTTATGACAAACAGATGAAATTAACTACATAATTTAGAGAAAGAAATTGTCAATTGGTCAGATTTGACCACGAAGACAACAAGAGGGTTAATTGATAATGACCTCTGACCTTTGACCCAACCCCATCCCCACCCCCTAACCCCCCAATCTTTATTGAGGGGTTTAATTTGAATAGGAGTTTTCTTATACTACATAAGCTATATGCACTCACAGCATTGTCAAAATGATAGTTAGGCCTACATATGTATAATCTGGTGTATGACTGTATTGCATTCTTTGTTGTGTTTGTGGGGGGCGTTTCTGTGTGAAGTTTGCATGTTCTTTCTGTGCATGTGTGGGTTCTCTCCGGGCACTCCGGCTTCCTCCCACAGACCAAAAACATGCTCATTAGGTTAATTGGTGACTTAAAATTGTCCTTAGTTGTGATTGTTAGGTGCGGTTGTTTGTCTCTATATGTTGCCCTGCAGTCGGCTGGCGACCGGTTCAGGGTGTACCCCGCCTCTCGTCCGTTGACAGCTGGGATAGGCTCCAATCCCAAAACCAATCAAAAGGTTTCCTGAATTCAACAAAGCAAGCATACCTTTCGTGGAGATCTGCAGTTTCCCCCTCCTCTTCCTATTGCGTCTTTGTGTTTCCCTCTGTCTCCTGTCTCCTGTCTGTCTCCTGAGCACACCTGCTCTTAATCAGTCAATCAAGACTCACCTTCTGCCACAGCATATAAACACCAGATGTATTCTCAAGTTTAATATGCTACAACAAAGTTTCCCCAAATTAGAGTTTATGCAATTATTGGGATTTAGACTGTTTTAGTTGATTTAGATTATTTCATACCAAAATAAGTAATTTTAGTACAACAATTTTAAGTTTACTTTTCTTATGTTTCAACAGTTTTTCTTGGAGCTCTTCCATTGCAATTGGACTGTTTGCCATTTGTGGACATCTGAGGTCTATTCAAACCATAGTGTTGTGAATTTTGATAGAAATTTAAGAAAAAGTTTATCCAAACATTGCCATTCTGTATTGCAATTTGTATTTGGGGGAATTTATTTTTTTCCACAAGTTCTAAAAAGAGTTTTAATCTATTGCTTTTTCAGTTGTGACTAACTCATCATCTGTATATTGATCCTGATTTTGGTTGATCATTTTCCTGTATTGTTTAAGGGCTTTGTGGTTTTCATTCTTGGTTTTCAGGGTCACGGTGTTTCTGAGGTGCTTTCTGAAAAAAATAACATTCACAGTTTTTGTTTGATTAAGGGTTTGGTTTGTTCAATTTGGACTCTTCTGCCAATTTCATAAATCTATGACTCATCATTTGAGGAGACTGAACAAATACCTTTGAAAATTCAAGTTCAGGATGCTGACCTCACTCCAGTTAATAAAATCAGTTCACCTGGGGGATTTGGGAACTATGGTAAAGTTCCTATTTTACGCCTACTGGCAATTAGCAAAAAAAAATTTTTTTCATTTTTTTGGACAGAATTTCTAGGCGCAGCCAGGGGCTGGAGGGGGTTCAGTTCAGGAGCCGGCAGATTTCGTCTCTGCTTTTTGCGGATGATATTGTCTTGTTGGCCCCCTCGAGCCAGGACCTTCAGCATGCACTGGGGCGGTTCGCAGCCGAGTGTGAAGCACCTGGGATGAGAGTCAGCACCTCCAAGTCCGAGGCCATGGTTCTCGACCGGAAAAAGGTGGCTTGCTCCCTCCAGGTTGGGGGAGAGTTCCTGCCTCAATTGGAGGAGTTTAAGTATATCGGGATCCTGTTCATGAGTGAGGGAAAGATGGAGCGTGAGATTGACAGGCGGATCGGTGCAGCGGCAGCAGTAATGCGGTCGCTGTATCGGTCTGTCATGGTGAAGAAGGATTTACCGGTCAATCTACGTTCCTATCTTCATCTATGGTCATGAACTGTGGGTCATGACTGAAAGAACGAGGTCCCGGATACAAGTGGCTGAAATGAGTTTCCTCCGCAGGGTGGCAGGGCGCTCCTTTAGAGATAGGGTGAGGAGCTCTGACACCCGGGAGGAGCTCAGAGTAGAGTCGCTGCTCCTCCACATCGAGAGGAGTCAGCTGAGGTGGCTCGGGCATCTCTATCGGATGCCCCCTGGACGCCTCCCTAGGGAGGTGTTCCAGGCATGTCCCACCAGGAGGAGGCGCCGAGGAAGACCCAGGACAGGCTGGAGCGACTGTGTCGCTCAGCTGGCCTGGGAACGCCTCAGGATCCCCCCGGAAGAGCTGGAGGAAGTGTCCAGGGAGAGGGAAGTTTGGATGGATGGATGGATGGATGGATGGATGGATGGATGGATGGATGGATGGATGGATGGATGGATGGATGGGCGATTAGCAATTGATTAGAAATACTGGCATCACACAACTGTTGTCTGTCTGAACGATGCAAGACCTGGAGGTGCTGAACAGTAGAGCAGACCTTCCAGTTTATGTCCAGTGTGCACACTGTGCACATACATTGACCAAACAGCAGATGCAATGAACAGACCAGCTTTTTATATGCTGAGCAAACCTGGTTAAAAGGAAAGCACTTTCCAAACAAGTGCTCTCTCACAGGGTTGAAGAGGCAATTTCTCATGTGGACACCTGTAAAAGTGCACAGATGCACAGTGGGAAGCACCAGAGGCATGGCTGCATTTTGGGCTATTTTAAAAGGGGTTTCAGTGGAGGATATCTGCTCCACTGCAAGCAGGGCTTCCCCACATACTTTCATGAAATGGATGTAACAGCGCAGGACATCACTCAGTCTGTGCTTTGAACAGGGAAGATATATAGCTAAGGTATGTTAAAATGTCCTTGTTTGCACAGCTTAAACACAGCAGGTCTTAACTGGTAGCATCTCTTGTCTGCAACAATAAAACCATTCCCCACCTCCTGGGTTGCATTTAGACTTACACACCTTCTTTGATCATTTATTATTTATTAATGTCATCACAATGCTGTGTTATTATGGATAAACTGGTTTTGTATATGCTTTTAAGACTGTGGAGATCCACATGCTGCCCCAGTAATGGATGAAACATTTTATCACACCTTTGAAAATTGTGGTACAGTGAATATAACGTATTTTTTGTGAGTTTATTGTCTTGCCAAAAACAAAACCACAATGATTTTTCTCGCTTGCTACCTGGTGTTCGTCTGTCTTCATTTTTTTGAACAACGGATTTGCAATTGGAAAGGGATGCTGCAGGTATGCCAAAGTGAATGGAAACAAAGGCAGTCTGATGTTGATGATGATGGTCTTCTCTATCAGTTACTCCGACATGGTATTGGAGGCAAAGCACATGACTTGATTACACGTAAATACTCATAAAATGAGCTGACACTGAGACATACAACAGAGTACACATATCTAGGCCTATCATTTTGTGAAGGCTGTAAGTGCATTGGCAGATAAGCTCACATGGTTTGAGACAACTCAGATTCAAATAAGGCCCCGCAATAAAGATTTGACTTTGCCAAAGTGTCACTGAGCCAATCCATTTATACAGCGGTGATGTTAAATAGTTCCCCCTCCAACCCCAGTAACTGTTGTACACTCCCACAGTGTTGAGACTGTGGCTGAGGTTAGAGTCTGCAGGTCCCAGTGAAGGAGGCAGAGTTTTTCTGGAGCTTGAGGGGACAGAAGAAAAGGTTGACCCTCATCAGGTGAGTGCATCTGGATATTCTTTCATCCAAGTTATGACAGCTGTGCAGAGAGTCGGTCAGTGTCCTCTGTAAGGATTCAAAATTCCATTACTTGGTGAAGCTTGAGGGTTGGGTCGTCTAAATTATGTCCTATTTCTCACTTACTGTCGTATCACTCCAGTGAGATTTCATTTTATTTTTTGCAGGTCTGAGATTTTTGCCTCCAACCCTACACGTTGGAAGTGAATGGAATTTAGTTTTTGCTGCTCACAGCACTGAGGAATTACTTTAAAAACCAGTATGTCTGTCAAGAGAGCATCCATGAATTACACCTTTGCCTACAAGGGTGTGTGTAACACAGATTTCATCATCTGCCTTGGACCATCTGCAAGACATGCAACCTAAAATTTAGGAGGGACACATGTGCCTGTGCAAACAACTAATGTAATGAACAGAACCATGTGTGCGTTTGCTATGCAATTTCCATATTAGCTATGAGGGACTTCACCCTGAATAATTTACAAAACACATTGTTATTTACTACTTTCATTGGGAATACTGCTGACATACAGAAAAATGTTTGTTTGTTTGGTCAAAGTCCAAAGTTTTTCCTGATGTCTCTCCTGAAGAAACACCCAATTATCTGTCAATCTCCAAAAATACCATAGCAGTATCATGATGAGGGGCTCAGAAAGACTGAAACATCAGAACTGCCAGAGAAAATTATTGTGGCGCCTTCAAGAGCCTGACAGGAGAGTGTGAGCATGTGACTCATAGACAAGCAGCACAATTGTGGGATTTATATTGTGCCCTAATGGAGGTGACATCCCTCATCATCCCGCTGGACCTTTATGCAGTGTTTGATACACTGAACCGCCAGATCCTCCTCTCCACCCTCCAAGAACTGGCAGGCCCTCCACGCTAACTGTTAATATCTCACCTCAAGGACCACGTTTACTTGAACTCATCTGCCCAGAAACTGAATATAAAATTGTTCTTCAATGTACTTGGAGCAGTTAAGCATGCTTGACGAAGTTGTCAGTTATTGTTGGGTATTTTTTGCAAACTCCTGCCCTAGATTTTGTCTCTCAGGCAACATGCAAGCTGCCCTTCTTGGAGGAGGGTGTTGAGGCTGTATGCAGCTTGTGAAATGGCACTTTAACTGAAAATCAAAAAGATAAGACAGGGCTCTTTGTAGTAAAGACAGACAGAAGGTTGAAGGTGTTTGATTTGGTGTTGACACCTGTAAATGGTATTTTTTTATATATGACATTATTGGGGTTACCTCTCATATTTGACGAGCAAACATCATCATATGCAGTGAACTGTCATTTCAATTTTCTTTTTCGTTTCACCTCCACTCTTTCCTCTGAATGAGTCTGTTGTATTCTGCTGTCCTCCCCTCACTTTGGTAAACATATTGAGGTTGGCTGGTGGGAAACCTGGAAATGGTCATAAATCCTTGGTAAACTCCCTGTACTGCCTCTGTGTGTAGCCTTTTCCTGTAGAAGCTCCATCTTATGTCGCATTGCAGGCAAGTGTTTTAGAGGCTACTTTATCATGGAGATACATTACAGCTGAGCTCCATTATCATATGCAGAGAATAAGGGAGACTAAACATAGCTTTTCCAAACACTACACTCTATTAACTTGTCTACCTGTGACACACATATACACACGCACCATGAATAAAATCTAAGTGGGTGAGTATGGGGAATGAGGCATGATGCAATCATTGCTAAAACCTTGAGATTTTCTCAGTAGTTCATGTGTGTGTGTGTCCCTTCTGCACTGTTTTTCTTATCCGCAGGGGAATACAGCCTCAGTTACAGCATCATTAGAAATTCTCCCAACAGACAAAGGTCACCACCGGATACTGGAGGAAAAAAAAGAAAACTGATGAGGAAGCAGAGGGAAAAAGATGAAATGTACACACACTGACATGGAATTTATCTTTAGTTAAAAAACATCTTTATACAGGGTCTCTAGAGTTTACAAAAGGCTGAGCACGCATACAGTACACAAGCATAATGTTTACACACTCATCCACACAAATACGCAGTCTATTTGGGTGGATGGAACTAATAAATACATATATTTTATACAGCATTTACAGAATAAAAGGGAGCTACATGTTATATATTAAACAACAAATCTCATCAATGAATCGGTTGCAGGAATTCATTATTCAGGTTTTAAAACATAGTGACGGTACCACTCAGTAACACTGGCAACATTTTGGGTGTTTGCATGCAGTTCCATAGAAACAGTTTTGTCACGGTACGGTGGGGAATTAGGGCTGGGTATCAAACCTAAATCATTCTTGAGTTGAGAATAATATCAGTGCTGTATATGTAAAATATCATCTTCATATTCAGTTTGCTGCAGTTCTAATGTTGATGCCAACGGGAAGTCTTTTGTGTGCAGCGATCGGTGGCTGTGACCTGACGTTCTCAACATACAGGCAATAAAACTGGTACCACTAATGTATGCATGTTATTATGATGTATACCTGTGCTGAGATTTATCTCGCTGCTGGGAGTCAGTAACACAGTGAATTAACTGTTGCATAATTCCTAGAGCATGTTTGATTTTCTGTGTTGTCAATTTATTCTATTTAAAGGTCACATTAACTGAGACCTCTGTATTGCTTGTATAAATCAGTGAGATGATGGTTGATGATTGGCAGCCTGTCAGTATTTATATTGCTACTGTGAATCTGTTCCAGATTATTAATATTCATAGTGATTCTAACTTTATTTACTTTTGTTCGACTGAAGAGCGTACAGAAATTTCCACCAGCAGTGTCGTCTGAAGCAGCCCAGCAGTTATTTTTGGTTAATCTGCGCTGTGGGCTTTTACTCTGAAATCAAGTGTAGAGGCATGTAAAGACTGCAAATCTGGTCAGTGGTGGTTTCATTGTGCTACAGTGTGTGTAGCAGCTTTAACGGTAAGAGTGCAGTCCACTGTAATGTATTGCAGGGAGGGATTACAACGGCTGCTGCTTGGAATGAAGGATTCATCATGAAGCTGGCGAGGCGACACTTGTCATCAGTCATCACTGCCCCTGTGGACTCTTGAGCTTGGGAGACTTGGTTCATGCAAGCTGATTGGCTGCCTCTTCAGTGCCTCACAATGATTGGTTGTTTATGGTAGTGGTTCTTCAGCCTGGGTCCTGAAAGGAGGGGGA
Organism: Chaetodon trifasciatus; assembly: GCA_037975065.1. Classification (NCBI taxonomy): domain Eukaryota; kingdom Metazoa; phylum Chordata; class Actinopteri; order Chaetodontiformes; family Chaetodontidae; genus Chaetodon; species Chaetodon trifasciatus. Next base: position 1,351,429 of record JBBMOE010000073.1, read on the forward strand.
CATTTGTAAAAACTTGATTAGTTCATTTATCCTCTAAAATCAATATTTTCCTTATGAAAGTGGAGAAGAAAGTTTTAAAGCAAGACTTACACAAACAAAGTTGTGCATCTTGCCATGCAGGATATTAAATAATCAAGTCACAATTTGTTTTTGTGACAATAAACTAAACAAGGACATTTGAATCTCTGTCTGTTCATCTAACGTCGCACACCCACACAGGTGCTTTCTGTTATTCTGGCTGTTTGGGCATGTCATCTAACTCTACATACTAATAATAATAATAAGTAGCATAAGTTGTCCAACAATAACCAGCGCAACAAAGCTAATAGGCAGGTCTAATGAGGCATGATAAGTGAAAAAAACGCCTGTGGGAGGAATATGAGTGTGTAGGAGCTCTAAAAAGAGTCAAGAAAAAAGCTTCAGTGATCGACACCTGCTGATCATTTGAAGAGTTACATGAGCGCTGGAGCCTGTCACAGCTCACATTTAGCAGGGTCCCCACCAGCACAGGGCTGCCGGAGACAGACAATCATTCATGCCTTCACGCAATTTACAATCTTTAAAGGGAGAATGTGGAAAAATTGTTGATGGTTGCTCCTTACAAATAGGGGGCAGCATCTCACCAGAGTAACTGCTAACTGCTGCTCTTTCCTGTAGCTATCTTTGGCTTTAGGCACTAGCTGCAGGCAACAGAGCCGGGCTCAGCAGCCTCTCAGTGATCCCAAAGGAGGCCAGTTTAAAGACAGGAAAAACAGGGCTGACGTGATTGACAGTCTCTCCAACCAGAACTCTTGATTCCAGCAAAGATGAAGACACAGCATGCCGGGACAGGGTAGCTGTGAAACGGGAGATCAGCGAGAGAAAGGTAGATCCTCAATAGCGTGTAAAAGCAATGTCTAGACCTGGAATATTTTTACATCTATATTACAATATATCGTCAGAAAAAACAGCGCTGAGCTGATTGGCAGTGCCTCCATCCAGGACTCTGACTCTGGGGACGATGAAACATGGCAGGAGATTTCAGTCAGCGTGAAAACTTCTACTTGCTGCTCTCCAGCTTTCTGCTTCGCACACATGCTTTTGCTGCTATCCTTGTCTTTTTTCTGCTAAAGGTTTTGGAAAGTGGATCGTGGATACTCAGAAATTACGGCGACTTTAATCCACAAAAGAAACAGAAGGCTACGATGAGAATTTTATCACTTCTGGTCGCTCTCATTATTACTACTGCACATAATAAGCATAAGCTGTGCATGACTGGAAACCTGGGATCAGGACAGCAAAATGTGTGAGCTGTACGGACTGCGAGCGACTGATGAATTGCACAGCTTGAACAAGACTGAAATGCTGCATCAAATATGCGAGAATGAGCAATTCATTGACTCAGCAGCTTCTGTGCAGTTTGCAGAAAATGGGCAGACTTTTGTACACAGAATAATCACAACAAAAGATGTGATAACACTATGTTGAGGCCGGGGATACTGATCACACCACATCATAGCCCCAAAACAATGCCTCTCTCCCCCCCTCTTCATCACATTCTCCACAGACCCAACATCTGCCCTCCCCACCTCCACCACAATCACCAGTCAAGGGGTTAGTTAAAGCTGCCACACTGAAGCTCAGTCAAAATGGTGGACTATTAAACGACAATAACCACGGACATCATCACTCAAGAGTCTATCAGGAATGAGCCGTGCCACTTCCTTAAACATACTGGTGATCTTAACAGCCAGTGGCATGGTCAAACAAATCACAGCAATCGTAGACCATTTGTAGTCTCAGTAATCTTAACTTTGTCAACGTTCAGCCACAGTTCTTGTCCTCTTAGACCTCAGTGCAGCTTTTGATACAATTGATTCTAATATCTTAATCAATTCTCTTGAAAAGTTGGCTGGTCTTTCATGCCCCAATCAAAGGGCAACCTTTGATTCACGCAGCCCTGGTCTCTGTTTTAATCGTTTTATCTTTCACTCCTTCCTTACTGTATTTCAGGGTGCTTTGGTGTCCTGGTGTCTGGAACGTTCGGGTGGTTGCAGGACCTTCACCCTCTGCTGTGATGGCCTGGATTTCCAGCCTGTACAGACTGGCGGGGTGCAGGCCTGACACCACCAGAGCATTAGCATCCTGAAAGAGAGGAGAAAGGACGAAGGAGTTTGAATGCTCATGGTTTGGAACGTGTTTGTCAGCCCACTGGACTCTGATATTTGCCTGCAGGAACAGTACAAATCTGACTGAATATGGAATAAAACAGCATTAACATAAAATTTTGGTCCGGTTATCTGGAGCAGTAATTTCAATCTGATTTTGTAACATATTTTGTTTTTCCCATTCTCTTGCATAACAGTGCCAGCTATTAAAGAACAGTGAATTGCATTAAAAATGAAGATCAAATGCCAACCTCACATATTACCACATACCTTGACAAGATGTTTTGAAACCTATTAAGTGATTGTCCTGGTAAAAACTGTGTTATGAAGTACTAATTGTTAACCAAACTCAGAATGTATACACTACTGCAGTCAATAACAGCACTTACTGGGGGTAGGATTTGGGACTGGGAGATGAGACTATGGGGCAGTTTTTTGCTGTTGTGGCGGTTGGTGGGAATAACCTCGGCCCAGGTCACCTGGTAACCAGTCAGCTGCTGCTGTGGTGAGGCAGTGGACAGATCCCAGCCAAAGATGGCTGTCACGTTGCTGTCCTGGACCTCAAAGGACGCTGTCAGGTTGGCTGCTTTCACCAGGACCTTCTGAGGGGACACTGCCCAAGGAATCACAGCCAGGGGTTACATGAACACAGGCGTTAGTATGGTGAACAGATTCTTATTGCATGTTCCTTATCTGGGAAGCTCATAGCAGGCCAATGAGTGACAAAAGGAGCATTTTGCCCATTTGTCTCCCAAAAATATCCTGCATATCAAGATCACTCATCTTGATCAGTGTTTACAGTTTCTCACATAGACTTAATGTTTGCATTGTGTGTCATGAACATACATCAAAGCAGTCATGCAGTAAATGGCGCTGTGGGGGTGAGGGCTCAGGGGAAATCATATTCTTGTCAGCACTCAAGGCTTTATTCAGAATTAACACATCAGTGTTGGAAAAATGAGAAACCCTCAGGATATTACGACTTTGGAATAACGCATTCATACAAGATGAGTGGAAATAAAGCTTAAAATGCTGAGCGTTGGTTTGGTTAACAAGTGATCCCAAACAAAGACTGTATGTGAAATTATAGCTTCGAGCCATGATATGACACATCTTTAAACTACCCTGGTGAAGCTGGGATGTGGCAGCAGTTAAATTTACCATTAGCGAACGAGCAAAACAAACCTTTATCTGCAGGACAGGTAATGAGTTGTGGACTTTTGGCCTGGATGGTGGCACAGGACGGAGTGAAAAAGCTGATGCTCTCTGCCAGAGGATGACTCTTCTTGCTGACTGGTTGCAGAAGGACTTTATACTTACAGGAGAACAACAGGCCCTGCAGGCTAACAAAGCTCTCCTGGATCAGACAAAAGCAGGAAATTATCAGAAGATCTGCTCTCTACATGCATCATGTCCTGTGTATATCTATAGGTTACCTGTGTGCTGGTCTTCTCCATGGGTCTGGTCTGGTTGCCTCCACAATACTCGGGTCCCCACTGGATTCTGTAGAATTCTACTGTAGGATCTGTACAAAAGGTTGATATCATTGTCTCACAGAGAGGGAGGTCTTAAGTCTAATAAATCCACAGCAGCTTTACCACATATTGTAACCTCTAGCTAAGACTAGAATATGAATATTTTTTCACCACTAGACCTATCTTTGCACTCAACACACAGAACTGACGTGGATCCTCTCTTCTGCCACTGGATCCACTCTTCTGCCATACCAAAAACAAACACATTTCAGACACACACATCAGCTCATGTACATACCCATGCTGCTCTGCCAGTAAACATGAACCTGGAGCTGCCCGTCCTGATAGAACGGTGTCCCTACATCCAGAATGTCACCTGTAGGGTTTCTTGGAAGAGCACTGGTGGCTTCAAAACAGATAAAATATAATTAAACTCCATGCTGCAGTAATACCTTAATACCTCCATTATAAATGATTAAGAACGGACCAACAAAGGATAAACAAACACTGGTATTCAAATAGACAGAAATGGGAGCTCATAAGTCCTGACATCACTTCCTGTCCAGGCTCTGTTCCACTACCTCAATACAATGGGTTTGATCATATTGATGACATGATGAGACAAGGTTCTTCTGCTACACAAGATTCTAACAGTGTCTTAGCATTCAGGCAGGCCAAAACCCAAGAAACAGCCCAAACCAATGCTAGGCTGAAAGCTACGAGAAATGCTGCTAACTCTCCATCTGAGAAACCAAGGGTCAGAAATAATACTGGTAAATCCACACCTGATAAGTCAGACACCATTCTGATGGGATACATCCAAATACCACAGCACTGGAACTGCTCTTACTAAAATAATCAGTGACCTCAGGTAAAAGTCTGATAAGTATAAGGTCTCAATCCTCTCAGACCTAAGCGCAGCTTTTGGTATGACTGACCATAATATCTTAATCATCTCGAACAGCTGGTTTGTCTGTGTTAAACTGGTTTAAAACATTTATCAATGGGACAAACACAATGTATGTCATTAGTTATGCAGATGACACACAGCTGTAGATCTCTGCTGAGCCAAATGGTGCTGCAGCTATCGACTCCATTACTAGCTGTCTTTTGGTAATAAGTAAATGGATCAGCAACAATTTCTTGAAGTTAAATGTCTTTTTTATGTGAAGCACTTGGTGCGTGTGATTTCTTTGTTGTAAAGCACTTTCAGCTACATGTCTTGTATGAAAGGCGCTTTACAAATAAAGTTTATTGTTATTATAAAGACATACTGCGCTGTGTGGTGAAGTGGAGGATGGCTCGGGGTCCTTTCAGTTGAGTTTGTGCCCAGTAGGACACAGCCTGGACCTCCACAGTGTAGCTCCTGTTTGCGCGCATGCTGTCCAGCTGCATCTGGCTCTGCACACACACACACACACACACACACACACACACACACACACACACACACACATTGAAGAGATGACCAGGCACATACACACAAATACACAAGGGAAAGCTGACACAAGACCAGAATAGAAAATGAGAGCCGAGCTGCCTGTTTTCATAAAAAATATGATTCTCATTCATGGTTTTGGTCATTGAAAAGTGTGAAAATCCTCCCTCAAATCTTCGTTGCTGGCTTCTAACATTCTATTTCTCTTGTGGCTTTTCCACAAGCCCTGAAAAAGCAGCCAATCAGGGAATATTAAAGGCCATGTGCCGGTCTGAATTCTCTAAATCCAACATACCTGTCACCATTCTTTGATGTCAGATCTCTGCTGAGGTGGCTGAACATGCTACTATCTACAATGAACATCAAGAAGAATTATGTTGACCTATGAAGCTCTTTCTCAAGATCTTATTCTTGCACGTGAAAGACATTTTTAATATTCATTCCAAAGTCTCTCAACAGACATACATGGGAGTCTCATATATAGCTTCAAAATCTACAATTTAGTATGTTAGAGTACACTAAGTACCACAGGGCCATGAGCCACAAAGGTCATTGCCACCCGCCCACACCTTGGTTCTGTTTAAGGTTTCTGCCTGGTGGTTTGGCACTACACAAATAAGATTTAAAATAATTGCTATATGGCAAATATTCCACATGAAGCTAGGAATTCAGAGTTAAGTCGGCTTATTAAATATGACACTGAATATCTTGCCAGAAGAATATAAACTGATAAGTTTGAGCAAAGTATTATTAATTGCACTCCCTGACTTGCTGCAGAATATAGCAGCTGAGTCTACAGGACCTGCCACACACATGCTGTTTGGGGACAGAATAGGATGGAGGCCAACAGTAACAAGCAGCCTCAGAACTTTCAAAACACTGTAGTATCTGTCAGTCCTCACCTCTCTGACTGTCTTCTTCCTCTTGGTCAGGGATGAAGCAGTAGGCTGTCCAAGTGCGGTCCAGCTCCAGCTGACCTTGTAGTGGTGGACGGAGACATCCAGGTCAGCAGGCATGCTCCACTGCAGCCTGGCAGAGACCACTCTGCCGGGGCCGAAGCTCATACTGGCCACTCTCAGCTCAGTGGGAGCTGGAGGATTGGAGGGGTCTGAGGGTGAGGGGATGCTGTTAGTATACATTCATATGCATTCATATTATCACTTAAGTGTCTTACCATAGTCTAATCTAACCCAAACCACAGAGAGCAGAGCCGTTGTAAACACATCAGGAAACACTATTCTGTGATTCTGCAGCTGTGACGCAGACAGTCAAAGGTCAGAGGAGGCCGCTCTTGCTCTCATGAAAGTGTCTGAGGAGATTGCGCCTGACCTTTTCCCAACTTTGCCATGGAGCACACACAGAAAAATAATGAATTCTTTGAGAGCTCCAAAAACAATAGAGATTTTCCCACTAAATCTGTAGAACCATTTGCTATAATGCTCAATTTTATGGTAAATGGACTGTATATGGCGCTTTTCTAGTCTGCATTCATATTCGCACAAAAGTGACTCAGAAAACTGTTCTCGTGGTGTGAGGTTTTGGTTCTGATGGCCCGCAGACTCCTGTCAGAGGGGAGTGTCTCGAAGAGTTTGTGTCCGGGGTGTGAGGGATCAGCCACAGTCTTTCCTGCACGCCTCAGGGTTCTGGAGGCGTACAGGTCCTGGAGAGACGGGAGATTGCAGCCGATCACCTTCTCTGCAGACCTAATGACACGCTGCAGTCTGCCCTTGTCCTTGGCGGTGGCAGCAGCGTACCAGATGGTGATGGAGCAGGTGAGGATGGACTCAATGATGGCTGTGTAGAAGTGCACCATCATTGTCTTTGGCAGACTGAATTTCTTCAGCTGCTGTAGGAAGTACATCCTCTGCTGTGCTTTCTTGATGAGGGAGCTGATGTTTGGCTCCCACTTGAGGTCCTGGGAGATGATAGTTCCCAGGAAGCGGAAAGACTCCACAGTGTCAATAGTGGAGTCACAGAGGGTGATGGGGGCAGGTGACGCTGAGTTCTTCCTGTAGTCCACAACCATCTCCACTGTCTTTAGAGCGTTGAGCTCTAGGTTGTTCTGGTTGCACCAGGTCACCTGATGGTTAACCTCCCACCTGTAGGCGGACTCGACGCCATCAGAGATGAGTCCGATGAGGGTGGTGTCGTCCGCAAACTTCAGGAGCTTGATGGACTGGTGACTGGAGGTGCAGCTGTTTGTGTGCAGGGAGAAGAGCAGAGGAGAAAGAACGCAGCCCTGGGGGGATCCGGTGCTGATGGCCTTTGCGTCGGAGACGTGTTTCCCCAGCTTCACACACTGTTTCCTGTCTGACAGGAAGTCTGTAATCCACCTGCAGGTGGAGTCAGGCACGCTCAGCTGGGAGAGCTTCCCCTGAAGCAGAGTTGGGATGATGGTATTAAAGGCAGAGCTGAAATCCACAAACAGGATCCTAGTGTAGGTTCTTGCGGAGTCCAGGTGCTGGAGGATGAAGTAGAGGGCCAAGTTGACTGCATCGTCTACAGACCTGTTGGCTCTGCAGGCGAACTGCAGGAGGTCCAGGAGAGGGTCGGTGATGTCTTAGAGGTGTGAGAGCACAAGGCACTCAAAGGACTTCATGACCACAGAGGACAGGGCGACGGGTCTGAAGTCGTTAAGTCCTGTGGTCCTTGGCTTCTTGGGAACTGGGATGATGGTTGAAGACTTGAAGCAGGCTGGCACGTGACATGTCTCTAGTGAGGTGTTAAAAATGTCTGTGAACACTGGAGACAGCTGATCAGCGCAGTGCTTCAAGGCGGATGGGGAGACAGAATCCAGTCCAGCTGCTTTCCGGGGGATCTGTCTCCTGAAGAGTTTGTTGACGTCCCTCTCATGGATGGAAAGAGTCGTCACTGAGGTGGGTGGGGAGGGGGAGGGGGTGACCTTTAAGGTGGGCATTGGTGGAGGTCACTGAAGCTGGAGCTGTTGGGAGGTGTCATGGGGGATGGTTGCTGGACTGTCCCTTTGTCTTTCAAAGCGGCCGTAGAACTCGTTCAGGTCGTTGGCTAGGCGTCGGTCGTTGATGGAGTGGGGGGCTTTAGGCTTGTAGTTCGTGATCTGCCTGAGCCCTTTCCAGACAGACGCAGAGCCATTAGCTGAGAACTGGTGTTGGAGCTTCTCAGAGTACAGTCGTTTAGCCTCTTTCACCGCCTTGCTAAACTTGTACTTCGACTCTATGAATCTGTCTTTGTCCCCACTTCTGAAGGCCTCTTCCTTTGCCAACCTTAGCTGTCTGAGTTTGGCTGTGAACCAGGGTTTGTCATTGTTGTAACTCACCCTGGTGCATGATGGAACACAGCAGTCCACACAGAAGCTGATGTAGGACGTCACAGCCTCCGTGTACTCATCCAGACTGTTGGTAGCAGTCCTGAACACATCCCAGTCAGTAGAGTCCAAACACGCCTGGAGATCCTCCACAGCCTCACTGGTCCACCTCCTTGATGTCCTCACTACAGGTTTGCAGAGCTTTAGTTTCTGCCTGTACACAGGAATCAGGTGGACCATGACGTGGTCAGAGTGGCCGAGTGCAGCGCAGGGGACGGTGTGATAAGCATCCCTGACAGTGGTGTAACAGTGATCCAAAATATTCTCCTCTCTGGTCGGGTATTTAATAAACTATATTTAGGGAGTTCGTGGGTGAGGTTACCTTTGTTAAAGTCGCCAAGGACAATAACTAAGGAGTCCAGGTTGGTCCGCTGCACACATAGTATCTGGTCAGCGAGCATACGCTGTGCGTCCTGCACGTTGGCCTGCTTCTCTTGTCAGTGAAAAGCACTAAACACATTTTTCTGTCAATACAATCAGTGCTTTAAGGATACACACACACACACACTGACCTCTGCTGGACTGAATGTGTCTGCTGGGCGTGGTAAAACCTCTGGTCCCATGAGTGTTGACAGCTGCCACTCTGAACTGGTACCAGCGACCTGGCCGAATGTCAGAGAGCCTTGCTCCCTGCTCCGTGGTCTTTGTTGATCAGATGGAGGAAACAATACAAGACATGAACACACAGTCTCAGAAAAGAATAATATATGCGTCATAATCTAACAGCGTAGATGTAAAGTTTGTGCCACATTAGAAGAAAGTCCCTCAAGGCGTTCCTGAAATATCATGTTTGCAGAATGGATCAGAGCTCACTGTGACTTTGACCTTGACCTTTGGCCTCTGAGCTCCAAAATCAAGAAAGTTCATCTTTGAGTCAATATTTGTGCCAAATTTGAATAAATTCCCCCATGGCCTTTCTGAGATATCATGAGGAAGGGGATGGAGGGACGAACAGACAACCCAAAAGCAAACATGGCATAGTGTTTCCACAGGCATGAGGCTGGCTTCACATATTATTTCCATACCTGTAACTGTACCTCCAATAGTTTTATGAGCTAAATGCCATTAGACCTCTAGATAACAGCCACTTTTAATAATATTTGTACCTCCAGAACAACTGAAGTCTTCTGAATTAGCTCTAAGTTTTTACAGATACTGCTGCAAAAGTCTTCAAAACCATGTAACACCACAGATTGGGTGCAGCGAGCTAACCTGTGCAACCACCTGCCAGGAGGTGGCAGTGTCCTCACTGGGCTGGATGCCAAAGTTCCACCTCCTCTGCAGGACGAAGACGACGGGCTCTGCTGTGATGTTTAAGCGGGAGGACCAACGCACCTCCAGCTGACCGGAGGAGAGCTCTTCAAAGCCCAGCTCCTTTCTCGGCTTCAGAGGAGCACCTGGGAGACCAAAATGACCCTCTTTCGTAAAAAACATCCACCAAAAGTAGAATAGAATAAGACCGCGGCGATTTATTTATTATAATTAGTTTCCCTATTAGTCCTCTTCTATCATGTGTGTTAGCATCAGTGCTGCATGCTCACAGGATCTGTTTGTCCTCAGCTCTCTTTGATCCATCTTCTGACAATGGAGCCCTAAGTAGGGCAAGCTCCACATGACTCAGACTTACAGTGACACAGCCGCAAACTATTTGTTAGCAAGACATTTTCCACCTGGAATTACCTCATTTATCTGGGAAATGGCCCGACGGAGGCTGGGATGACATCTTTTTTTAGCCTGACAAGTTTAAGTCTGCCCCAGTAAGTAATGCTTAATAAATGCAGCTCTTTATTAGAAAACATTGACCAGCGGGGATGATGAGTGTGTTTCAGCTGCAGTCCCTGATTTGACAGAAGGCCTGTGTATAATTCTATGCAGCGATGGCACAGCAGCAGTAGCCACATGAATTATCTCCCAACATGATGTCAGGATCATTCAGCATCTAAACATAATTAATGTTCCCTGTTTTGCTAAATATCAGTTAGTTAAGCTGTTGGGCTGAACAATGAAATTATTTCACAATAGAGCAGCTGTACTCAGGATGAGCCCTGAGCTCCACCAAATCTGTTTGTGGAACTCATTGAATTGTATACATTCCCTTCACTGGATAGATAATGGCTGATATTTTGGATGTGAATCAATGTACGATTCTTCTGCCTCTACTCACCTTTGTATAGGTCTTTGGGAGACTGACAGGTGTGGCCACAGCCGTTGGAGCAGCATTTCTTCTGAGCAGAGCACTCTTGGTCGTGATCACAGCTCTCCACGCAAGCCGCCGCAAAGCCGCTGGTCCTCTCTGGAGGTGGACAGCTGCCCTGCTTCACTGTCAGCACTGACTGAAGGAACTCACAGCTGGTCACACACTCCCAGTGCTTCTTGGGAAAGACTCGCTGGAGGGGGTGATGCATTTCATGATTGGTGATACAAATGTGAAGGTAATAAAGTGGTTATTATATGTGTTTTTTGCTTAGATGCCTGTGACTGCTTACGGTATAATATTCCCTGTAGAAATATCAGAGATACGCTGAACATGCAGTATAAGAACTTCTACATTTAAACTGAATGATCACATCACAGTTTGGGATGAATCATATCTGAAATAGTTGTTAAGATAAGAAAACAAAATAATTGGGACGATTTGGATCCAGATCCTGGCTCATTTCTTGCAGCTCTGCATTGCGAATACAAGCATGTCTAAACACTACAGTGTGAGTGTGTGTTCTCGTGTACCTCACACAGCTCCCTGCAGTTGCTTTTCCTCCTCATCTCCCACGAATCTTTGCAGGGCTCCAGGCACTGTGGAAGTGAAAGCAACAATTGTGAGCAATGACACAAATTACAGTCAGATATGAACAAGGTGAGGCTGAGGTGAATGGATGGATGAATCATGAAATTAGTGATTAAAACATGCATCTGAGGTCAGCAGATGCCTTGACCAAGGTACTGGCTTATGGCTGGAGTTGGTTCCTGTGGGCCACACACCACCTGCCCAGTGCTCATCAAGAGTTTGTTAATACGCAGAGAACAAATTTCACTATATTGTATGTAGAAGTATGATGAATATTCTGTAAGGGCTCTGTTTAGGTTAGGTTTTGAGAAGGTGGTTAAATATTTCAATATTTTCAATCAACGCTACATGGGACACAGGCAAGGCCTTAAGCAGGTTTTTACAAATGCAGAGGTTGTCATTCATGGGTGCTCTGCAGCTAAGGCTAATGACGATAAACAGAAGAATGGATACGATGACAGAGCAGAATTTCGACAAAGTGGGCATGTGTCTATTCTTATCTTAGCACACTTTAGATGCTGAATAGTCAATATATTTCATGACCTTGTGAATCAGGCAGTGGCTCTAGGGAATGCACATTAGTCAAGCACGCATTATATCTCAAACAAAGCCCATTGTGAAGTGATACATGTGCAGTAACACATCCTGTGCATCAAGATCACAGTGTTTGAAAGGTTTTAATCAAACAGAATGAGTTTGAAGCTGTAGAGACTTGAACAATGAGCAGGTATCAGCGTTGTAAGTCAGTCAATACATGAAGTGAATGAGCCTACAATGGCTGCTAATGTGCTTCATGGTCAACTGCATCCTTTTATTTCTTCTTTGAATACCTTAAAATGTACCAATTGGAGCTTGTGTTTTTTCTGTCCTTTTGTGATGATGAGGTGGTTGTTTTGACTAATAAACTGACTCACTATCATAATGTTGATGTCACTGCCTTTGTCTGTTTCTAGCTGCCACAAAACTCATTCAGAAATTCAGATTTTTCTGGGAATTAAAAGAAAACATCACATCACAAAAGATTACAATTCATTCATCATTTAACTTAAATTAAATCTCCTAACATTGTAGCATGAAAGCCGTGTCAAATCTAAATCCCTTTATTTTAATTTTGCCTGCCAACTGCCAAATTTCTTAAAATCTAATAATCAATTTTTAATACACCGGACAAACACCCACCCTGTATGACTTCTGTCTACAAATGTGGCACTAATTGAGCTGGGAACACTGGAATTTGAAGCAAAAACACTGTCAGCGAACATATTCCAAGTTGTAATTACAATGACACGAAAAGCAAATGAGTCGTATTTAATCATATTTTGTAGGAAATGAGGTTGAGCGAATTGGTTCAGCAAGCAGTCTGCCATGTTGCTGTCTTGTCTTGTTTGCTTTAATATCCAGAGTCAATATGAGAATGTAGGTGTTATCTGAAAAGGCTGACGCTACAGTCTATGTAAGCACACACAAAGTGAGGGCCAGCTAATGAATGTTATCCTGCATTCTTGGGCCGTTTTTGGAGCATGTCACCAATTAACAGCATCGCCCTCTGTGCCATAAAGTGGAACGCTGCACCAGTAAGCAGAGGCAGCCCAGGGGAGCGAGCGTACGCCGATTGTAATTTCATGCTGTCGTGAGTAACAGTGGGAAGGAGAGCGATGTATGTAGCATCACAAGGACGTGACAGGTTGGCTGAAAGTTAGAGAATCAGTGTAAACTCTGAGTTTACGGAGGTCTGCAGGGAACTGTCGCAGGAGTTTGGATACTCATGTATATTATGTTCTTATGTACTGCCACAGCTGTTTAGCACGCTGGACACCATTTTGGGCTGCTGAAACGCCTGTGGTGGTCCCGGCAGTGTCCTGATTGTCCATCAGCAACTTGTCGATAGGTAGGAGAGTGTCCACCAACTTGGAGTTTGTTACAAAGTTTAGCTTTAATCAGTGCAGGTACTGACTAACAGCCACATTTTCCCCTTTGGGGCTCACTGTAGTTGCATGCACTCACTGCCGAGACGGTTTACAAATCTTCACGCTTACTTGACTCAGCTTTCAACACTTCCTGTACATGCTGAACTACAGCCTGTGCGCTGAAGAATACCAAAGAGTATTCTCATTGAGTTTGTTGAGACTTGTTGCTGCAGTTTGGTTCATATTTAGACTTTCAGAGCCTGTTAATGTTTTTGCATATTGATTTAAATACTTCTATCTTCTTTGTAATAGAACACTTCCCACCTTTATGAAGCCTACAGAGTAATCTTTTGGCAGGATGATGAAGCATACTTGATACCAACATCTCATGTGACTGTATGCTGTTATTATGCTGCTGTGCCAGGCTGTTCATTCTGGGGGCTCACTAACTTTTTAGAAATGTGTGTATTTGTGCATATGGTTTAATGTTGATGCTCTTTGATGGTGATTGATGAAATTTCAAGATTCAGGAAGCCCCTCATTGCGTGTCGCTCCTGCAGTGGAAATGGACTTCAAGGGTGTAACACTTTTCAAGAACAACATGGTTTGGTTGAGACTGTAGTATACAGGGTTAAAAAAAGTTACTTATTTTGTACAAAGCTAAGGGAGTTTCAGCTTTAGAAAATATCTGGCAAGGACTGGCTTTTCTCGCCTTCCTGTGGTATGTTATCTCCAGGTGAAATAGTCGAACAGGCTCATTTTTAACAGCTGGTGGAGATTGTGAAGGGATGTGTGGGCTCACTGTTAAAAACCTTGCAAGTGTAAAAGCTCTGCTCAACACCCCTCCTTCACAAACCACAACCCCACCCCCTCTATTCCCTCAAATGTACTCTCAGTCTAGCTTTACTTTGTTTCATATTCACACAGCTATATGCCGAGGCTCCAGATTCCTAGAAAGAAATACTGTCTTTAATGACAGAAAGAGATCCTTTAAAAATCACCATCCCGTCTCTCTCAACCAACTCTGATATGATGAATACAACATGCCCCAAAGCACAGTTTCCAAAGCATGACCAGTGTTTTTATAGCCTATTTATGCGTTTTTACAGACCTTCCAGGCAGCTGTTGTTTTTCATTCATTCTACTGCAGCATGAAAATCAACTCACATTGACTTGGAACGTGCTTGACATAGTTGTCTATGCATATAATTCCTGCTTTTATAGTAAGTAATCATGGTTATGTTTCAAACCAACATGCTCTTACAACACAACACAGCAGCAATGGAATTCTAACAACAATAAAAGCAATAAGATTTAAATTTTATACAAAGTAAAATGTTAAATAAATGGAAACCAATGGCTGCCCAGAAGGGCAGTTTCTGTTTCAGCAACAAAGAAGTACTACCACTCTATTATTTTATTATTATTTTTGTCTTTAAGCTTCCTGTCTACCCGTCTGAGCAGCTTCATAATACAATGAAGTGCATAAAGGCCTGACACTGGAAGAAAACAAGAAACCAGCAGTCAGGCAGACATAGATTGCCATTTACAAAGAAATGCTACTAAGATGCAGCTCTGGGATCAGCTGGTCATGCTACTAGAGTTAGGCGGTATCCAAAATTTGATACTGTCAAACCTTCCCCACATTTTAACTGGGTATACGCTATTACCGTGACTAATTAAAAATCACCTGACAGGGCAGCATGACATGCGCAGTTCAGACGGTAAATGCTCACGCTAAGAAGCACCAATCCTAACTTGTAGCATACCAGAATGACAGGGAGAAACTCAGCTAAAAGCCTCAACCAAGCACTGCCACCCAAACGAAACATAATTCATACCCTAAGAAATTATATGCGCATGTAACGAAAACACGAAAAGAGCGCACGTCAAAGTTCTGCATCTGCTCATTTCACGACTTCACGCAAACCACACAAGCACAGCATCATATGAAAGCAGAGAGTCTGATGATCACGAAGATGTCTGCCTCGTCACTATGCGACGGAAACTCAGCGAGCTAGCAGCGAAAGAGTAGCAGAAAAAAACTTTTCTAAGTCATAAAGTATGTCTTACCTTTGCTGTTTTGTGGTCAAAAGTTATATTCCAGCTCTGTGTTAGTTTGAGACCAATCACGAAGGTCCTGGTTGTTAACATAAAGAGGAGGGGGTTTCTAGAGTGGAGGGAGTGCTCCTCATGCAATAACCATCTCTGGGGTTACTTCCTTCTGGATCGTCATTGGTGTTTCTATGGTGAATTTGGGTGGGTTGCTGAGTTTTTGGCCGGCGTAACCACGCAGTTAGTTTCAGCGCTCCATCTCATGAATGAGCAGAGCGCTCACAGAGGACTCTGCTGAGCAGCCCGAAGTGTTATTTTACTCTTTTATTTGCATTTTGTCCTTTTATGAGAGCTAAGAACAAAAAAAGCTGAAATGGTGTTTTCAACAGAGGAGTTTCTCCATATGTTTGGACGAGATAACAGTGCTCTGCCCAGATGAGCGCCTGGACACACCTGTGTTAAAACACCTGTAAAACTGCTCAGGTTCATTTTTTTAGCATGTACTTTTGCACGGTCACTTTTTTCTTGAGTAAAAATTCAACCAGATACATTGAAGTGGACTTCATTTTTGTTATGACGATGCTACAAGTATGTTAGGCCCCCATATGCGCAGCATTTTTTTTTTAATGACAGTTATGGAACTGATACCGTTGCTATTTTTAGATACCGCCATACCTTATTACCAGATTACCGCCCAACCCTATGGTACTGTTATAATAATCAAGGTGTCTGGTCAGAGTGTGTTGGAATTTATGTTTTGTTTTGTTTGTATAACAATATTACATCATAACAGAACAAGCTGTCTGATTGTGGGTCTCATTGTTTGTGACAAATGTAAATGTTGATAACTTAATAACCTGCATCATTATCCATTATTAGCATTAGAGCTCTTGAACATTTTCACCATAGAAACAGGTACTGCAACACATGACAAGTTAGTTGGAAGCTAGTTGACGCAGAATGTTACTTTGTGCTGAAGATGGCCTTTTAAATCTGTCTGTGGTGGAGTCACGCCATTGAGCATTCGACAACGTTCCCAGTCTTTTTTATAATGTGTTAGTGGCATCAAATTCAGAATAAACATGAAATATATTGTCTTTGTACTGTTTGAACATATGACAGAAATGATTAGCAAATTCTCAACTTGTTTTATCTTATGGAACCAGGGTTGGACTATAGCCAATAATACCTTCTTTGTTTTCTTATTTGGCTATTCATTTTATAAGGACAATTACATGGTTGCAACACCAATGTACATGTACAATTAAAGCTGCTAAAATAGCTAAATAAACAGAAACTGACAGTTAAGAGACAAGCTAGAAATGGAAGCAAAAAAATGGGTAGGCTGCATGGGGTCAGTAGATGCACCACTTAATGGGATAAAATATGCAAAAAACTACTATGGTCATTTACAGGAAAATGGTGGTTTATTATGAAATTGTACTTCTCACACTAATGACTAAGTTTGCTGAAAATAAATAAAGGAGTGAGCTGATTGGAATAAACTTCCAGGTTAAACAAACGTATTTGTAAACTAAGGCAAACACTTCCTGCTTTAACTTTGAGGTCCTGCATTAATGCAGATGTATGCAAACAGTTTTCTGGAGCAATTACTAGAAGAAGAAGAAGAAGAAGAAGAAGAAGAAGAAGAAGAAGAAGAAGAAGAAGAAGAAGAAGAAGAAGAATCGTACTTTTTATTATCACATCACACATAATGCTGCACACTACATGCTTCAGGCCATGCTTCCCGTGAAATTAATTCCTCTGCTTTTGACCCATCCTGGTCGTCCTTCCTCCGAGGCAGACCAGGAGTGGTGGGCTGCCGGCTGACAGTGGACAGCGGCGCCCGAGGACCCAACTCTCTTCGTCACCATTGGTCAGGTGGTGATCTTCTTACATGCTTTTAGTGGGGGTATTTTTAAGGAGGATACCCCAGGTGAGCATGGAGAGAACATGCAAACTCCACACAGAAAGGCCCCTTTTTCCTCGAGCAGCAGGCACTGAAGGCATGGTGGAGGACACGCCACCAGCGCCCACAGCGGGAATCGAACCGGGACCTTCTAGTTGTGAGGCGACAGTGTTACCACTTCTGCCACTGTGCCACCAAGCTGCACTCACTTTCAGTTTGACCTCCAAATAGATAACAAAAGTGGAGTTAGATAATCTAGTGATGCATGAATCGGCTCTGACGTCATCCAATCACATCTACGAATAAATCATCAGCCGCCACACACCTGAATGAATCATGTTCTCTGACTTAAAGACCCGCACCTGCATGAGCATTTCACTCTACCTCTGCCGGTCCCTGTACACCAAACTGCTTTCTAAATTATGTCAGCAGCGCAAGCTCTCCAGGTGAAATCTTAATTGTGTGTTGTACTGATGTGTGAGTGTTTTCTTAAACAATTTACTTTGATTAGAGACGCTGCTGTCAGTAATTTTTGGACAGCTCAGCTAATTTGCTGGAGTCCAAATAACTCATTATATGAACGTGGACTGTGTGTGAGTTTTTGGATATGTGGAAGAACACAGAAATATTATCTAACATTAGATCATAACCAACCCAATTAGATCCTGTTGGGAGATTTAAATAATCAAAGAAATTAGGCAGCTGCTACTCGTGCTCACACAGCGTCTAATGATGGTGCATCATTTCACCCACCTGCAATGCATTCACTACCAATCAGGATGTTCATTTCTGAGTGCCCACAGATTTAACTTCAGTTACTACTCTACAGGGCTTTTGTCAACGCTGTGGCAGATCACAACCAAGTGATCACAGTCAAGTACACCCTGCATGGTGTCATGATGCACTGCCAGTTTGGGAACCCTATGGAGAGTTTTCCTCTGACAAAACTTATTATTGTCTGGGACTTGCAAAGTTTCAAAGCATAAGAAGAGTAAACTAGCTCTGTAATGTCAGTTCCACAGAAATACCTTTCTTTAACCTCCCATATTTTGATTGGATTCCACATATGCATAATTATGTTCCGTTATTATTCTAATCATTGATGGCCACTTGGTGTCTGTAATGTCTGATGGTGAAATGCTGTTTCAGGGGCTTTTCTTAAGTCTATATTAGCCAGTGATGTGCACCACTACAGGGTAGGAGACGAGAGGAGGGAAAAAAAGTTGCTGCCAAATGGATTACACAGCGCACGTGGAGTGCAGCTCTTCCTGCTATGTAATGAAGACTCCTTGAAGCATGTCTGATAGCCCTGTGCTAGGCCTGACATCTCCCATCTCCCATCTCCCCTTCCTGGTCTCCACAGGAGAACTCATCCACTAATCCAGACTGACATTCCCGCCCTCGTCCCATTCCCAGCGTCATCTCGGTGTCAGTTTTCCGCTCCATTTCGAGCTTAAATCAAGCATTCCATTCCATTGTACTGCAAATATAGCTGACCAGGGGAGACTTTCTGATGCAGTTCAGATTTGAGAAAGGACCTTAGTTCCTACTAGTGGTGACGGTGACAGAGATCTTGTTATCTCTGCTGCAGAATTTGCAATTGGTTTGAGATCCAAGCTGTTCTTTTAGGTCACAGAATGTGACTTATGCTTATTTGGCTGCAGTATAAAGCTGTGCATGTGTATGTGTGTCTTTTGGCACTTTGTATATAGCACTCCTCCATGACCAACCACAGATAATGGGGCGAACAACTTCTCTGCTGACCATGCAAAATGCTGTTCTTTTGGTGCTCGACACCACTTGATTCGCTGCCCAGACAAACCCGTCTGAGAGCAAACCGGCGAAGTGTTTGCTTCCTGTTTCAACAACTCGCACTGTCTTTGAAAGTGTTTAAGACCTCTAAACATCCACAGACAAGTCCTCAGTTTTTCCCAGGGAACATACTGCAAGCAAATTATTTCACAATTACATTGAAAATGTGAGTTGCAAGCAAAAGAAAAGGATGTCTGGCTCTTAGTCAAACATCACAACAAGGCTGTAGGGAGTATTGAGGTCAACTATTGGCTGCCAAGTGCTACTAAAAGGTCATTACAACTAGCCCAATGCCGATTGTCTATGTTGTGAACTAAGACCCCACTGTTAGTGCATACACACAATTTCCCTCCATGGCTCCAATGCTACAGCAGTGCCATCCTGAGCTCTTTTTAAAGAGCTCAATTGAACTGGACTGTGTGGGAGTGTGTTGTTAATCAACTCTGGCACTTGCAAATGGCTGTCTGCCTGGAGGAGATAGTGACAGAAGGATTAACAAGCACTCATTACCACCAGGGTCCATGAGGACGACATGGGGCCAAATGGTCACGAGCCAAAGTGATGGGCTGTCTCACAGCAACAAGCTTCAACCGACTTCTCATAAAGCCACTCAGAGCTTAAGAGCCGGACAGGGATGTATCAATACTGTGATTGCCACATTACTGGAAGTTGTCAGTTTGAAAGAAGGCGTGAGGAATATTTCCAAAACTACACCTTGATAGTGACCCCAGTGTCAGGAGGTGGAAGAAATGTATGGGAACTGGTTACTCCAAACGCCAAGATGACGGCTACTCAACTGAGTGAGAAAACTGCTCACCCAGCAAATAAGCTCAAAATGTTTTCTCCTGTGATTTTAAGACAATGTCACAAAGAAGATATTCATAGTGTTGCACTAGATTGTTCACGTGAAAAGTGACAGAAACAGTTGTGTAACAAATGAAAAAAGAGAGCTGGAGAGAGAAGCCTGGAACTTGGCCCCTCTCTCACCTCTCCTCAGCCGGCCAATCACTGAGTGAGGTGGGTGGAAATGCCAGACTACCAGTTTCTGACACTGGAAAGGTGTGGGAGGAGCAGGGGTTCTGAAGCTCGATAACCATTCGACAAGCAGTTCTGGCCCCATAACCCTGACCCCATCTATCACACCACACACAAAAATGAAAACTGGAAACTCCAAGTAAAACCAAAAGACTTAAATTCACCCATTTAAGCATGCGGATAGTGGTGATTAGGTTGAACCGACCCTTTAAATAAGTATGTATGATCAGCTTTATCCAGAGAGTCCCCGTTTCAACAGATTTCTCTTGAAATCAAACGGAGAATAGCCTCCAGCAGGGGGCATGTACTACTTCACCTTGGAACCCGCCATCGTCCTCCAGCCTTTTACACAACAGCTGGTGACGGTCACAAAAATCTAGATAATACAGACATGGCTTGCCATTCGCTGAACCAAAATCCTAGTAGGTTAAAGTTACACTGTTGTTCTTGTTGGGAATAGTACCTCAAGACACCGCGTTGATCTGACCCTGAAACAGCAGATCTGTTGCAAGCTGGGCCAGTAAAACAGGAGGTGGCTCTCCACACTTTGACACCAAATGAAACCAAAGTGTATACTGAAAACTGCTGCAAAGTTCTGACTGCCATCAAGACACACTGCAGAGGAAGTAGGGCTCATCAGTGGCACAGTCACAAGAGTTTTTCTTATGAAGGCACCTGACATGGGGTCATGGCATTCCACAGCAATGCACCACAGACCTTGTTCGTGACCTGTATGATGTAGATTTAAGAGGAATGATCAAAAATTATCTGTGACCACAAAACCCTAAAGATATCATTGAAATGAACAGTAGACAAGCTGTAAATTCAACTAACGAACTACCCAAAACCCAAAATAAACGATGCGCCTGAACAAGATGTAGTCGAGCAACAGCTTCTGCAAAGAAAAACTGGCCTTTGATCAAGAAGTTACCAATGAGATGAAAGAGTTTTGAATTCAGCAGCAATACTTCAGAGAGTACCTGTCATCACAGAGCACATCTGACAGCTTTCACCACATCTGCATTCAAAGCTCTCCTGATGTACATTGATGAAATTTTAAGTGCACAGAGGACCAAGCTGCTGAGTAAATTGTCTGAGTGAAGTGATTTTACATAACACTGTAAGAGCCTTCTACACAATTAACTACCATTAAACAGCAGCGTAATTTTGAGGGATCTCCAAATGAAAAGGCTAATGCTGCTCTCTACTCATGCCTCTGTTATTTCCATTTGCTTCTCATGAGCGATCAAGAAAATGACCTCTGTAAGTGATGTATACCTTTAATGCAATATTGTCTGATAACCGTGCTAACATGTGTGCCTCAGCACATGACTGTGGGGTTTTACTCTGATCAGAAAGAGACAGGGAGAGATGTGTTGAGCTTGTGTCAGTTTCTCATTAAAAACTTGATTTGATCCCTCAGTTCTCTCTTTAATATCATGGTATTAGATGACTGTCGTGTTTCTGGCTGTTCATCACTATACTGTATATGACATAACATGACATAACACGATTTAAATGCATGACCTAGAGCAGTGTTTCCCAACCACCGTGCCACGGCACATAAGTGTGCTGTGAGAAATCATCAGGTGTGCCGTGGAAGATTATCCAATTTCACCTGATTGGTGCTCTAAAACTTAGAGCACCAATCAGGTGAAATCTTCCTGTGTGTCTTTCTTCAATTCCTGCAAGAAAATCAGCTTTGGGCTTAAATAAACAGGCCCAGGTTTCACACTGAGTATGTAAATTGAGACTAGATTTTCATTATTTCATTAAATATACTTTTTGTGTCATTTTTGTTTGGTGGTGTGCCTTGTGATTTTTCTAATGTAAAATATGTGCCGTTGCTCAAAAAGGTTGGGAAACACTGACCTAGAGGTCTGCTGTGAATTTTCCTGCATCTGCTTCAGTATATTTGTCATACAAAAAATACAAACAGGAGTTGCACTAAATTAGAAGAAAAGCTAAATCCAATCAAATGCCTTTATTCCACGATAAACTTTCTTATTCCATCTATTTTGATCACAAAGGAGAAGATATAGTTGAAGGTCAGAGGAAGGTGATGCTTAGATAAACTGCAACAAACTATCATCATAAGATATCATTATTATTTTATATGTCCTTTGCAAAAATAAACCGTTGCAGGCCTGAGTCGTTGCTCGGGAGCCTGGTGACCAAAAGCAGGTGGCTGCTTCACTTGATAGTCAAGCTACAAATAAAATAGCAAGTGCACTAGTTAAGTGTTACTCACAGACCATGAGTTGCAAACAGGACCAAGGGTGAAGAATGGCGAGGATTGATGAAAAAGGTGAGGCTGGTGGGTGACAACAGTCTTGATGAAAGGATAGCTGAGCGGGAATCATCCACTCTTCCATGAATTCCAAGCAGTATTTCCTGGTCCTCTAAGTCTAGCCAGTGTACATGACAATTTTCTCAGTCACTTTACTCATAATAAAGCTTCTTACTTCTCGTTCCGAGTTCGCCTGAGCTTTAAACTAGCTTATATCATCAATACACACAGTCCACACACAGTAACATTAGCTGCTACGCCATGGAAATATGTGCTAATATAGCTAGTATGCTAATGCGCTAATAGCGGTTAGCATATACATTTTACAAACGCATCGTTTTTAAGTAACACAAAAGAGGTTGTTTACCTTCTGCAGATTTCAATGTCCCTTACACTTTTGCAAAACTCTGTGACCACCATGTAAAGAAAACGACTGCTCTCTGACAGCATTTCATTTACATTCTTTGGGCAAATTCCTGGCCCTGCTCTACGAGGTCGCATTTCCGTTCCGCCCATCCACCTTTCTGATTGGCTGGTAGTAACATCCGATGAAATTAACAGGATGTCATGACTGATAAAGTTATATTGTGAGCTGTTCACTGCAAGCAAACTATTTAAATTTCAACGAACTTTATCAACAGTAACAATTGACTTATGTGCTTGTTGTGTTTTTTTCACTATGAACTGTAACACACATTTAACTTAACTGATTTTTAAAGAAATGCTTTTTCACACCTAGATTGTTCATTCACCTCTATTTATTTACATATTTGTGTGTCTAAAATGAAGTAATTTATTAGACTGGGCTCCATATACATTCACATTGATATACTGACATATCCTTGTATCGTATTCATGTATGATACTCCACTGAAAAACCAATCAAAAGAACATTTGCTGATAAAAAGCTGATGATGCACATTGCACATGATGGCATGAAGCAGCTCTTAGTATCATAAAGTAATTCACACTGCAATGAAAACATTTTTCTTCCTGTGATTGTTCATTAAAAGGCCTAGTAATCTCACTTTAGAAGCTCTTAATAATGCAGCTGGGGAGAAGTCTAATGTGCTACCATGTCATCACAATTACGCATCACTACAATTGCACAGTTACCAAAGTGAGAGGTCGCTAAGGCATGTTAATATATTGCTCAACAAGAAGACAGTATTCCTCGTGGGGCCTGTTAAATATCACAGAGAGCATGTGAAATAAAATTTATCTGAAAGAAATTTCATGAAAGTTAGACGAGAAAGAAGGTTTTGATATGGGGGCTTGTCAACCAAGTATCCCATCTACAGTATTGGTGATGAGTGGTAGAGCTGAGGATTAGATGATAACCATTACAGTATAGTTTATATATGCACACACACACACACGCACACACACACACAGAGCACTGCCACTGGTTCGCATGTGGAGTGATTTATTGCCACACATGCACGCATACATGTGTGCGCACACATACACACAAGTGATTTATTACACTGGAAAACACCAGCAGTGCCATGACGCTTCCAAAGGTGCTGTAACATTTATTTATTTTTTTTACTATACGTCTTAATATTGTTTTACATTATAACAATACAAGGTGACATTAACAGTAACTAAATTTTCAAATAAGCAATATAATTTCCTGTCTTACAATTCTTGTAATTCCTACTACCACTAGAGGGCGCTGTCACTTTAACATAGGCACATGTTTTGGGGCATTTGCCATCATTTTCATTGGGAAGACAGTCCCTGAACAACAGAATTAGTGCTTAATGTGTTATCTGTGAGTTGAAGCAATGACAGAAACATCCCAAGGAAACGGGTGCTGTGGCTTAAAAAAGTTTTGGGAAACACTGAGTTCCTACCTTAGCGCACTGTTTGTGATCATGGCACCATCCCAAGGAGCCATTTTTCTAAAGAGGAGAGGAAGAGGGAGACAAAGAGAGACACATAAATTAGTAAGTCGGTCTAACTGAATTAAGTGCAGAGGAATACATTTTAATACCCTAATTATAGGTTGCAGTGCTGTCACAGCTCAGAGGCAGCCAATATAATTACAGTTTGTCAAGAGAACATCATAGAGCTCCTGAGTTCACACTTGTTACAGCACAAGTGTTATTTTTCTGTATAATGACGAATTACTGTTTTTCCTCCAGCCTCTGGGAGTTGATGTCCTTCGTGGCTCCCTGCTGCGAGCCTGAGGCTATTGACTGAGAAATAATGAGTGCAAATCCGGAATCGCTTGTCAAGTCACATGAGAGAGCGCTACAATAGATTTCTTTTTGTCAGCGTGACTTGAAAGGGAATCTGATATCGAATCAGTGCTCCTATTTGTTGGATGTGCTAAGATATGAACACACAACGGTGTATTCCTAACCTCAACAGTAGAATATAAATCTATGAAAATGATTAAATCTAAAAAATATTAAAAACCATCCTGTCTATCAGCTCCATTCATCTTACAGTTCAAAGGATAGTTACAGTATGATCTATATGTGCATCCTCATTCTTAGAAAATCTATTTTGGACAGGATTCACTTTCTTCATCCATACACCTGTTTGCCCTGTCTGTTATGTTGAATATGGCTGGCATGACTCTATATTGTACTGATTAAATTGACAATTTTCTCAAATTTGAATGTGTAACAGGGAATTGTACAGCTTATTTCTCATGATTGTTCATTTTTTCTTGTCTTTATGATACATGAGGGACTGCGCATTTGTACTTTTTTTTTGTATATTTCTTTTCATTTTACAACGCATGAAACTATTTCTAAGAACCACTATCAGAAATGAACATGCCAGGTGAAGTGTTCTGGGGTTACAGACAGTTGCGAGTGTATGTAGCCTTTCAAACACGGACAGTGTTATTGATGGAGAGCTGAGTAAAATAGTCTCCTCTGGGGTTTTGTATTAGTAAAGTGAAGGGTGCTCTTCTCTCTGAATCTCCTCAAGACTAAATGAACCGCACTGCAAATCGTTACACCATGCTTCAATAGAGCTGCTCAGACAATTTACTGTCTAACCATGGAGCCCCAAGCAGTAGCAATAATGTAAGGATGCTGCGGCTGATTGGGTACAGGCTAATATTCTTATGTTTATAACTCTTCTGAACCACCATACGCAAAAGGTGGCATGATAGCCAATAGAGGGAGACGCATGATAACTTTGGATATGGGCATAATATGCCAGACACTTTTTAACAATTTTTCCTGAAAGACAAGATCTCTGTAGAATCAATGTCAGTAAATGTGGCAAAAATGAAGACAGGGAGCTTTAGGTAGAAGCAGACACCTGGCCGAGCACTGAGTGAAGTGGGTGTAATGTGTCTGTGTGTGTGTGTCTCTCTCTCTCTCTCTCTCTCTCTCTCTCTATATATATATATATATATATATATATATATATACACACACACACACACATATATANGTGATTGATGTAAGCTTGGCTAACATCAATCATGGACACCCACCTCCTCAATGGTCTGCAGAGGGCAGTTCAGCACAGAGCTGACCAGTATGACCAGTATGTTCAGTCTTTTTCTGTCCCTCTCAGAGCTCCCGCAGCCCCTGCAGATAATTGCAGATGCCACCACAGAGTCATAAAATGTTTTTACACACACTCCAAAGGACCTCAGTCTTCTCAGCAGATGGAGATGACTTTGGCCCTTCTTGTACAGGACATCTGTGTTGTTCGTCCAGTCCAGTTTGTTGTGGAGGTGAACACCCAGGTGATCAGCCAGAAAGGTTTAAGGGAACCTTGCTTTCTATACTTGGAACTCTGAGGCATGAGATGAAATGCCAGTGGAGCCAATATGTGAGATATCTCATTCATGCATATAACAGCACTAAGTGTCATTACACATATCATCTTACTTCATGTTTGGCAGAGAAGCCAGACTTGCTGTCAACTTTTGGTACGCCCCCATAAGAGAGAGCCATGGGAAAAGAGACAGCCATTTGCTGTACATGCTGAAGTTAAAGGACCTCTGAAACAGCCAATAAGACACACCAAAAAATAAGAAGGCATATGACAAAAGAATTGGTTTCAGTTGGTGACAGAGTGTTGCACAAAAACCTGGGACTGAAAGCAAACAAGTTGCACACCAGATGGAGCCCTTATTCCGTTTGTTGTCCTGGGAGGGATGCCCAATCTGCCTGTTTATGAGGTCAGTCCTGAAGATAGAATAGGGGACATTAAAACTATTCATAGAGACAACATCATGCTGATAGGGCAACTTGTGAGACAGCCAAGGATAGAGTCGGATTGTGACTCACCCACAAGATCAAAGACAAGAGCTGCTTCCACAACTTTGTTGGCCCAACGCAATAACATGTAGCAGCAATACAGGCATGTTCATGTGGACAGACTATCTATGACAGGATAATGAAGGAGAACTGGACATCTACACTGACCTTATCCCATCAGTCAATGGGTTGGAGTAATGATCCCGGTCATGGCCTGACAAGGTCAATGATTTCAGATCAATACTGCACAAAACTATCACTGACTCACTTCTCCTCAATGCTGGGTACTGTTAGAATGTCAGAATGGCGAGACAATCATTTTGTGCAGTTATCACTGGTCTAAGTGATTGCACTGGAATGCTGTCCATCGATCTGATGCGTGAGCAAAAAGGGGGTATTATCTTTGTTTATGTGTGTGTGTGTGCGCGCGCGCGTGTGCGTCTGCGTGCACCACAACCTTATGTCAACAACAACAACAACATTTTATACTTTATTTATGCTATAACACTATAATGATGAGTGAGCTGCTTAACCTCCACTGTCTCAAAGGCCAGACAAGAGCAGTGGATTGATTGAACTCTGTCTGTTCAGCTGTTGAAGAAATAAAAATTGACATTTTTGCTTGGTTTTATGTTAAATGTCACCCTGCAAGGGCAAGATGCAGTGCTGAGCCAGCTATATGCACACATCAAAGACTTTGGAACAAAATTCCAACTCCTACCAGCATATCTCCAAAGAGGAGGCATGCTGCTTTAGGGATTTTGCTGCTATTGAAAAGGACATGTTGCTTTTCTCCTCTCTCATCTCCATGGACCATGGACCAGAGACACCAAGGTCCTCCAAATGCCCTCCCTCAACACGCTGTCAAACAGGGAGAAGGCCAAATTTCTTTGCGTGGTTTGTAGTCATGACGGGTCAGCAGATTTAAATCTGTTTTAGGACAGTTGTTGAGTGAGCACGTTTTGATTTTCATTCTTTTTATGTAGTTATTTCCATTACAGGGATTAGGATTTCGCTTTTAGTAACAAAAAAGGAACAAAAAAAAAATACATTCTTTACTAATAATGACTTTTATAGTCATTTATAACAACCAGTACAATAGTGAAAAGAAAACACATTAGCAGCATTAGAGTGACACAGAATAACAGACACTGATATAGTTAAGTGGTGTAAAATATTGAAATATTTAACAAGAATACACACAAATACACAGGAATATTCACCCTGTGGTAAAGATTAAGATATTTTAACCAACTGTAGATTAGATTTTTATTATACATTTTCATATTTTGCGTTTGTATGTGACTTCATCATAGTCCAAAAATATGACAGGACAAGTACAGGTGCAGCCGGCCTGAGGTATCCTTATTCAACTGAATCTGCCCCCATTTATTTGGACACCCAATAAAAGTAAATATGTGCCATAATAACCTACTTGCACAGTTGATCTGTGCGTATTTCTGGAGGAAATACGCACAGGAGGACGGACTCTTTCTATGAAGCGAACTTATAGTTAGGACAACGAAATGAATATAGAAAGTATCCACCATAATTGCATTTATGGCAGTGTAAATTCAAAGTACCAAGCAGTATGAAAGAGTAACTCAATCGTCTTGTTACTTTATTATAGAAGTGCAGTCCAAACTCTGTGCGCCTTTGGTGTCCTTACCTGCAGCGGTGTGGAGAGCGCAACTCCGGCGTGCAAATTGAGGCACCGCGACGCGCACCTCGCCCGAGAAACACTCTCCGACCAGGACTCATCATCATCAGTGTGATCGTGCTGTTTCCTGGCGCACACACCGGAGCTGAATAGGAGAATAATCCACAGAAATATGCTTGTCATGACGCGGCTGTTCCTGGCCAGCATCTTCTTCCTCGCGTCCAGGAGCGGGGCTGTGAAACAAGAGGATGCGGTGAGGGGTAATTTGATGGAAGTCAAGTTCGGACGCCCAAGGGAGGAGCTTTTATATCTAGGCGTGCACAATTAGAGTCAGGATGCTGAGAGCTTTAAGCGCAGTCGGCAGAGCCAAAGCACCTGATATGATTTATACCCATAAATCACAGTAGAGCAATAGCTGACAACAACATTTGCTCAGTGTCATAATAAAACTGTGGAATAAACGGTAATACACAGGACCAGGTCGGCCCAAATCTTTTTGGAACCCCATAAGCAGAATGTAATTTGGCACACTTATTCAATTCCTGAATAGATCCCTTAACCCTTTAAAGCTGTTATCTCCTTGAGTTTTGAATGTATCTGATGTTATTATTTATATTTTGGGATATTTTATATATCATGCTATAACAGGTTAAGTCAAACAAGTGTATGTTACCCCAAATAGGATGTCTTTGATTCCATATGATTGCTCTGCCCCGTCCTAATTTGCTGAATGGAATTTTTCTCGAGCTCCTTATTTAAGAACCAAGACATCTCAACATTTCTTTCTGTACTTCTTCAATTACTGTAACAGCAGTAACATACTAAAGATTTATAAGGCCACCACTTTGCATGATTACACATGCAGGCCTATTGTCACATCACGCATTTCATGAATGATGAACATATCCATCATAAGATTAGGATTGATCTCCATAAGAATATTACTATATCTTTTGCATCTCAGCTCAAAAAAACTTCTTTTCACTGGTATCATTATTTTATGGGCCTCAGCTGAAGCAAAATCTGCAAACTTTCCCTCAGTAACTTCAGTTTATTCCCTGTCTTTAGGGTGTATCAGCAGAGATCTTGAATATTATGCAAAATATACTTTTTCAACAAAAAAAAGTGTCCTTGGTGTGTCAAGAGACATCCAAAATAATGCACAAAAAGACCATCCTACCTTTTTTACTTGCTCCACCTTTTAGAAAATTTGTGTTCCAAAATGCCAGTCAGGTTTGCCTGCCCATCTGAAATCCCATGGTGCTTAGCACCATCTCCATATCGGTGGCGTCTTCCAGCTAGGTCACCATTCTGCCCACTGAATACCTGTTATTTATTTTTGTAATTGAAATGTATCCACAAGACTGGGAAAACTCTGGGTGTGTCCTACATCCCTGGACTGCTTCGTAGAGAAGGGTTGTTAATGGTACAAGCTCGGTGATGGATCAGTCACGGTTATCTGTGACCATCTGTCATTAAATTCTATTGAAAGTATGCGCCTGCATCCAAGGGGAAGTGTTCACAGTTTGACCAAACCAGCCCAAACAAATCATCATCAGTCAGCAAGTTTTATGAAATGGGCCCCATTTTGATTGAAACTCATATCAACTGTTTTATTGTATAAGCTATTTATATTTATATTGTATCAGCTTTATAAGCTTTTAAGTATTTACAGTGAAACTACATAGAGAAGCTCAGAGAATCACACTCTGCTTTTGTATTATCAGTGTCATTGAAATGCATCCAAATTTTATTGCGTTTCCTACTGTCACTCATTTTCTCACCTTTCCAGCGTTTTGTCTCTGTAGCATCTCTCTCTGTCTTGCTCCGAGTCATCGAGTCATCCGCTGTCCACAGTCTTTATCTCACCTGGGATTGTGATTTCCACCAGCTGTGTGGGAGCCAGCTCCCAAACAACCAACCTCTGGCGAACACAGAGTGTACAGACAAACACAGAAATCCAACAAATCGCCACAGCACAAAAAAGAGAGACTTTTAAGCAAACTGAAATGCTGAAATTATGAGTATGGACTTTGCATGTCTGAAAATTACACAAAAATGACAGAAAAAGGATATTATTTTTATTGATTTATTTATTTTAGTTCTGTTGGGGAAAGGGGAGAGGAAGTGCCTCCATCTAATGAATCAGCTTCTAATGAACATGAGATTAATATAATACTGCCTTTGAAAATTATCAAAACTTCTTCAGTTTGTTCAGATGCACTGTACGGACACAGTCATGGAGCTATATGAAAATCAGAATAATTGAATTACATTTTTCAGAGAGAAAACTTGCAAACCAGTCCAGTTCGACCAGAACACAACAGGAGGATTGTGACAGAAGTTCCAATATTTCTCCATACATGACCACCAAAGTTCCACATTTACTGATTCCATGACTCAGCTATATTCACTGAAGATGTGCATTCTTAAAAAAGCTAGTGAGAGCTAGGGTTTTAGATTATTTTGTAGCATGTTGTGTTCCCCAAGGTCAACACTGACCATCTGTGTTACCATTAATGACCATAGATATGTATTTGTAACAGTGCTGCCACAGTAACTGTTATGTCATCTTTCCAGTGTTTGTGCAGTAGGTCAAGATGTTGTAGCACAAGGGCAAACCTTCTCATACTTTTCTGCTGTTCTATTAATGCAGAGGAAACATTTATGCTGGTGAATCTGTGGTTTTAAACACACAGGTGGAATTCTTTCCCATAGTGAGAGTGTTTTTTCCTCATTGCGAGCAATTTCAGGAGGACCCAGGCAATATATTTTCCAGGGAATCCCACCTGTAAAGTTCACTGGTATATGCAAAACAAGAGGGTTTTTATGGACTCCTCTATTAAAGAAACCACAAACATATCTCCTATCAGCATGCAGGGCACTGCTGCTTTCCTTGCCTTGGGAAAGGAGAAAACATGACGTGTCGGAAACTCTGAAGAGATCCTCCTTGGTTTGCCGGTTCTCTCATGCCTGGCACAAGGGGCCCTACTTGCACTGCCGGAGAATCCTGCAGTGTTAACGAGATACCTGTTTCTTCCAGCCACATTGCATTTCCAAACACACACTCACACTGTGGTGCTCTCTTGCAGGTTTCATAGTACTGTGTCTTCGGGCTAATGAGCCTTTGCAGCTGAGAGCTTTTACCTCTGATTCTTTACACATCTACACATACAATCTCATAGACTACAAGGCAATGAGGTGTTCTCAGGAACCAATAGAATTTCATGTGTGTGACCCAACTGACTGAATCCCTCTCAGCATTAGAAATTAACACGAGGCCCACAACCAAAGTTTTGTTTTGCATCTGCTGGGGATATTCCTAAAATATGGTGTTAATGAAGTCAATGTTTCCAGATCTGCATTGAGCTGATGCTGTGGTGGTCCACCCATAATAGGATAGAGAAAATCTGTGTGAGCTCCCCGCTGAGGGCTTGACTTACTGTTTCACTAAATAAAAACAACAGACGAGGAGAGAGTATTGACTCATTGTGTATGCCAGTTTGCTGGGGTTAACATTGGCCTTTTTTTTTTTCAAAATGTCAAATACAGGTCAATCAGGAAAGACCCAAGATAACATGAACACAGAGACTTTATTTGATAAAGACTTGAATGTGTTGATTAGATAGAACTATAGGGACAGGGCCCTATAAAAAGTCAATCAGAAATGCCTACAGGGAGCCATTGACGGCGCACTGGTGGTGGTGAATTGACTAATGGGCAGAACTCCAACTCCCCAGCAGCCCATCTGCCAATATTCTTCAAGTCAGATAGTTGGCCTTATTATGATTTGAGCTCCATCCTCTGCACAGTGACTAATTTACAAATGTAGACTTGCCGAAACTGCTCACTGAATGGTTTCAGTATGAAAATTATGTGAATTACATGCTATGACCTCCACAGTGACCAGATCTCAACCCAGCTGAACACCTATTGGAGATTTTGAAGCTATTCATCACTATTACTAAACACCGTCATCCCTCCTGCTCTGGAAGTTTGTGGTGGAACAGCACCTTACGAATACAGTTAAGCAGAATTAAGACAAGAACTGTGATTGGTCAGCTTGGGCTGCTTGTGTTTTCTCATACAAGTTTTGGATACTGGAGGAAAATGTTGATAGTGAAGACAACATGAAGCAGGTTTTAAAACGATGGAGAAAAACAAGTCTGTACATTTTTTTATTGATTTTATTTTACCTTTATTTTTTACCTGAAATCAAAAATCTCTTTTACAAGAGAGATCTAGTCATGGTAATTGCTGTACGCAATCACAACATATTAAAATGCAACATATACAACGTGATATTAAAAAAAAATCCACATTAAAACAAAGGACCAAACTCTCAAACACATGCCTCCTTCACAACATTCTTTTTGATACTCTTAAATTCATCAATGGAAGTCAAATTTCTGATCTTTTGGCTGATTATTTCCATCTTTCCCCAGATCTATTAAAAACATACCAGTACAGTTGTCTGCTAATAAAGAATGCGATGGTAAGTAAGATATATTTCATTTGTGATGAAGTCTAGAGAAGAAGAGTTAACTGAATCAAGGCTCTTGACAATAGAGGAGGTTGCATGCATGTACAATGTATCACCATAATCAATCACTGGCAGAATAGAAGCTTGCACAAGTTTTACCCTGGCATTGAAAGTAAAGCAAGATTTATTTCTGAATAAAGGCCAACCGCCACTTTGAACTACACGACTACACTAGCAATATGTACATTGAATGAAAGCTTTTCATAGATCCATATACACAAGTGCTTGTACAAGGGCACCCATACAATGGATTTTCCATTGGTGACGATGCTAAAATCATCAAGCAACTGTAGGCAAGCGTTTGAGAAAAACGTAAACTTTGTTCTCTGAGTTTGCAATGAAATTGAAATGCAGTCTGAAGATTTTGGCATTATGGAGGGAGCGTGCACATAAATGACAGTGTCATCAGCACAGAGGTGTACATTTGCTTGAATGTCCTTACCCAAGTCATTTAGAAAGAGAACAAAATAGGTCCCAAAATGGAACCCTGGGGGACACCTTTAGTTATCTCAAGATTTATTACTTCTAGGTTTATTCATGACAGTTTTCTTATTATCAGGATACCCCAATAAACCCCTTAAGACTCTCCAGTTGATTCAGAAATGCTGCTGCACATGCACTGACAAAAACTAGAATAAGAGATCATATTTATTCCCATATTAGCCTCTCTGCACTGGCTCCCTGTAAAATCCAGGATAATATTTGAAATCCTTCTCTTTACTTACAAAGCCATAAATGGTCAGGCACCATCATATTTTAAAGAGCTCATATTACCTTATTATCCCACTAGAACACTTCACTCCCAGAATGCAGGCTTACTTATGGTTCCTGAAGTCTCCAAAAATAGAATGGGAGCTAAAGCCTCGTCTGGGGGGCGGACGCACACTGTACATTTAAGATTAATCTTAAAACTTTCCTTTTTGATAAAGCTTACAATTATAGCTGGCTCAGGCTTGTCTTGGACCAGCCCCTTGTTATACTGCTATAGGCTTAGAACTGCTGGGGGACTTCCCGTGATACACTGAGCTCCTCATCCTCCATCCTCCACATCCTCTCCCTCTCCATATGTACACATTCATGTCCCATTAACACGTTACGAACGTGTCTTCATCCCTGGAGTTCTTGTGCTTTCTTGTCTCACAGGTTCCCATGGATTATAGTTGCATCTGGACTGTGGATCATGGTTGCACCTACTGTTGTGGTCCTGCTTGACACCCACTCTTACTGTTATTATTACTGGTCATATTTCTATTACTGTTTTATACTTATTGTCATCATGATATTTATACTATAATACATATGCAATATACATACTGTACTATCATATACTATTTTTATATTAGTCATATTTATATTATTATCATAGCTGCTAATGTTATTAATGTCATTGCTGTGCATGTCTTGAACTGAGTTGAATATGTTGGTTAACCCCCTGCATCAACCAGCCTAGTGCTGACTGTAATTCCCCACATTGCTTATCATTTGAACTCACTTTATTGATGACATTTTGGTCCATAGAAATTGATTAGGAAACACTTACACAGACTTCATAGCACCAGCCTAATATGTAAATATAGCTAGGGGAAAAACACCGCTGTGCCATCCACATAAAGAACTAAGCTCTCTTCACTCTTGTACAGTAATTCTAAATAAAATCCTGAACTAAGCTCTTCCAATTGTAAGCATGCAGTACATTTACAGGTGTCACAAATGCCTACATAATTCATCCAAAATAGAAAGAAATCATGACAAGATTAATTAGTATCAAAAAATCAAAACTTATTACAAGTAACTACAATAAACAAAGATGCAGTTTCCCTCCTTTCTTCTGGCTAGTGTGGTCCTCATGTTTTTCCCTTTCCCTTCTGTCTCTTGTCTGTGTCACCCCTGTCTGTCTTGTGTGTATATGTGACTACTGCAGGGCGTGGGTCACAAGAGATCACAATATCTTTGACACCTCTTTCCAATGGTGTGTGACGCACTGTAAGTTTGACGGTACTTCAGTTTTGTCTCCTCTGTTATGAACATGGTGGCTGAGTCACATCTTACATTGCAGTACAGGACATTAGGACAGGGGGACATTATTATTGTTCTCACGATGGTCAAAATGCTGTTTTGGATCAAAGTCATTCAAAGTCTTGGCCATCATTCTTGTCACTGATGCTAAGATTGTGCTGATCAAGTCAACAGCTGAAAACCAAGAACATGGTGACATCTTTAAAAAAAAAAAAAGAAAGAAAGAAAGAAAGAAAAGCTGAGCAGTTAATCAGAAAGGTAATTGAAGAGAAAACAGATGATGACCAGCTGGTTTGTTTACAACTCTGGAATCAAGCTCTGCTGAGGATTTCCCATCATGCGTTTTTTCCCATTCCATTCTCTCCCTCTCTGCATGTGTGCTGGTGGAATCCCAGTGTTCATTGTGGGGTCCTTGAGGCTCAACCTAATGGTATTTCCACACTGCTTCTAGGCACTTGTTACTAAAGGGAACCCAACTTAATGGGGTACACATCATAAAGGACTCGTTTAGTCATTTCCTGTGGTTCTTAATTGTGTTTGACCAGTTTTATTTGATTCTGATGCACTGGGTGTTAAATCACTTTTAACCTTGTTTGTAGTTTAAATCCTTTCCTTTATTTCCACCAAGTCCAGCTGAGTCTGTCGAGGGTTTTAAGATGCACCTAAAGACCCGCTTTTATCCTCTGGCTTTTAATTGTTTTTAACCTATTTTTATATTCATCTGCTGCCTTGTGTTTAAAATGAGATTTTGCATTTAAATCTTGCTTTATTTCCAACACATCTTTTATACACATAGGCTGATGTGTCCTTATGCTTGCATGTGTATGTATGCACATATATGTCTGTCTTTGTGAAGCACTTTGGGACAAAATCTATTAGAAATGATAAATTAATGAACTTTAATGTCTTTCTCTATCTCTGTCTTCCTCTCTCTCCATCTCCCTCTACCACCTCTGCCTCCCTTTCTCTCTCTCTCCCTCTTCCTCTCTCCACCTCTCTACCCCATAACAAAGATGGCCTGCTCTGTATGTTAAGTGTCCTGAGACACCTTCTGCTGTGATTCAGTGCTATATAAGTAAAACGGAATTGAATTGATGGAAATTTGTCTGTATGCTGTACAATTAAAGATTATAGGGTAAGATGGTTGTACATACAGAAATAGCTTTAAGTCATTATTTAAAAGTCGAGCATGTTGAGATTTAGGGGATCTACTGGTAGAAATGTAATATAATAATGTGTGTGTCACAGATGAACAGCGATTGAACCCAAATGCAGACCAAATGACTGGTGCAATTCAGGAGGGTGAGAGTCAAAAGCAAAGTGAAAACAAACAAAGTCCAAAATAACAGGATCACGTAATCACCTGAAAATAAGAATTGTGTTTTTGGTACCTCAGATTTTCAGAAGGAGAAACACTGACTTTAAAGAGCGTGATGGAGGATCAGTTGGTTGCAATCTGCAACATCACCACTAGATGACACTAAATCCTGCACACTGGAGCCTTTATAAAATTACAGGTACATTGTTCAAGGTTGTCTTCCCCCTTAAATGTCAGTACCATCACCAACTCTGCCATTTAAAATTTACATTGATAAACTATTTGTAAAATCAAATGCGCCAAAATGAAATGTTTTTAAGGAACATTTGTGCAAAGCTGCAAAATGTCTATGCTAAATTTATCTGCAAAACAGATGGACAATATATTTTATTTGTTTTTCTGACAATTAAAGCATGACTAACATTTTTTATTTGTTTATGTTTATCTTTGAGTAACTCCGGTAACTTCAGTGCACATGGTTAAAGACACAGTAAAATAAAAGAAAAAGCCTATGCAATCCAGTTCTGACAGTTCTGAGAGAAATCACGAAGGTTACAAGTTTTTACTGACACTGTTTTTGATTCAACTTCATGATCATTTTTAGGATGTAATTTGTGGTTCTGTTGTTCACAGCGTTATAAGGAGAGGTGTTTCTGTTTAGCCGACCATCTTTGATATAAATGTAGTGGTCAATCCAGTTCAGAATTTGTGGCTTGGCATAAAAAATGCTTTTCACTCATAATCTCCATGTAACCTGACAGAGCTGGGACCAGACTGCAGTGCCCAGATGGGCAAAGCTGATAAACACCTACCCACACAGATTCAAGGCTGGAACTGCTGTCAAAGCAGCGTCTACCATATTCTGACTTCCTTCTGCAGACACGCACTTTGTAATTTAAAATTCTTATTAATGTAGTTGACTTTGTCGTTAAAGGGTCTTTTGTGTTGATCTGTGTGGAAAAAAGTCGAATCTGCTTTGATTCAATACTGCAAAAACATGCAAACATCTAAAGGGGTTTGAGTACTATTTAAAGGCACTGTATGTATTGACACATCTATACAGTGTTCAGTGAGGTATTTTCTTTAGGGCAGAACTAACAAAACTCCTCCCAAAGTGAGCCAGTTTAACATTGCTTAAAGACTCTTTCATTGATTTTATAGAACTTTTTGCAGCAGAAAGCCTTTTTCCCACAGTAGCTCTGGCTGGCACTGAATCTGGTTTACAGACTGATTAATGCACAATAGCCTTTGGATCCTAAATTACTCTCACAAGTGACAAGCCAAGCCATCAGCTCATACGGCATGCAAGCAAAGGAGAATACATCTATCTCTATTTCTACTGATCCTTGCCCATGACTGAAAAATGTACTGAATTTTCATATGTTCTGCTCATTAGGTAATCCACGATTTGACTGTAGGTGAAATCGCATTTCTTTAATAAATGGTAGGCTTTACCACTTGTCATTCAAATTCATCATTTGAGGAAGAAAGACATCAAAACTCAGATATCAAAATGCCACTCAATTTCAGTGTGAATGCTCATTGTTCTGCACAGTGCTCTACTGCCGCCTAGTGTCATTAAGCGGTACTGATCCTAACAAAACCATTTGCATGGCAGCAGTGTGATAGCAATATAAGCCAACAGAGTACAGTTTGAAGAGCAGAAATCTGGGATCAGAGATGTTATGGTCCCAGGCCGAAGGCCACAGGCTCAGTTGCAGAGGTCGGTGCTGCAGCATTGAGCGAACGCACCAGGCGTGGTGATGTAGCCCTGACACACCTCCATGTTCATGCACTGACGGAACGAAGACTCTAGAAAAATAACATATATTTGCATCTTTTTAATATATATGTATGAATTATTGAATATGAATAACTTAAGAGAGAAGTGATCATTAACAACAGAATATGGTTATTATCTTTCTGGTGCACACTTACTCAGCGGGCCTTGGAGGATGACGGCGCCACAGGCATTAGCTGATCCTGAACAGGTCTGAATGCTGGTAGGGGTGCAGAGGCTGCTCTCCTTTGAGAAGCAGAAGTTACACCTCAGTGCCTCACCTGGGATGAACACACAAACAAAGGGAATAATTCACAATTAAAATCAAAACCACTGTAAACATTGACAAATAAGAGGTTATCTGTTTGCTGATGCAACGTTTCGACCCACAAGGACTTCAGCAGGCAAAGCTTTTTGTCCGACTATTCACCTCAATTGGCCAAAATTAAAGCTGTGAGCAGCAATAAGCAGATTTCAGGCTTCACAAAGGTGAGCAAAGTCATTTCAGCTACTTTAGATCTGTTTAAACAAGGACCAAGATCACAAAGACTGCAGCATTTCAGTGACCACACACTCAAGGCTCCGCCATTGGTCTTTCATCATCAGTTTGTCTGGTTGATGACGGCCATGTTTTTTGACAGATTTTGCCCATTTCTAATAGAAATGTGAATCTCATTTCCACTAATGTTGTATAGCCAATTTGGTCTGAATATAGTCAAAATTCATATTCATATTTCTGTTATTCAAAAATTCTATCATGGCAGACTTTTATGGATTTGTGTGACATCCATGAACTGACACTCAAGACAATGATGATGACGATGATGATGATAATAATAATAAACTGACAAATGAAGTAAGGTTGTGCCCCCTGGGGGACTTGAACCCTAATGATAAGATGGCTCAAACAGAATAGGGTTCAAAATTTCAATTATTTTCACACAATGGGGCTCTAGGCTTGAGCCCAAATATGTAATGTAATAGAGCACCTCTAAATACTGTATATGCTATACAAACAGAAAACAGAAAGTCACAGCATTTGTGATTAATGTCTAACTTGACTGCTGGAACGCTCTAGTTTCCCTTTGGGAATAATGAGGGACTCATTGCATACATGAAAAGGAACACACAAACCTTGATATAGGGTCAGCATGAGAAGGAAGGTACACACAGCAGCTCTCATTTTGTAATCTAGAATGCAAAGAATACATATTAACACTTTTAAGGACATTTTTGTTTGTGATCATTATGATCTTGTCTGTTGGATGATAAAAACATCTCACTGTCCCTGTGAGAGAATAGTTTCCGAGCTGTTTGCCACTCATTCCTCTGGTATTCTCCCACTAAAATAGTGGAGCTAATGAGGAGAGGCTGACAGGGAGGCGAGTTTTGTATTGTGATTAGATGATTACACCAAGAAGACTCTTGACATGTGCTGCCTTTTATCTTGTGTTTCTAGAATAGAGTGTTTTTCCAGGCACTTGAGGAATTGTTAACATGCTATTAATAATGAAATCACTCCACCAAAAATGAGAGGCTATAAATGATCTCTCTTTGACTCCAGCCTCCAGTCCTTAAAATTACATTTAACATTTGATTCACTTGTATTATTGCACACTGGGTGTCACTTTCTAAAAATTCTGTTGCAAACCATTTCCTTTCGTTCACTTCATGAGTGTTACCAGTTTGTGTGTGTGTGGACACACCCGCACTGTGGCGACTTGCCTTCCTTTTGGGGACAAAACGCAAGTCCCCATAACATAAATCCAGACCGCTCTCATTCCAAGGTGTTCTCTCAAGCCCTCAATGTCATAGGCATAGAGACACACTGGGCTTTCAGCTAACTCTCATGTAAACCCATCTGCACAGGGAGGAGGTCCAGTTGAAGACTTAGTTTCAGGTTTGTGTAAGGTTAGGCTTAGGTTAAGGTGAGGATATAAGTTAGGCAAGGAGTGGTTAGGCTCAGGGTTAGTATGCAGGAAATCAGTGGTCAAGTTAATGTTCTTTGAAGTGATGGAAACATGTTGTGTAACAGGAGAGGCAGTGACCTACAAATGACAATAACTGTACAAACCATTAAGATAGCATTTCTGAAGAAAACCACATGAGCAAAACAGCCTTAACATCACAAAGTATGCAGTATGGAAAGCAGGTGGATGGGTTGTTACCTTGTTCTCAGGTGCTCAGTCTGAAACGCGTGTGCCTATGTTCACCACAGGAGTACTGGCTTTACACGCTTCTCCTTGCTTTTATTACCGTTGTGCAATCAACCACTATCTGTGCTGACAGGCTGTGACTGGTTGAGGCTGACTGCAGCATAACGGATTTCCTGCCTGTGTTGCAAAAGAGGAATCTCCAAAGAATGTTCTCAAAATTCACTTTTGCAAAGCAACTTCATTTGTTATTTAGTACATTGTTCAAAGTGTGCTATATTTTAAATACACACACACGTTCTTTTCAATCTGTTCTTAATTATTGTAATTAATGTGCTTTTATAGCATATTTATAGCGAGTGTGCTCCATCGGGCACTTAATCTAACATACACTTCTTAAAAGTAGACATTTCTAAATGGATTTTTTCATTCAAGTTGCGTTTAAATACTACTTGTAGTACTCAAGTGAGTACGTAGATTTGTTTTCACTCTATATTTGTGCTTTTACAAGTCTGAAAAAGTTTACTCAAAGTGATTAAATATGTTCTTCTCAGAGTGTATTACTGTCTGTATTAACACAAAGTCTAACCCTTTCTGAAAAGTATGCTGAAATTTGAACTTTACTTAAATATATTTGTTAGTATACTCACTAGAAGTGTACTGCTTTGCATTTCACTTAGTGTATTATTCAAAACTATATTTTTTTTTTGTGTATAATATTTTCCATAGTCATTTTTATGCTCTTTTATAGCATATATTCCTGCAAATTATACAAATCCTCCAGTGAATTGAAGCTATATGTCTGGAAACATTTAGAGCGTTCTACTTTAATGCATTCAAAAATGTGCTCTCTGTTCAACTTCAAGAAACAGGGAAGCAAATTGGCTGTGGTTTATAGAAATCAGTGCATATACAACTTGCTTTGTACCTACAACCACACTAAAGCATCATTCCAAAACACAGATGAAGCCAGTGCATATCTTTAGATTACGACAATCAGCAGATCAGTGTCTTGAGGACATGAAGTTTCTCCATGGTCTCAACCATGACACACTTTCTTCTGGGGATCTTTGCACAAGGTTCTATCATCAAGCTCTACAAGAGCGCTCTTCTTCCCCTCAAGCTTCTTGTTTTTCAGAAGAGTGGAAGAGTGTGTCATCAGAGAAACGGTGGTAAAACTTCCTAAAGTGACACTAGTTTCTCATATGTTTTGTCCAAAGAAACACAAAATGAGTAAGTCACGTAAAGGCAAAAGTATTTGACAGCAATTATCTGAAAAGAGCACTTTAAAAAAATTAAAAAATTGAATTTGAACTTATTTCACTGTAGTATATTTATTAAAAGTATGCTTTCAAGTTATTTAAAGTAAGCACACATTTAAATCCAAACTGAAGTGGGACCTCCTGAAGACTGCACAGCTCACCTCACTGTTGTTTACCTTCAGAGTTCAATTTAACGTAAAACCAATTTCTGTAGTAACAAGCAGATATTGTCCTTTACGTGCCGTATGTGCGCTGGAATATTTTACAAGACTTGTGTGTATTTGCTGAATACTTTACTCAACAGGCCAACAGAACCTTCCACGAGCCTAATCTCCAGATTGTTCACATGCAAAAAAACTTGCATTAAAATTGTATTATATCACCAATGTGTTGTAAACATACATAAACATACTTAAAATGTAGTGAAATTAAAGTACACTGTAATTAAGCATGCTAATTGTGTACAACAAAGGACTTGAAAATAAGTCTACTTTTCAGAAGTACACTTAATCACTATTAAAAGTATTTGCAATTTACTACAATTTTTAAAAGTACACTTAAGTACAATTTATAATACACTTACAATAAAACACACTTTTTTCCAAAGTACTTTGTAATACAACTTTAAGTGTTGCAGCATAAGTGTATTCATTTTTAATACATTTAAGTAGAACTTATCTGTCATGCACAATTTCACTTACGCACAAGAAGTAAAAGTGTACTTGTAATGAGTTTTCTATACTTAAATTATAATTTCAGTACACTAAAGTATACTACTTTTTGACCATTTAAAGTACGTACTGTTGCATGCAGTGTACATACAGTTGTGGCATACTGCTCAATCGTAACATTGCGCCTGGAACTTTGACCCTCTAGCTCATGCATCCAATGCCCGTAGTGCACGATTTGAAGTAAAAACAAAGAATATGCAACTTGGATGCCAAGACAGAGGATATAACTTAGTGTATGTATTGAGATGTATTACATCCTACTGGAATCATAAATAGTATGGTATAATTGCACAGAGACCTGCCACCTTCAGAAGTTTTCTGATGACTCTGCGATAGTTGGATGTATCAGTAAGGGCGATGAGGATGAGTACAGGGCTGCTGTGGACAACTTTGTCACATGGTGTGAGCAGAACCATCTGCAACTAAACGTGGCAAAGACCAAGGAACTGGTAGTGGACCTGAGAGAACCAAGGCACCAGTGACCCCTGTTTCCATCCAGGGGGTCAGTGTGGACAATGTGGATGATAACAAGTACCTGGGGGTACATATTGACAATAAACTGAACTGGACAAAGAACACTGACGCTCTCTACAGGAAGGGCCAGAGTCATCTCTATTTTCTGAGGTGACTGAGGTCCTTCAACATCTGCCGGACTATGCTCAGGATCTTCTATGAGTCTGTGGTGGCTAGTGCTCTTCTCTATGCTGTTGCATGCTGGGGCAGCAGGCTGAGGATGGCGGACGCCAACAGACTCAACAAACTGATCCGCAAGGCCAGTGACGTTGTGGGGATGGAGTGTGACTCTCTGACGGTGGTGTCAGAGAGGACGATGCTGAATAAGTTACGAACTATCTTGGACAACGTCTCACAGCCACTTCATGACGTGCTGGCCAGGCACAGGAGTACGTTCAGTGAGAGACTCATCCCACCAAAACTCAAGACTGAACGCTACAGGAAATCATTCCTGCCTGTGGCCATCAGACTGCACAACTCCTCCCTCTGAATGGCCCTTGGACTTTTCACTGCCTGATATTATACTGATACATATTGCCAAATTTGATTTTGCACATCCTTCTGTATATATT
Organism: Chaetodon trifasciatus; assembly: GCA_037975065.1. Classification (NCBI taxonomy): domain Eukaryota; kingdom Metazoa; phylum Chordata; class Actinopteri; order Chaetodontiformes; family Chaetodontidae; genus Chaetodon; species Chaetodon trifasciatus. Next base: position 1,394,414 of record JBBMOE010000073.1, read on the forward strand.
TTTGCTCAGTATATATATTTTGTTGTATATTTTGTTATATACATATATATTCTCAGTATTAATATTTAGCTTTTTAGATTTGCTTTTTAAATATATCTTTCTTTCTCTTTCTTTCCTTTCTAATTTTATTCTTGTATGGAGCACCTGCGACAAAAACAATTTCCTCTCTGGGATCAATAAAGGAATTCTGATTCTGATTCTGATTATTGAAAATGCAGCATATATTTCATTAGTCTGGGTTGGACTTGCAGCAGGTACATGGAAAACTCATTAAATATCACCAGACAAGCCAAAATACTTGACATCATGCGTATACATGGATGGGTGAGTTTTTTGAAGATTCGGGTAAAAAGATAAGCAGCTTGTTAGTGTCATACACCTCACTGAAGGGACATTTTAAACCCAGCATGCTCCTGTTGATCGCACAACATTGCAGCTTTTTCTCCGGTGCAGCTGCTGATTTGACTACTTCAACAGGACTTTTTCATGGGATGTTTATTTTTTTCATTCATTCATCTTCTATACCCCTTGTATCCTTTCGGGGTTGGGGGGGGCTGGAGCCTATCCCAGCTGTCAACGGGCGAGAGGCGGGGTACACCCTGAGCCGGTCGCCAGCTGACTGCAGGGCAACACACACACAAGCATTCACTCTCACATTCACACCTAGGGGCAGTTTAGAGTCACCAATTAACCTAATGAGCATGTTTTTGGTCTGTGGGAGGAAGCCGGAGTGCCCGGAGAGAACCCACGCATGCACGGGAAGAACATGCAAACTTCACACAGAAAGGCCCCCGCCTGACCCCGGGATCGAACCGGGAACCTTCTTGCTGTGAGGCACGCGCACTACCTGCTGCGCCACCGTGCCGCCCGATGTTTATTTTTCCAAGTAAAATTACTTCAAAATCTACAAGAAATAGCAGTAACAGTCAGCGTTGGGAAGGTTACGTTTGAGATGTAAATACAGATTACTAGTTATTCTGTTAAAAATGTAATGAGTAACTATTTAAATGACTTCATCAGTCATGCATTGGTTACTTAATTACATGATTATGTCATTTAAACCAGTGAAAACAGTACTCAATACTGATTACTGTCAAATGTTTATGAAGAATCTATCATTTACATACTGTTCTTTGTGTGTGTGTGTCTGTGTGTGTGTGTGTGTTATGAAAGCCATGTTACCATAAATATATAGTATGCGTGAACTTTGCCATCATCATCATCATCATCATCATCATCTGGACAGTCAAACCCAAGCTTTCATTCACCATTTATTGTTTGCACACATTGATATTACAGTATTTTACCATTATATCATACATATAGAAGACTAAGATCCACAACATATCAAAAGTAAAGGATGAAAAGTTAAGAAAATAACATCACTAAGTATCAATAAATCAGCATGGAAACCAAATCATTTCTCCCACAGAGAAATATTGCTCACTGTCAACGTGACAACAGTTACAGTACAGAGATCATAGATTAGACAGGGCTGCAATAGATCAGCACAGCTGAGAAGGAACAGTGTTATAGAAATTAAATAAACGGAAATTGTACTTGGTTGAAATTATTGTACAAATGACATAACTGGCAATAAAAAAAAATGGCTTCATCTAAAACAGCTGATCCTAGTTGTCCAGGGATGTATTAATTTGACTGTGTGTGGATCATAAATGATTTGGTTGACTGGATATTGTAAAAAAAAACTGAACTGAAAGAGGATTAAATGGCGATGCTGAATTTGAAAACCTTCAATCTGACAATCCAGACATTAAAGACAGATTTAGGATTTGTAAAAAGTCAAGTCAAAATTCTGACTTTAAAATCTTTCATTTCGGAATTCATCATTTCATCTTTGAGATTTGATTTAATTGCAGATTAATAACAAGTCGTAATCATGGATTTCATATTTATGAGGTCACATTTCTCAAGCCTGTGATCATCCATTACAGCTGAGCTGCATTCAACACGCCCGGTTCAACACATCTGCCTGTTAACGCACCGCTTTGAGCAGAGTCTAACGCACAAACACCGAAGCTCTGTTGAACGCACCTCGCGTCATTTTAATCTATGGCAGAATGGGCACACTGGCACTTCGATGGCTAATCACATGATCACTTGGGGTTGAACAGATAAGGCACAAGCATGCACGCACACACACACACACGCACACAAACATACAAAGGAAAATTTGTATGTCCAATTTTTTTCAATGAGAGAACGGTTCTAGAGCTTTGTCAGCCGTTCTAAAGAGATTCTTCTTCTCATGACATCAAATAATAAAAATCACTAAAGTTGGAGTCACCATGTTTTTGCTTCATAACAACACGCACGCACGCATGCACGCACATCTGAACTAACAGGAGCCCTAGTTTGGAATTTTTTTAACTATACATCTAAACCCCAACAGCCAGACACATTTTGTTGATATGTGCTGGGTCCAGCTGAGTAAGCAAATACACACAAACACACACTTAGATACACCCACATATACACCAACAGCGTGTCAGTTACCATGGCATTGGCATGACAGGGAGTTCCAACACGTAAACATTTATTTTTTGTTTTTTTTTTTTTTTGCTCTCAGTCAAACAAAGTCTCTCTTTTCAGTCCCATCATATCAAGAATCGTAGCGACATTACAACACGACTGCTTCAACTACTTGCTAGTGTTTTGGCCATCGACAAAATAAAAGATTCAATAGCATTATTTTCTTTACATCATCTGCATGACTATTTTAATCCTACAGAGCGGAATGCTTTAACATGAGCTGAATCTGGAGACAAATGGCAAAAATGAGAAAAAGGTCTTTAAATTAAGGCGCTGGGAACTGAACGAAGACCAAAATAAAGCTTGACAATGCACCAGAGTACAAACAATAAGTGATGAAATACAACTTCGCCTGAGAACTACATTTACACGGCTCCTCTCTTTTAGCCAAATTTAAATCCCAGTTAAGGATGCTGTTAGTGTGGCCAGACAGTGTTGCTACACTGGGGCTACATGGAGCTTTAACAACAGTGACACTTCCACCAGCGTACCTGTACCATTAGCCACCGGCTGATCTGTGACCTTTCATGGTACAATGTGGAAAATACGGCCACCAATCGACTCAACTCGGAACAATCAGAGTTCCCTCTGCTGTAAAGCCCGTTTGATGCTCTGATCGCCTGCTCACAGACTGAATAGCCACCTGGTCAATATTTAGTGAACTGAGGCTGAATACAACAAATACGTTCATTTGAATTGAATGTATTAATAAAAGAACTGAGCGGTACGAACAATGAAAAATGACAGCATGCACACTGAAATGACCCCAAATTACTTTTGCTAGCAGGTTAGCATGCTATACCCACATGTGCTCCCCATGCTAACATATCTTGGCTACACGACTAGGACTATCTTTTGTGCTGAAAGGATGGCATAAATGATAGAAGTGCAGAACCTGAAATGTGTAGGCCATCCACAGGGTACGGGTTAGCATCGGCTATCACTGTGGTGCACACGAAGGTGATGCCACATGGCTGAAGATGGTGGCTGGAATGAATGGCAACAAATGAAAGTAGCCAACACAGACGCTACAACACTAAAGCTACACAAGCTTTCATTAATCCGGAAAAGGGGCTAAGTGGAATGACTGGAATTAATGCTAATGAGCGGCGAGGATGACTATTGTTGTAGTGGTGGGATTAGTGCTCACAGCGGGTACATATGAAGAAAGTGCTGCTATGAACTGAGAACAGGAGAAAAAAAAAATGACTCTGCGTCTACTTGTGTTCCTGTTTGTGCTCCATATGAAGATATATCAGCTGTTTATCCTGTACCATATATATAAAAAAAAAAAAAAACAGCTAGTCCGACGAGCTACAACGAGGCCTGACAAAATCACGGTTAATACTGAAACCAGATTTTAGTCAATTATAGTGTTTTGACAGGGAAAAATGTGTGGAATACAATGTTAAAGTCAAATATAGCAAGAAGAGACTATCAGGGTTTCTATATATGACAGAGCTGTGAGTCTGGAACCTAAGCCAGGCCCAGCACTCTTTGCATCTACATGCACAGCTAATTTTGGGTTCTAGCTTTTTAATAATCTGCTAGTAGAATCGCACAGCTCCTATTCCACTGGTTACTTTATTTACAGCATTTCATAGATTGTCGTCTGGCACCAAGTTCACCGTTTCGAAGTTGACCTGAGACTTCCAAGGAGATGCAAACTCACACCTCCATCCTCTCCTCTCTTTAGTTTGGGATCAGGGGATGTTTTGCTTCAGTATCCACAGTTATTATTCATGTATTATCACCCCTCCCCTCTCTCTGTGTCTTTCTATGAAAGCTGGAGGCCATTTTTTTTTTGTTTTTTTTTTGGCACTATCAAGAAAACAGCAGAGTGACAGACTGACAACACTGACAGCACAGCACAGACATAAAGAGAGAGACTGGGGGGCGTCTAAGTCCAACTGCTGTTAATCTCCAGATACAAAGATGATAACCAGACTGTTCTGGTCGGGCCTGAGACACACTTAAGTACAGTTCTACACGCATGCAGTTAGGACTCAAATTTCTTAAGGGTTGTTTGGGTGAAAAGTGGTGGAAGAGTCAGAAATGTACTGCAGTTTGCCTGGACTGCTGCCTGTGTTCGTGTGGGACTAACTCTGCATTCACACTGGGACCAGTCAATCCATATTTGACTCTATGTCCTGAAAGATACACTCCCTGATTATGCAAGTGCACTTAAAAGTGGACAAAAGGCAACACCAAAGTAAAAATACCAGGCAGACGTTGCCGAGACCTATGCCCGAGTGACCCAGTGTGAGTGGACAGTCAGCCAACTATTTATCAGCTGCTGGATTTTGTGCTGTAACTTGCTTAAAGTGGGTTATTTGGCTGCAGTTTCATGTATGCGCCATTTCCATCCACCTCCGTTCTTGCCTGGAGATAGATGGAAATGGAAATGCCGGCTAGGAGCCAGCGCCAGTCCAGACCGCTTGACAAGACACTGCTAACGGGCCAATCAGAATGTAAAGAGTGGTGGGAGACAAAAGATCAAATGTGACAATGGGAAGTCAGATGAAGCTGGCCCGTCTAAGTGCGGTTGGTGGACAATTAAACTGATGTGCTGACAAACTGAATGCAGTAGGGGGAGGGTGGTGTCAGGGGTGTTTCTGACGGGAGGAGAGGCTGCGGGGTGATGGGGCAGATTTAGGTGAAGACCAGATGCTGCTGGTCTAGCAGGGTCCTGATGAAGTTGTTGATTGGCCCAATGGCGCTGAGTGACATGGCGTTGTCCCGTCCCCACAGCAGGTTAGGACCAAACACCACAGCCAGGTTGCTGTTGGTCATCTTATTCACTTCACTGTTGGCTGATACCTTAACACACACACACACACACACACAGACAGGTTAGAGTTGGTAACAGACTGGTACAAAGTTCTAGAAGGCAATTAGTGGAAAGTGTAGTGTATCAGCGGTACCTGTGCCAGGAATGTGATGAGGTACCGCAGTGATGCATAGTTCTCCTCTGGCAGTGACTCCACCAGGGTCTTCATGACGGTCACCTGGCTGTCAGTGGGTACAGCTGGAACCCACCAAACACACACATCACTGTGAATACAAGCTCATTCAGGATATAGATGATGTAGATGTTTCTCCTTATAGCATGAGAGCGCTGTCACTCTGCTTGTGTCTGTTAGTAGACTCCAGTCTGCAGTTCAGCAGGCCATAGATTTCACTGATAAACCACAGAATTCCGTCAAGTAATCACCAAATCCAAATTCTTTTCCATTTCTTCTCATCTGTTGTCCTCTTTCTCACATTCAAAAACCGGAATACGAGAACAAATGGATCCTGGATCATCTGGATGAATACACACGAGAGCTTCAACAGAATCTGCATCACGAACGACGACAACAAAGACAACGTGAAAACAGGCGACGCCGGCTTCCCTCCAGACAGCGAGAGTGACGGCGCAGACCCTAGTTTCCGCCGGCATTCCCGATCAAAAAACAGATGACCCTGAAAGACCAGTCAAGGAATTCATGACAACATCTCTAAATGCTGTTTGTATTACATTTCGCCACGTACGCCGCCTGGGAGCAAAGCACGACAAACAAACAAAACAAGTTCAACAAGAAGGCAGGCAGCTAGAAGGAAGTGAGTGACGGACCGCAGACTCAGCGACCATCATGCAAAGACACAAACAGCAACTCCCAATCTGGAAACAAACGATGGAAGAAAGAAAAAAAGCTGATGTGCCATGCACACATGTTCAATTTTCATCATTTTGGGGGACATTACATAGACTCGCATTCATTTCCTGGAGGCTTACCCTTAACCATAACCATAACCACTACCAGCAACTCAATTATATCTGATATTTCAGACTCAAAAATCCACCCCATCATCATTTAAGACCATGTCCATTTAACACTTACAGGGAAGAGAACCAGTCTACATAAACCCAACACCAGATGGCGCTTTACAACATCTCTCCTCCTGACCCTGACTCATTACGAGGGAGTGGGCATCCTTTCTCAGAGACAAATGACTCTTCAAAAAGCATCACTAACTCTTCTGTGGGAAACAGTGAAGGCAGTTTTAAGAGGCTCGTGAAAGAAGAAAGAAAAATAAGAAGAAGCCGAACTGGAACAAAAATCAAACCACTTGAAAGCATAGATGCAAATACTTCTGGTCCGTTCCACTTTTTCAGTCACCATAATATTATTAAGGGTTCTCTCTGGAACATGACAGCTTGGCGACGGAGGGCTGGGTCAACCTTGTCCTCATTTCCTCTTACTTAAGACTTTTGTCCTTATTTATATACATGACTGTGATATTCAATTGTGTCTCTCATCTCCTATAACAACACTAGAAAAACTACCTAATTTGTTGCAGTTTAGAGACTAAAAATATTCTAACAGTGAAAATAGAAAAAGTACTGATCATTTGAACGTACAGGCGAAGTTGACGATGTCGTTGTAGAGCTGGTAGGTCAGCAGGGGCTCAGGCAGTTCCCTGAGGAACGTCTTCAGGATCACAGCGGCCAGGTGAACGTCTTCCATCTCTCGGAAATCCACCGTCGCACCTGCAAAACACGCACCGTGAGAAAAGAAGCAGCCACAAATTTACACAAGGCTGCTTCAACAGGTGTGTGGGTCCTACCTGAGTTGTATTTGAGCTGGACCTCCTTCACCAGAGTCACATTGGCAGACCGTCTGAAGATGCCCTCAATCTCCAAACCTGACACACGCACACACACAGGACACTGAACAACAAGGCTATTCTGGCTGAGAGAATTTACTGAGTGAACTACAGTCGAGATAGGTTACCTTGCTCTGAAAGGAAGCTAATGGTGTCTCTCATGACCACAGGAACGCAGTCACCACCCGGGCTCCTCTGTCTGAGCCTGATGCACACAGTGGTAAAGATAAGAAGCTCAGACCAAAGATTTGGAATACAGGCAGCATTATCAGAAGCTGACCGGTGCTAACTTACAATGGGAGTGGCACCCCGAACACCTGGTTGGGGAGGGGAGGGCTGCGAGGGGGAGACATGGGAGGCTGGGTGGTCGGCTTCATGGACGCTCTCAACTTGTTGTCATACCTGATGTAAACAATGTTAGATTAACGAGGGATCTTTCAGTTTAGGTGATTTCCAGGAGGAAAAGAATGAAATGCGAACGCTGTATCCATCGTGCCCTCTTACTCTTTGACACGGGCCGGGATGAGCAGCTGCTCACACTTAACCACGTCCTCCAGCTCACTCAGGTAGCTCACGTAGTTGATCTTCCTGCCAAACTTAAAACTGCAAAGGCAGAGAGAGACAGAGAATCATTTAATTTCAGTTATCATTTGCTGCATCCACATTCTGTGAGCAGCTGTTGATGGTTAAGACAAAGTATGAAATGGACAGCAGAAAAGGGCAAATTGATCAGAGTAAGTGACTGAATCTCTCACAAGTCTGTCAAACTAAGATATTTGCTGTTGGACCTGGAATCCGACCTGGCGTATCTTTCTCTTTGACCACAGCTTCACAGCTTGTTTTCCTCCCCAAGAAGCAGCTAAACGGAACTCAGCCGTAATTCATTGGATTATTTACACATTTGCTTCTCCTACAACGACATGTCGAAGTGTCTTCTGTGTTTTTTAGTTGTTTCAGACACACAGATCCAGTTCATCCGTGCGTCTGTTGGCAATGCTCCACGCACCCTGCTACTCAATCAACAGGAAATGAGTGTGCAAAATGAGCAAAAAGGGACCAAAATCCAGTTTCTGAAAGACGTTCTTCCAACAATATGTCTGAAGATGTCAACATGGCATTTTAAATAATTTTCTAACTGAGAAACTAATCAGCAGATCAATCGATAATGAAGATAACGGTTAGTGAAGCATGAAGCCGCTGAACATCATGTTCAGAAAAGTTGAAGAAAAAAGGAACCTGATGATAGGCTTGAAGAGGATCAGCAGGGTCTTGATAAACATGGTGGGATGGACGATGTACAGAGCCTTGATGTTCTTCTTGTACCTGAAATCACAGACACGTGAAGATAAAAAAAACTGTACAGACGACGAGGATAACATCTACATTTTCTCCTTTGGAGGCGCCGCCTTTGAGGTTTACTGACCTAACTTGTCTGACACGTGTTGCTGGCGTCAATTCAAATAAGGTAAAACATTGCATATATATAAATCATTACATATGCTGTCTTTGTACTGTATGTGAAAAAGGATTTGCGAATTATCAGACGAAAATAAAACTCGCTGTTTTGATTTGAAGTGTTTTGGTGGTGTGGTGATTGATATATACACTCTGAGCCAATCACATCACTGTGAAACAGCTGAGCCAATCACAAAGAAGCGCGACATCAACAGCTCGACAAATGGAAAGCTGCTTCTTCAGGAGGTCAGTCAGTTATGATGGTCAGTGCTTACTTTCTATCAAACTCCCTGTATGCATCTCGTAGCCAGCTGAGCGACGGTTTGTTTTCACTGGTCAGCCCATGATGGAAATAGATCAGCGTGTAGTCACTTTCAACGTACTGATCCAGCGTTCCTTTAAGATACCTGCAAAGAAAAAAAAAAAAAATCAAACAAATTCATCGTCATTTACCGTCTTCATGAAACAGCATTACGGCGAGAGAAAAAGCTGACGTTGCATTTTAGTCCCCCGATGAGGAAGTTACTGAGACACTTCAAAAGACCAAAGAGTCATGTCCTGCTTCACAATGGGTCAAAGATGTAGACGATGTAACCACAATATCACAACAGGGTTTTCTGTGGTGCATTTCAAAATCTTCTTGAAGATGTCCAAATAAAGATCTGCAGGAGTCAGAAGTCCGAGGAGCAAAATACTTCACTGCCGGCAATAAGGAGAATAGTTCAGATATGCACAAGGTACAGACCCGAAGGATTCTGACCTACAGTGGTCTTTTACACTGTTCACCACACAAAGAAGAAGCAGCTGCCAAAACACCTGCACACCAATCATAGGAAAGTCCCAGGAAGCATGCGCATGAGTACCATCATGCCTCTGCTCAATGCTCAACACAATAGCACTACACGACTGTTGTCACAGCCGTTTCTGTGGCCATCAGAGCTCTGCTTACATCACAACACCACAGCTGACACATCTGTCTCACAAGTCATTACAAGTCTGTACAGGAAAAGATTTATACACCTGTTTCTCAAATCATCACGTCTACGTAGGAAAAAAAATTATACATCTGTTACTCGAGTCATACACTACATTACCTCTAACTGAATAAAAGCATTATTGGTACACACAGTTTCAAAGTGGCTCTTCAAAATCCATCTGTGTCAGGTGTCGGGCCAGAATACTCAATTACATGATGAGATATTTTGTGTCACGAACATGCTCAGTAAATTTCTTGGCGATTTGCCCCGTATATGAAATATTTCTTGTGAGAGAGAGAGAGTCCTTTGAGGACCATGCACATCCAGAGCAATTCATGGAAACATGGCCTTTACATTTTTCAGACACCACGGGATAAAGTGGTCTTAGCTTAGCTCCCACTCAGACAAAAAATAATGAACTAAAGTGGACACTTGCTCTTTGTTCCCCACATGCTGGTAAGTAGCATGCACTCAGGCCTGTCTGTGCTGGACCACTGGCCGTCCTCTCATGGCTGTTTTTGGATCTGAATCATCACCCCCCCACTCGGAATTTCAGCCTCTCCCTCTGTCCCTAATTTGCATGCTGCCCCATATCCCTCTCCCTCTGTGTCTTTGTTTATCCCCCTAACTAGCATGTATGATGATTTCAGATTAATATAACTGCTGTATTAATGTGCATCTTGCAGTTTCCAGCAAATCAAAGATGGGTTTTAAAATTGTTTATTGAGTTTAAGACTTTTCTCAACCTACAAAGGAACACTTGATCTTCAGTGTATCAGAAAAGTTGGAGATACATGCTTTTCACCAGGCGGAAAGGGAGTGAAAAACTGGAATCTGAAAAATAACGAGCGACTAAAGCTGCCAAACGAATGCAGTGGAGTAACAAGTACGATTCCCTCTAAGATGTAGTGGCATGGAAGCATAAAGTTGGACATAAAAGAAGCTACAAATACCTTGAATTTGTACTTAATTACAGTTCTTGCATAAATGTACTACCATCGTACCAGTGACAAGCAGACAGACTTGTCCTAAACCACATTGTAGAGGATCTGTAGCCTCTACAGCTCATTAAAAACTTCCCTCCTTTAATCATGAGTACTCACATCAGCAGCTTCTGATGGTCCAGTTGATGCTGTGGAGGCATCCTGCAGGCATTGAACACAATAACCTTCCTGCCAAAGTTATCATCACCTACACACACACACACACACACACACACATTCATCATTACCTATATTAGAACAGACTACTTTGACAGTATAAAACTGTTTTTACACTCATAAAACAAACTCTGCAAACTTACTTACTATGATTACTACATTTTAGGAGTCATCAATTACTCCCAAAAAGTCTAAACGGTGTCAAATACAACCAGTAAAAGGTTAACAAATGTAGGTGGAGCCAACCTGGAGGTAGGTGAATTACAGTCCTTGACTGGCTCTGAGAGGCTGTTTCTAAATGAGGCACAATCTGATTGGACTAAATCCCCAGCGAGCTCGTCTGAGCTGGAGATGCTGCTTGACGGCCGTACTGACTGCTTTCTTGCAGGAATAACGAGTCTTTCCTGTGAAACTGTGAAGAGAGGTTTGTGATTGGAGGACTGACCTGCCACTTCAATGATCTGATGCCTGGCGATGTCATAGAAAGGATGGTCCCAGGGCAAGTGAGGAGAGCCAGCATTGAACTGCTGGGAGATGTCTGTCTCTGAAACACAAACACACACGCAAATGAAATAAAAAGTATATTGAGTTATTGTATTGAGAGTGTACGTATGGACCCATCTCACCTGATTTACTGAAAGTAGACTCATCAGCGGGCCACTGCTGGTCCTCAATCGTGGCCAGCTTCAGCTGTCCTAACTGTGTGGTGGCAGGGTCTTCACCCAAATCTACAAGCAGCTCCGACGACATCACACACACTGCTGTACGGCGCTGCACGCACCCGTTCACACACGCTGCACGGTGATGCCTCAGATACGAGCACACACACCCATACACAACGCTGCAACTTCCACGGAGTCGCAGCCAGAGTCCTGCAAGAGACGGAGACACCTCAGGTCAGCGGAAACGTTGGAAATGTTTCTACGAAATATGAAATAATGCCAACTCCGGTAACATACAGATGAGGTCATGACATTACAAGCAAAGCAATGGGTCTGTTGCTGGCTGCAAGAACCCACACACACCTACACCCACCATCCAGGGAAGTGAAGACCTGGTGGATTAACTTGATAGAAAGCAAGTCGATCTGCCGACATGCAGTAGCTACAGGCCTACCAACTACATGCAGCGTAGTGTGTGTGTGTCATGTCGTAAAGCTGCTGTGTCACAAGACTGCATCTAAACTGTTCTCTGGAAATGTCGCCACAACAACAGTAATACTCTCAGGCGATATATGTGTGCTAATCATTCCACTTTGGACTGCTCGGAGGACCAATCCAAATCGAACTTGCTTCACAGCAGCAGAACCACTGTGATACCACGGCAGGCAGCACTGTGTGCCGCTTGAACCCACTGACATGTACTCATACTCTATGATGCTCGATACTCAAGTGCGGTTTGGACTCATGATCAGCTGCATACTCGTTTTACATTGATCTATTGTCTGTTTTGAGCATTGACCTAGGGTCAGTTTATCCAGGGTTTGCTTTCTTTGTCCATCCCGGGCTTCTGTAGAAACATAGCGGTGCCGGACGGCAGACTCCGCGGCCCCGCGCTCTCTACAGATCTTACTCATTTGAAGGGAACGAAAACACTACAATGCATATTTTCACATGATTCTACACTAATAAAAACAAACTCTACCAATAGACCTGAATACAAATGCATCACTTGGTACCAAATGCATAGACCAAAACAAACAGTGGCTATATAATGTTCTATATATACACTGCACAACGAGTGTGGTGTTCGCTGACAGCAGAATGTGACATGCACAGTAAAACCAAGCATGTGAGGGAGGGATGATAATCCGGCCCTCCGTGCTGTATCTGTCCTCTGCTGTGCAGGCTCCCAGCAGCCCCAGCAACAAACTGGAGAATACAGCGAGCTGAGCCTGTAGCATAACCGCTTCAAATTAAAGGCTGCTTTCCTCTTCCTCTTCTCGCACATTAACTCTCTCCCTGCTTTCTATACTCACACTTCCCCATGTATTTCCCAACCCCCCACTTACTTACCCTGCTCTCTCTCTCACACACGCATAGCGCCTCTGTTCTCTCTCTTGTACGTGACGTTATGCTGGCTGACAGCATGTTGCTTTAAATAAATATTGCTACGACCCAACAGTCAGCCTATTGCTGCTGACCAACCACACATGCGGATAGCAGAGCACAGATGTTCCCACACACTCTGCCGGGCTTTCAGTGAGCAAGAGGACAGGATTTTGGATGATGCAGACAGTAACAGGTTGTGCAAACCTAGTGTGCTAACACTGCAGGTCAGCCAGTGTAGGTCACAGGTGAAGGCCGAGGACACGGCACCCGACTGTGGTCAGTAAGGACCAGCAGCAAACATGAAACACATTCTGCTTTTATGAATCTATGCCGGACAAGTCTGGATAACTATTGTGTGCTTGTATGAAGGATGACAACCATTGATTTTACATCAGCATGAAGCAATTAGTTGAGCATTATTTCATCGACGTATTCATCAGTGAATGGAGCCGGCTGAGGCGTCATCATGCGACTCGAGTGGAACATAGGTCAAGCGATAACGAGAGGTCATATAACACAAGCTGTCTGTGAACACCAGACTAAAACGGCTCACAGCATCCACTGAGAAGAGGTCACACATAAATCTGCATGACATAAGTCATGACAAGAGCTGTGCTGTATCATCGCCTGCATCAACATTAGGAATGAAGGATCGCAGAGGTCACTCACCTGCCCTAACCCTGTAACAACCCTGTACATGATGAAACACCATGTCACTGTTTCCAGATTTAGAAGACCATTGTTTTAGGCGTGAAAAATGCAGTTTTGGTGTTCCCAAGGTCAAGCTGAAGCATAAATATAACCTATATTTTGGATAATTGATTAATTAAATCAGTTAGGGTTAGGGTTAATTATGAATGTACATAGAGTCATAATTTGCTGTGAGATCTGACTCACCACTTTCAGTAGCACTTAATTTCCAGAGGTGGATATGCATCACAGTAAACCCACTATTGACGGATTTGGGGGACATACCCTATATTTTACCTGACGCTACATGGTGAATTAACAATGTTGTGAGCCTGTATTTAGTTTGCCGTGTATCTGATTAACCAACCAGCCTGCGTCATAGTAAGAAGTCTTCGTTTTTAAGACGGTTAAACTTTCACGGTCATCTCCCACTAAAATAGCACAGCTAACCGACGGAGGCTGGTTTGGACTTGAGGCGACAACATCTAAAATCTGTAAAGTTTGTGTGGAAACACAAAAACTTTGTGGATTATACTGACACTGAATTGACAAGAAGACTGTTGACATGTGGCGCCATTTATCTTGCATTTCTAGACTAATGCGATTTTTAAAGAATTGTTCATTTGTCCGATTTCTTAAGGGGAGTTTGGCATAACATTCACCCCTTACCAGCAGCTTCTCTCAAAAATCACAATTGAATAATAACATGTAAGTGATGTGTACATGTCCTCCAAGGAATACACAAATTAGCTAGGTGCTGAATTCTGTGTTTTCATTTATATAATGCAGGGATGTCCACAGTATTTCACCTTCAACCAAGTATTTGATTCTGACCGCTGAATTAAAGTACTAACAGTAACTCATTTGTTTACTATGCAGAGGTGGGTCATGGCTGATCTACATGGCTTTAGGGTAAGGCTATATGGCCGATTGTTGGTTTGCATATCGCTTGTGTGGATGGGATTGGGATGGCGAAAAACCCGGCTTTAAAAAATACCCATGTATGTGTGGCCTAAGCGTAAGATATGAAGGTCAGTCAACCCGCAAACTCCAGTCACAAAAACCATCAAACACTATGATTAAACTGACTCTCATGAGGACAGCCCCAGGAAAGGAAAACCAAGAGTTACCTCTGCTGTGGAGGATAAGTTCATTACGGTAACCAGCCTCAGAAATGGTCAATTAATGGCACCACAGATTAGAGGCCACATTAATGCTTCACAGAGTTCAAGAAGCGGACACATTTCAACATCAACTGTTCCGAGGAGACTGTGTAAATCAGGCCTTCATGGCTTAACTGCTGCAAAGAAACCACTTCTGAGGGAGATCAACACAATGAAGAGGATTACTTGGGCCAAGAAACACAAGGGATGGACATTTAATCAGTAGAAATATGTGCTTTGGTCTGACCAGTCCAAATTTGGCATTTTTGATTCCTACAATCGTCTTTGTGTGAAGCAGAGAAGCTGAACTGCTGGCGTCTAAAGGTGTGGTACCATGGAGTGTATGGAGCAATTGGTGTGACGATGTTTTGATGACGATTTATTAAAAATTTAAAGCCCACTTAATCAGCATGGCTACCACAGCTTTGTGCAGCAACACATCACCCCATCATCTGGTTTCTTTGACAGGACGATGACTCAAAACACACCGCCCGACGAGGCGAGATCCATTTCACTAAGAAGGAGAGTGATGAAATGGTGCATCACATGACCCGGTGTCCGCAATCATCTGACCTAAACCCAAATGAAGTGGTAAAGAAAAAGCAGTTCTCAGCATACACAGGAGCTCCTTGAAGCATTCCACCTGACCGCCTCATGAAG
This sequence comes from Chaetodon trifasciatus, assembly GCA_037975065.1. Taxonomy (NCBI): domain Eukaryota; kingdom Metazoa; phylum Chordata; class Actinopteri; order Chaetodontiformes; family Chaetodontidae; genus Chaetodon; species Chaetodon trifasciatus. Next base: position 1,409,773 of record JBBMOE010000073.1, read on the forward strand.
TCTAATATTAAACATTTTTCTTTTGATGACAACTTTTTTTTGCTAACTACACAATTCCATGTTTGTTATTTTATAACCACTTGACTTCAGTATTAATCTACAATGTAAATAAGGGGGAAAAAAAGCACTCACTGAAAAGGTGTATCCAAAGTTTTAACAGGTACTGTAGGTTGGGGGTAAAATGGATACGACAAGAAAGCTAGGACACATTAAACTGACAGATATTTAAGTGGAGCTTGTCAAATTGCTCTCTCTCTTTCTCAGCAAGCAGTATTCAAGCAAATAATCTACAACACCGCTGACAAAAGCAACAAGTGAGCAGTCAGGTAACCGAGGTTTTTTACGTTTACCCACAAAGTCCGCCACAGAGAAGCCTTTAAGCTACCTTAGCTATTTTGCTTTAGAAAAGCTAAACGGGCTAACTTAGCAACGTTGCCTGATAAATGTTACAAAGCTAAAACACATTAGCAAATTGATTTAGCGAGCTAGTTTTGAGTGAGCAGTCATTTGGCAGTATGGCTACATATGATGGATGGGCATACGCAGAACTTTTATACGAACAATGCTGTATAGGAATTCATTCATAAAGAGAACAACTGAAGTCACGGTTAGCTAAATCATAACACCGCAGTGTAACAAAAAATGTTCCCACAACAAATTAGCCCTATGGTACTGTACGACTAACAGCACACGACCGCGAACGCCTCTCGCGACCGTTGCGCTTCCGTTTTGTTTGTTTAGATTCATACGACAGCTCGACAATGACAGTGCAAAGAAATGTGTATTTACCGTTATTGTATAGCTGCTTTGCAATCACCCGATAGGCTTTGTTGCGTATGAAGTCGCCGTATAGTTGATCGGTGCTGCGGACAGCAACAATTTGCGTCAGTACCTCTTCCGGTGTGATATTTCCAAAATAAACGTATGCATTTCTATGTATGTTGTATTGTGTTTGTCAAAATAAAAGCACTTATAAGATGTGAGCGCCATCTCGTGGTCGTATATGGGGAATTACAATTGCAAAAAGCACTGTGAGGTGTCTGTCTCCGGTTCCATTCTCTCATTTTGCCTCTGATTATCCTGTAGATTATTAATTTTCCCCAAGTCTGGAGGTAAAAAGACAGTGATATATTTAGTTAGATTTTTAAGAGTTATATTTTATATACTTCATATACTTAGTTATATATTAAGAATTGCTGTTGTTCTATGTTTATATACTTAGTTTTATTTTTTGAGAACATTCTGTTCTCTAAGTTTTATTCTCATCCTTATTCTTCTCTATTTTATAGATTTTATGTTTATGTGTATGTTTAACCAGCTGCTGCAGCAAAAGAATTTCCCAAATTGGGATCAGTAAAGTGTGTGTGTGTGTGTGTGTGTGTGTGTGTGTGTGTGTGTGTGTGTGTGTGTGTGTGTGTGTGTGTNCTGTCTGTAGGTGTTGGTACCTATAATGGGTCGCACTACTGGAACCGCTGGAACAGAATGAGCTACAGGCACTGCTTCCAAAACAGGTGGGCTTCCTGACACTGGTACTGGACCACCCAGGACTTCCTGCTCAAAACTACAGCAAGAGAGGTACAGGCTCCTGAGGGACTGAACATGGAATGTAAGTGGGGGATGCTACATTGTCTATAGTAAATGCACTCAGTTGAGCCCACTTGGAACCCAGTCCAACTGTAGAGAAAATTACAGTGGCACAGGCTTATCATCTGATTAATCAAATAGTAAGTTGATTCCTCATTAGCATCTGTTCATCTAAAAAAACAAACAAAAAAATATTTTCTTGCAAATTGAAAACAGCTTGATAGTTTTAGGTGATATATATATATATATATGTGTGTGTGTGTGTGTGTGTGTAAATATATATATATATATTAGGCCACCACCCAAAGTAAGGTCTATGCCACAGCTGCCCTAAATTAACAGCACTGGTAAATTATTTTTTATGTTTCTGTAATGGTTAATACATCAATATGTAGAAGTTCTTTGACCGAAATGATATTTTTAATGCTAAAATATAATTAAAATTATTGTATCCATAAATTTTACTGATTTACAAAACAACTGAAAAAATAGTAAAGTACATTATTATTTCTTGATTAATATGTCAAATTATAGTTATTTACTTGCATTCCTGAACAGAAAAATTAGCTTTAGTGGTTGAATGTTATGCTTGATTAATTTCTGACTTCTCAGAGAAGCCCAGTGAGCCGGCTCAAATTTGGGTATAAAAAGGTGAATTCAGTTTCAAATTCCTCATTCCTGTTCAAAATGGTTAAACGTCGAGAGCTCACTGAAAATGAAAGAGTCCGCATTAAAGCACTTCATGATGCTGGATGGTCTCTGAGACAAATAGGGAAAGACATAAAGTGTTCTCACAGTGTGGTCAAGCATGCTTTGGAGTCAATTGCCGAGACTGGTACTTATAAAATGCGCCAAGGAAGAGGCAGAAAACGAAAGTTAACTGAAGCAGATGTCAGACACCTCAAGATTTTAAGTACTAGAGACAGAAGGAAGACCACTGCTGATCCTCAGGAAGAGATGAATGCTTCTAGATCAGAGTCTGAGAAAGTCTCCAGAATGACCATAAGCAAACGACTGACGGAATAAGGCTTAAAGGGAAGAATAGCTGCTAAGAAGTCATTACTGAGGCCTGCAAACATCCAGAAACACCTCAGATTTGCCAGGGAGCACAAACACTGGACTGTTGATGACTGGAAGAAGGTACTCTGGACGGACGAGTCCAAGTTTGAACTCTTCGGTCAGCATCGTTGTGTTTATGTCTGCAGAAAAGCTGGAGAACGTTTAATGCCAGATGCATTGCACCCACAGTGAAACACGGTGGAGACTCCATGATGGTATGGGGTTCCAGTTGTAGAAACGGCGTGGGCAAATTACTGAAAATCGACGGCATCATGAACAAGACCGTCTACCACAACATCTTAGTGCATCATGGAATCCCTTCTGGACTGAATCTGACTGGGCGTGGGTTCATATACCAACAAGACAATGAGCCCAAGCATACTTCAAAGCTGTGCAGAGACTATTTGACCAAGAAAAGGGAATGTGGAGTACTGGAACTGATGGACTGGATTTGAATCCTATTGAACAAATTTGGGTTTTAGTAGATTCAAAGATTAATCGCACAAAAGTTTCATCTAAAGCAAGTCTGTGGGAACAGCTAGAAACTATTTGGAACTCAATAACAGAAGAGACTGTCAAAAAGTACATAAAAACAATGCCAACAAGAATGCAAGCTGTCATCAAGGCCAAAGGAGGCCATACAAAATATTACGTTTTTTGGTTATTCTGTGTGAAAAAGGACTATTTAGCCGTTTCAGTTTGTTATTTGCCAAATAAATAACAATAACATTTTAGTTTTAAACAAGTTTTTGAAAGATTTCTAAAATATTTATGTTTTCTCGTTTTTATGACCGGCGGTCTAATAAATTTGTTAAGCACTGTATATATGAAAAATGATTCAATAGTAATTTCAGCAGCAGTTTGAGGTACTGATTGAAGGCGTGATCGCTGAGTCTGTGGAGGACGTGACAGTACTGACGCGGTGTATCCCTGCTTGGAGGTTGAGAGCTGGACCGCCCGAGGAAAGCTGGAGGTTGACACCGGGGGAGGGATGCTTTAAGCGGTCACACGGGGGGACTGGCGAGGGGGCACAGCAACCAAGCGAAACATTTTCGGCTCAGAAAAAGGTTGTAAATGAAGGAAATTGAACATTTCGCAATGTAAAAACGATTTGGTGGGTTAAATGATCCCAGTAAATGTTTGACGCACACTGCACTACAAAGAGTGAAAGCCAAGCTGCACTGACGGAAATGCCCGAGGGACAATTTTGTTTGCGGAAGTGCGACTGGAAAAGGGCAATAGAAGAAAGTTTGGACTACAGCAGTTCCCCTACAACTCTAAACGCGGCACTTTAGAGGTCTTCACATACTTAAACACGCGCTGTCTGACTTATAAATACGTCTATAAATACACGAGTTATCCCATGTGAGGTGAACGAGTGTTTGCACGTCCAAGTGCTTCAGAATGCCGAGGAGTGCGACTGACATGGATGCTTCAAGACAAAGTTTCGGTCGCTCACACTCGTCGGAGGATACAACGTTAGAACGGACAGAATCTCATTCTGTGAGTACCGGGGTGACCAGCATGTCTGGGGAGGGACACGGTGGGAGTACGACGCGGCCGTTCACCATCCAGAAAGGCCCCAAACTGTGGTCCGTCGTCGTGTTATCAGCGCTGGTCTCTGCCGCCGCTGTGGCCGCTGTTGGCTGTGTCTGCGCACTCATCTACCCGATACTCAGAGGTAAGCGCGCGCGTGCGCACGTGTGTGTGTGTGCGTGTGTGTGTGCGCGTGTGTCGCACGGGGTTCACATAAGCTATTCTCCTGTCTGACAAATGAGCCAGAAGTGAATCACCCATGTCCGGTTTGACCACATTTTTGACTACTACAGCACCGTCCAACTACACTAACAACACCTGGTGAGATAATGAACCAAACACAAATCCAATAACGCTGTTTCAGTCAGAAACAAACTATAAATTGTAGTAAAAATCCACCTTTACTGATGGTTTGACAGACGCAGATCAGCATGTAATGCTGCCATTGATTGTCAGCAGTGATAACAGATTGATATTGACTGTTTCAGAGCTGAGGGCAGCGAGAGTGAGAGAGCAGGATGGGGCTGAATTGAGGATGCTGGGTGAGTATCAAAGTCTGTTCATTTTATCCCATATTAGTGTGAGCCCGATTCTTTTGTTGGAAGCCCAAGAACAGTCTGGAGCAATCTTCAGTTCACAGTCAAAGTATTTATTGAGGTCACATATAAAGCAATGCAGCGCTGGTCTCAGACTGACAGAGTTCCCGCAGGATCTCCGCCAGAATGAGCCCAGATTTCAGGCAAAAGTTGACATTTATCTTCTTGGGTTTGACCAAACCCCGTACAATAAACAGACATACGTTACAGAATGTAATTGGCCGGATTCCAAGACTTAGACATACCATATCTTTGTTCTAGACATGTGATGTGTGTTGTCTTGATGCGTGGAACTGATGTAATGAGCGTCATGAACAGAGAAGAGAGGAGACAAAAGTGTCATCTGGCCTTCTGTTCAAAACAGGCTCTCACCAGTCATGTTATCTTACAGCTCTAGGCTATGAAGGACATTCGTTCCAGAACTTACAGGTGGAATAAAGATCATGGATGAGCACACATGAGATCACTTTAAAGGACCAAATTGTTACATTAGTATATATGTACAGTCTGGACTGTGAATACCAATTTAGATTAAGTGTGTGTGTGTGTGTGTGTGTGTGTGTGTGTGCGCATATAGGTTTCTGGAGTATCCTGGTGCTGTCAGTATTCGCAGGATGTATCTGCTTTGTCTTCTCATGGACTCTCACCTACCTTGACTCGCACCAGCCTGGCATTGGGTTACCAACACTGGCCCACTTCAGGTAACACACACGGCTGCAGCAGTATATCACACGAGTATCTACCTCATGGCAAATATGAGAAAAAAAAATCCTCATCACCCAGGAACAGATGCAGGGAATGACGTCAGCATGTTAAAAACAGGAGTTTCTGTGTGTGCTTTCTTTCTAGAGATGCATCTGGCCATGGCTTCCACATGGGCTATGGTGTTGCCGTCCTTAATGGCGTCATGGCCATGCTCACCATCATCTGGAGCCTCACCTGATGCACACACCCTCAGTAGAAATGCTAAGGTGCACAAGCATCTGATATTTGGCAGTGGCCAGCGGTGACCAATGTCATCCATTTTACCAGCGGTGTGAAGGATTGTGGTTGTCTATAATTAAAATGTCTGAAGTACACTCCGGATGTTTTGTATCCAAACAATGACTCTGTACTCAAAAAGGACAAAGCTGACCCATTATATAGTGGAATTCTGTCAAGACAGGTGTAGCTCTTCCACCTTGTCCACACAGGATACATTTCAGCCATGTTTTTCATCCATCTAATGTCAGTCAAGTCTTTCTTCTTCCATTCTACACACATAAATATTGCAATTTTGTGTTGTTCCCAGCATGCTGCCTTAACTACACAGCCTGTGTCGACACTGTTAGTAACAAGAAATGACCTTATGTTGGTATTGGACAGTCAAGGTTGATAGTGTTTCCTCATCACACAACAAAATTTTTGTTGTTTTTGGGTCACAACCAAATTTTTGTTGTGTGATGAGGGACATGCCACCTGAGTTCTGGCTTTAACTTTGATGGAAGATTTTATGTTCCAATACAGAACTAACAACAGAGAAATCCAAAAATGTCAGGATCATGTAAATTTTCACATCAAGATACGAATTATCCTCCCGGAAGCGTGTATGTGCCGGGCCGTTTGTGATTCAAACTCTGCTTACACTTGTACTGTCACACTGTGTACTTTTTTTATGTTAGAATAAAATGATATTGCCACCAGAATAGCACAGAATTTCTCTGTTATGTATTCTGTGTGTATTTGAGAGGCCGACAAAAGATAAATACACTAAATCTTACCACTGGGACTGAACGTCCAAGAGCAGGTAAGTCCTCTTCACTGCAACAGCAGATCCACTGCATCAGTCTGACAGCAGCAAATCAGGTTTTAGAGTGGGACAGAAGGAGTATTTGTCAAAGCTTGTTTAGGACTTGGACTTACCAGTCTTGACTTGGAACTAGCCAAGACTTGAAACTTATAATTACCCTTGTGTGCTAGACCAATCAGCTGTTAACCTCACATATGATGTTGAGTTAAATCTTAAACTGGATACGTTTGTACCTAACAGTTTGATAAATTGTTCACATTAAAATGTGTTTTCCTTTGTGGTGAGAGATACAAGATCAGTTCTTTGCAGTGACCTAATGAAAGGTAACAACAGCCCATCACTGGGCTCAGCTCACTGCACAGCCTACACTGCAGAGTTCTCAGCCAGAACAACATGCTGTGAGCCAAACACAGCATCACAAAGAAAGAAAATGAAACTCTATTAATCACGTTTGTACTTACAAATGGTCTTACACAGAAGGGACCCTAGAGGTCTCTAGTGGGTCAAGAGTAGACCCTAGATGGATGCAGCACAGAGATGAGCACTCACCATCTGACACATTATGGAGAGATTGTACAATGTATCATTGGTCTTGCAGAATCCTGAGTGATTCAAGGGGTGCAGACATGGACAGGGGCCCGGGAACAATGTAGACTTGAGAATGAGTGACCATAATACAGCTTTGACTGTCAGGTTCTAGACCAGTAGTGCTCGTGGTGTGGCTTCAGAAAGGATGGGTACACAATTTATGGTGCAGAGACTGAATCCGAATGACTTTAGTGATCTACTGACTTTTATTTTAGCATCACCAGCGCATCAAAATGAAATGACGTGAAACCCGGTTCAGATATTCGCATTCCCCTCAGCATGAACTGTAATAACACTGATTCTCTGACTCGTCTTGTTGGATCACCAGGTCAGCATTTTCGTTTGTTCAGTACTTTGGTTTATGGAGCAAATACATGAGAAACTAATGACATCGATTCCCGTCAGCCTCTGCTGTACTTTGTGTACAGTGCTAATTAGCAAATGGTAGCATGTTAAGTGATAGCAAGCGACAAGTTTAAGGGTGCAGTTAAGTTATATCTGTGTGCTTGAGTCAGCTGACATTTAAAATTGCTTTATATTTATTCAAGCTATTGCATGTGGGCTGATTGATGAGGAAAACAAGATAAGATAATCCTTTATTGATCCCAGAGCAGGTAAATCAGCAAAGGAGATAGTGCAATAGGAAAAAGCAAACAAACAAAAAAAAAAAAAAACATTTATTCAAAAATAGTCATAAAAACAAAGATGGATCACACATTTGTCAGTACTTCTCTCCATAAATGTGCTGGGTCGTTCCCTGTGGAGACCCTGGGTAGCACGATGACACTGGCCTTTATTCTGCCAGCAAATCTTTCACAGTCAGTGTTTCCTTTCATGGAAATAAACTGTGTATGGATTGTCATTGTGCTGCAGAGCAAATAAAGTATTGCTCATATAAGAGCTACCGTTGATAGTGATAACAGTGGTGGATTAACAATTTTCCGTCTTTTGTATTGATATTAAGCGACACATGAATTTAATTACAGACTAGAAGCTTCTGTTTAATTAGCTATTGCACCTAGCTAATTCTTACATTATTTCTTTTCAGTGTGAATACACGACAACCTAGAACGCTCTGATCAATATGTCATTTGTAGAAAAGTAATAGGAATTATAAAAATATGGCGCTTTACAATCTTTGCCTCACATTCACTCATTCACAACACAGATGGCAGCAGGGTGCCATGCAAGGTGCTGGCCAACCATCAATTTGGGTTCAGCATCTTGCCCAAAGCTCCATTGTTGTCCAACATGGGTGACATGTTGCTTCATTACCAAGAACATGCACACTGCAGTTTATTTTGACTCAATCCCCCATACACTGTCCTGCTGCCCCAAACGCTCAATATTTACCAAATGTGGATGAATCCACCGCTGAAAATAGTCCTCAACAAATGCAGAGCCATTTTAAAAGATTTAGGTTTTCATTAGGAACCAATGAGCTTGGAGTTAAGAGCCACAGCCAGTGTAGGCAAGTGAGAAAGGATTGAGAGATGGACTGTTGGTGGTTTTGGTCTTTTCATTGGATTTGTTGACAACAAGAAACGAATCCCTGAAAAAAATATTTTTTTTAAAAAGGACGCAGCTTCAGGTATTTTTGACCTTTTAAGGCACTTTGTCCAAATCCAGAACAGATCATTTAGCCATAATGACCATCTTCTTACAGATATAAGCAGCCTAAAAACAGCAAAGATGAGGTGCAGGTGAACAATGTAATATTCAAGTTTCAACAGCGACAGTATTCATTAAAGACAGATAATGATGAACCCGACACTAATAATCCCGGCCAGTGCTGATAGTACCACTGCCACTACGAATGACAACTGCAGGAAGAAATAATACATCGAAAAGAAAAAAAACACATCTTTTTTTTGGCTGGTGTCAAATGTAACACAGACATAGAAGTGTTAATAAGGTACCAATGCTGATGTTGAGCTTTTTACAGCTTTTTACATCAGTCTAAGGCATCAACTTTAATCAGCTGGGAAACATTTGTACAATTCTATGGCCTACATACGAGATGTTTCATCCGCAATCAGCAAAGTGTGGCGTTCTAAAGCTGCATTGCTCTCTTCACGTGTTCACACTGAAACAAATGACCATATTTAAAAGTGAAGAACTGTTTACTGAACTCTGTGTCTCTAAGCAGCTTTCCAGCCTCAATTCGCTCATTGTTTTTTTTTTTTTTTTACACTGCACATTTTCTGTGCAGTTCAGTCTCAGTGCCCTTCAGTCTGTAAACACTGTTTGTCCTCCTCTACAGCTCCGTTCCACGTGTTTTATTGATTTAATTTAACCTATATTTAACCAGGCAAGTCATGAAGGACTAATTAATATTTACAATAGCAGCCTGGCACTGTGTGCTCAATATACAAATCTAACATATTGGCCATAACTAGAATATAAGGATAATATGTCAGGGCTGAGTGTCTGTCAGCTTGCTTTGGAGTTCTTCTGCCACACAGTAACCAAAATAGATCAATGCATCTTGAAGCATTTTTAATAAGTGCAGGTTTAGCCTCTACCTTCTTCTGTGTCACTTTCTACTTTGTGTGGAGAGCCTGTGTTCACTCAACTTTGCCAATTTAATATGTGAGACGTTGATCAATAACTGTCATTATGTGCTATCAGTGGGAGCTGGCAGCACTGGCTGGAGCAGAGTCTGACTCAGTTTCTTCTTGGCTGCTGGCCACGACCTCCTGCTTGGAGTGCCTCCTGGAGGCCAATTTGCAAAGCCCAGCGAGGAGGAAGACCAAAGAGATGACGGCAAAGTATCCCCCGTAGATGTAGAACTAAGGGAAGCAAACAACACATTATCAATCAAATGTACACTGTGGGAGGTGGATGAACAGCACGCCTCTATGTATGCTGTCACGGCAGGGCTTGTTGTCATTCCTCACCTGAGTGAAGACGTCGAGGCCGAGGCCAGCCGAGTCCACCACCACCACAGTGAGCAGGGACTGCAGCAGCAGAGCCATGAAGGTGTTCACTCCGAACACCAGGGCGTAGCGCTGCATGTTGAGACTGGCTGCAATCTGGTATCTGATGGGTCAGAGGGCAGGCAAAAGGAAGGTTTGGATCTATAGCACAGCAATATAGTGACACAGCAGTTTGGCATCGGACAGTAAGAGGGAAGTGGAAATAACTCAAGCATAAACAGAGGGCTGAGATCTGGAAAGAAAAACACAGAGGAAGAACATAATCCCTAAAACTCCAGCAACCCTATTTGTTTAAGATCATATTTGGTTATTATTGGGGTGGTGATTCAACAGTGTTCCCACACTTTTCAAACCAGGACATATTTAGATACCTGGAGCTGAATGTGCTTCCTCTGATTAACAGTTGGGTTAGTTTATACTAACAGTGAGACCAGCCCCTAGATGTTTAGACATGATAGAAAATGGTTGCTGCAATCTGGACTACAGTTCACCTTCCCTTCTCTTTCTTCCCCTTTCTCTTTGTCTGGATCCGTCTCTAAGATACATGTTAACAAACCATGCCCTTGTCAGTGTGTTACACGAGCCCTTCCTCAAACACAGAAACAGTTACACAAACATGCAAATGAGTACTGACTGAAGACTATTTCACATTTACATGTCTAACACTTTTCAGCCTCACATGATTCCAAATGAACCTGCGGTGATGAGCAAGAAGAAAAAACCGTGTTGCCTCTTTGTGCTTACGTGGCCACAGTGATGAGCAGCATGTATGTGGCTCTGAAGATGACGTATGAGCTGTAGCACACCCAGATATTCCTCAGTGTGTCCATGACAAACACGCACACGGCCATCAGCAGGGAGAGGATACACAGCGCCAGCTCGCCCCACACGGCCCAGCACACAGGCAGGTAGCCCACCAGCAGAGCTGCCAGAGCGCCTGTGGACCAGAAGAACACAGTACAACCGTTCACTCATGCATGACTTCAGAGAAATCTATCTTATCAGTCAAGAAAGCACATCAGCAAATCCAAAAAACGTCCACAAAAATAAGCGGGCCGCCGTATTTCTGTGAAAGTGCAGGTGTCCCAACACCTGAAACACCCCTGTGGCTTCCTCACCCAGCAGTGTGGACAGTGTCTCAACGTAGCCATTGTAGATTTCATATTCATGGGATGGACGGACATTCTCCCACAGTGCTTGAGCGTAGTTGATGACCTGGAAGTAGCCGCAGGTAGCCAGAGCCCACCACAGCGACCACGCCAGCAGAGGGCGACATCTGTAGCACTGCAGGAAGTCGTGAAACAGCATCTGCAACACGTCCAAAAGACCACTGCTGTGGCTTCCTGCCTCAGTGGACTTGGATGTCTGCGTGGAGGTGAAATAGGACAAAGCAACTGAGCACATTTCTTCATAAAAACACACATTTTAAGAGATTAATGCTTACGATGACCTGAACAAGCCACAATGTCACCCACCACAGAGGCGTCCTGAGTGTTCAGAGGTACTTTGCTCTCTGAATCCTCGGCCTTCTCCAGCAGTGCTGTGCTGTTGCTCTGTGGCCTCTCCTTTTCTACCCCTAGACTGTGAAAGAACAAGCTCCTCTTGGGCATGGGAAGCAGCCAGGGAGCAACAAAGGCCACGCTGGCCGACGTCAGGGTGATGATGACAAGGTGGATCAGCTGGACTTTGGCCACAGAGAGCAAGAGCTGACCGATCAGACATCCAGCAGCGGATCCAAACAGGGTGATGCTGCGGCAGTAGCCTGTCACTCTCTGGTAGTGTGCCGGCTCCACCACACTATAGATGTAGGAGTAGTAGGCCACCTCCGAGGCTGTGGCCAGCCCGAAGACGAACTCCAGGAGCTGCATGGCCAACAGGCCCTGCACCTTCAGTAGCATAACATAGGTGACGACCAAACTGGTGGCCTGTAGGACCAATACAGGCTTATAACAGAGGTAGTCAGTAGCCAGGAAGATGGGGAACAGCAACACCAGGTAGGAATACGTCCATATTGGATAGATCTCATTGACAACCTGGAGATAAAAGATAAAGATGGACAGCAAAAGGATTTAAATTCCATTCAATTCACATGACAGGTTTATTCCCTTGCAGCCCTGTCGAACTGATAGTACCATTATATTACTTCTGGCTGCTCTTGAACGGAGCATTTTTGGCGGCAGGGACTCCAGGAGCTGGAGATCCCACCTCTCCAAGGCTCTGTGCCAGGGGCCAGTGGTGGAGCCAATGTTAACAATTCTGTCAGGTATTAAGGGGCAACGTGACAGATTTAAAGACCGCTTTCAGTAATATTTTCCACAGTGTTGTCAGTACAAGCCATCTGTTAAGCTTTTATAGTCTTAATGTGATCCTTCAGGGTCTTCAGAGTCTGGCCTGTTATGAGACTTGCAGGTCTGCTGATCATTGGTTGACTCAGAACCTTCATCATATGCAGCTTTCACTGTAAAATGATGTCACAGATGGGTATGTAAATGACCTGCTCATAGATATAAACCCTGTGACTTGTTGTTATGAAGGTGTTTCTGGTGTATCTGAGCTTTTTGAAGGTTTACGGACAGATTACCGACTCTAAATTACAAGACAACTAATCTCCACAGCCTGTGCTCGGGCCTGCTGGCATTCAGTTCATTGAGCAGTAAAGAACCGGATCAGCTGCAACCATAGATTTTGCACTTAATCAGCTGTGATGGAATGTAATAGGGGCAATAATCTGGAAACACCAATATTTTCCATGCTCTTTCATTTTTCCCATAGTTATCCATACCTGGAAATGACTAAAATCAAATTCCATACTTTTGCATCTCACATAGTGACCCTGATTATATCTATGTGCACAACCACAATGACCCAAGTGCATTTTCCTGTGGCACAACATAAAGGCATGGGGCAATTTGGGGCAAAAACAGACTTATCACTGCTTCTCTTTTCGAAAGATTTTTTTTCTAGGCCAGCTTACAATTTGATGGAGGTGATTATTTTCGGATTAACCAGAAATTCCAAAGGATTTGACCATTTTTCAAGAGGGATTACTCTGTCTGTACTGTATGTATGGGCCTGTTGTTGGAGATAACCTGACAAAACAAAAGAACTAAGCCATTACAAGACATGCAGTCCTGTTATTATGAGACAATCTTCCAGATATAAACAGCGTTCTCTACAGGGGTGGCTGCTATAATGCTGGAAATATGGAACTTAACTGTTTGTTACGTGTAATTTAAATTGTCACAACACATTAAGTGCACGTCAGCACAACCGACTTCATGTAAACCAGTGAACATCTCTCAACCTTTTCTGCTAAGAAAAGCTGGATGGGTAAAGAAATGGAGACAAACAGCAGTGCAGAGGCAGGGAAAAGTGAAAGTGTATGAATGCACTCCAACTCTGACACAAGCAGCTCTAGTGGTGGCGTAACAACTGAAAAATGTAACGTGAACATCACCACTTTAGTTTGTGTGCTAAGAAATGGCTAACATGGTGAGACATTCACACTGTTGAGAGACTTTAAATGGTCACTTCATTAAAATTAAACTAATTTTCTTAATCACAGGGTCTCTGAAGGCATCTACCCATGCACCTGGATCTTGATATTGACTTGAGATCCGTCAACAGCTCCAGTGTGTCTGTACCTTCTGTTACATTTTACTCATTGAACATACGCAGCACATGAAGCTGAACTCTCATTTGGAGTTAATTTTGTGTCTTTTTCGTGCAAACAGATTTGTTTTCAGAGCGAAACTTTCCACACACTGCAAGCCAAAAACGTTTTCTTGCAGGCAAAATAAAGTTATGGTTAAAATGTATGAAAGCTAAACCAAAAATTTTCTTTGCAAATCCAAAAGTTTTACTTGCTGTTGAGCTGAATCTCGTTGGTGGGACCTACACCAACAAAGTAAGATGTGTCTCTTTTGGCTCCATGCTTCACTGTCATCTGTTGACTTCCTGTTTCTACTCAAGGAAACTATAAAAGAAGGAAGGGTCATTACATCATCACCAACACTGTAATGTTTTGTTTACTCACCATGGCAAATTAAAAAAAAAAACTGCATGAGAACTGTCCCTTGAAAACACAGAGTTTAGGATAGATTAGTAACAAAATCTGTATTCTTCATTTCTTCTCTCGCTTTAGATGATTGACAGGGCCAATAATAGCTAATGTTATGCGAAAATCACGCATTCAAATCAAAAATTTACAAGCCTACTTTAATTATTAATTGGCAAAGGATAGGCTATAAGCATTAACCGACAAAGGCATATTTCACAGCTATCAGAAATGTTGATCATCCAACAATATTGTATTTAACAATGAAGCAATCTCTGCCGTGATAAAATCAACACCAGGTGCTGTAATACAGCTGGTTCTCATGTCAAAAACTGTAGCTAAAGGGTTCAGGGTTACTTTAGTTAGAGTATTATCACAGTTTAGCTAAATTACTAATGTTAGTCTGTTAGTAACCTCAGTAACATAACATTATGCACTAGAAGCTCCAGTCCGTCATAAAGCCAGCACATTCACGTAACTTGCATGTAAATAAATTATCAAATTAACATGCAAATCAAACAAAATGTACCTTGAAAACACATTAATCATTAGCTAAATAAAACATTAAAGAGTGGTTCTGGCCATTCATCACTATGCTAACTGCGCCAAGAGCGTTCAAGTGTGGCACCATTGTGCATTCACGCACTACACGGTCACGTAATGACACTTCCTTCTTCAATAGTTTCCTTGTTTCTACCGGGTCTGTCATGTCATTTTCCTGCTTGTTGCCAGTTTCTTTTCAGGATGCAAGATTTACCACAGATAAACGTCAACGATGTGCGGGGAATTGTTGACACACCCTCACCTGTACCCACCAGCAAATGGGAAGATCAGTATTCAAGACCAAGGCACAGGTGTAGTGTGCATGTGGGAGTTATGAAGAGCTATGGTCTTCATATGAAAATAAAAGAATTCATATCAGTCTGCAAGACAAGTATGTATAATTTCACTACTGTAGTAAAAACAGTTCTAAAGATGAAGGTATGCCCTCTTATTTACTCCATAAAATTTACACAATGTTATCAAACCAAAAGTTATTCCTGATAGACTTCATACAAAGCCAACTGACCACAAAAGAACAAGTATTTTGTTTAACTTCCTTTTTCCTACAGGTAGGGCTGAAAGACAAAACCCCTGCTGTGAAAGTGCGTCATAGCTACACGTGTGGCTGGATCAGTGTTGCGCAACCATTGTCTCGCTCTCCTGTTCCAGTCAACACATCACTCGCTATTTGCTTTAATATTCCTGTAAAAAGAAAATCTGATTATGGACCCCATTTTCCCATGTTTTTATGTTTGAGCAACTAAAGGGGACAACAATTAGAGATGAAACGCTTTGTTAAAGCTCTGTTTTGTTTAACCAGAAATAGCTGCTACATCGCTCTCGCCAAAGCCACAGGACTCCACTTACAGAAACATGAAAACACTTAAACCACACTAAAACTCACCAAAACCTCGGTTCATTTTTCCACTGTTCCAACAACCAGCACCAACTCTGGTTTGGTTGAAATAAACCCTCAATTCACCGAATCAGAGAAGCAAGGGAGAGGGTGGACATCAGATAAGCAACTGGGGAAAACTGCATGTAGAGCCAGAATATTATGACCAGAAAGATTTAAATATGTCAGACTAAAATACATTTGCCCAGTGAAAAAAAAACTGTAATTACTGGACGATTGAAACTCTGGTTTTGTGACACCTGTCCATCATGCAGTGCATTCAGCACAGCTGCCTCGGAGATGCTGCTTTTTTCTTTTTTTCTTTTTCTTTTTTTTTTTTTTGCAAAATCAAATATTGATTTTTGCAATCAAATGTCTGGATTGTTTTAGAGTTTGATTTTTCTAGTGAGAATTTAGAATACTCACTGACAGCCCTACACTAGCCCACCACCTGGCACGGTGGCACAAGTGGTAACACTGTCGC
Source organism: Chaetodon trifasciatus (assembly GCA_037975065.1). Lineage (NCBI taxonomy): Eukaryota > Metazoa > Chordata > Actinopteri > Chaetodontiformes > Chaetodontidae > Chaetodon > Chaetodon trifasciatus. Next base: position 1,425,843 of record JBBMOE010000073.1, read on the forward strand.
CTCACAGCTAGAAGGTCCCGAATCCCGCTGTGGGCGCTGGTGGCGTGTCCTCCATCATGCATTCAGTGCCTGCTGCTCGAGGAAAGGGGCCTTTCTGTGTGGAGTTTGCATGTTCTCCCCGTGTTCACCTGGGATATCCTCCATTAAAAAAAACCCCACTAAAAACATGCAAGAAGATCACCACCTGACCAATGATGACAAAAGAGATTGGGTCCCCGCATGACCGCTCCTGGTCTGCCGCGGAGGAGACCAGGATGGGTTAAAGGCGGAGGACAAAATTTCATGTTGCTGCACCATTGCTATCAGCTCTACCACTGTATGCCTACAGACGTCAACCATTTCCATGCATTTTTGTTTCTGAACGTCATCAGCTCTACTTAAAAGTCTCTCTGGGTCACTCGGGACATGGCTTACAAAATAGAGGGCGCAACTAGGAGGAAAAGTTCTTGTGCAGCTTGGCATAAACTCAGGAGGCTTAGACTTAACCATCTTAAACTTTGGGAAATATGCCATATTAAACACAGCTTTGTAACAGGGCTGGCAGACAGGATTTTCCAAAGGGGACTTTGAAATGGAAGCAGATCCCATTCAGGACTAAAGCCAGATCAAGAGTGACAACAACCTTTCTCGCGGGTTTGAAATCCACCCTGCCACCCCTTGGTTTGGCTCATCTCCAGATGGGGCTGTCTTCGACCCACAAGAAATCCTGAATTTTGAAATGAAATATCCTAACTTGTAAAGCTATGTGGACTATCTGTGCCTTAAAATGCAAAAACTGCAAACTGTAGTTAAAGCAGCAACATGCACATTACTGGCAGGTGCAAGGTCAGCTTTCATCACCTTGTTGATTTTCAGCTTAGATCTGAATCGAGGATAACACCAAGATTGTAACCTCAGATTCAATCAAGGGAGTCCATTTTCCCAGATTATTAAACGGCATTTCTGTTTTTGCTTTAGGTCCAACTGGTGGGATTTTGGTTTTGTGCTCATTTAACTTCAATTGGCAGAAACAGGTAATTCTAATAATATATCAATGTGAATGTTTAACCCTGGCGTTATTACCAACACCTGAATGTCACCAGGCTGACGAATGGCTTCATTTCTATATTGGGAAAGTTAAAAGTCTAGTAATTTATGTGTAAACCCCAATCAATATCTTGGTGGCCAATACAATGCAACCATCTCATGCTGGTGCTGTGCCAGTAAGAAGTGAAGTCTGGTTTGGGAGTGTCAACAGCTGGTCCAATGGTGTTAGGACACATCCAAGACAGGGCATGAGCCAATATATGCCAGGATGTTAAAAAGCTGATGTAATTGCTTGTATAAAAGTCTGCTCATTTCATTTGAATTGCTCATTCTCACGGATGTGGTGCAGTACTCCAGTCTTCTTTTCAAGCTGTGCAATTCTCTCAGTCAGTCACTAACACATTTTGCCATCCTGATCCCAGGTTTGCAGACACAGACAGAGCAACAAGGCTTGCGCTACTTCGAGGTCACGTTCGTGCAGTACTGAAGAAGTAATGAAAGCGATGACAAATATCTACTTTTGGCAGAAAAAAAACAATATCAGCAAAAGAATGTAAGCAAAGCAGGGAAGCATTCGCTCTGTACGAGAGCAAGAAGTAGAACAAAGAATGTTGAGAAGCACGTCCGGTGTTAAAATGGACTTTCATGTTCACTAACCTTTAGTAAAATTCAGCACAATGAAATTTACCAAAGCTGACACACGCAGTTTATGTCAACATGGCTTTATTCTACCTTGCCTGTAGAATTTAGCAGGAAGTTTTACATTGGTCAACAGATGACCCAGGTACAGGTGTGTTGATGAACAGAGTTATGGTCCAATAACGTTTTCTTTGACGCTCCTAATGAACCTATCCACGTGGACCCTCAAACGAGCAAAGTACTGGGTCACTGCAACATCAAGCGCTGACATTTGGTTTCCTTTAGATGGAGAGACAGGTTGATGACCTTTGCCAAGGACAAGGTCATCTACTAAGAAGCCCTTATCAACCATGACAGCCTTATCACAGGACAGGAGACAGATGATACCTGCTTGCCTGAAACCTCTCTTTGGCACTCACAGAGCCACACATATTATAGAAACACAAGAATCACCTTTATTGGCCAAATATGTGTACACATACGAGGAATGTGACTCATTTTTTTCATTGCTCTCAGTCTACTTACACAGGATTGGATAGCTATGAACAAGGCCAACAAAGCTGAGCAATTAAAAGGTAAAGAATGGAACATTACGCACACAAGTATGGGGAAAAAATAGGTATATATACGTATTACATGAATTACCTATATTAAGGTCATGTGTTTCTATAAGTTGTAAACAATACAAACAGTGCAAAGAAATAGATATTGAATGGATTTACATGTAGTTATGTCAAGTATATGCACGTGTACGCGTCTAAATAATGTTCATAACGTTACAGCGATTGTGACAGACACAGTGCATGATGACAAGGACATGTTAAAATCGGTGTGTATTTCAAACTGTAAAAATCGAATTAATGATGCAACGTTACAGTTATTAGACGGGGACCGTCACTGACTGACTGACACTCACGCTGCATGGCTGATATAAGCGTTCTTCACAGTAACATAACGTAATGTACGATACGATAGTTAATTAAGACGCACACATAATTCTGCTGCTGCTGAGGAAATCGAGAAATTTGTGTAGAGGGGACAAAATAATAATTCTGTCCGAATATTTATTAGCGTTCTGTCAAAAGTTAAAATGTGACGCAAGGTCTTGTCAGCAGTCACGCTAACTGCTTGGTAGCCTTTAGCCCGGCAAGCTAACTCACCTGAGTCTCTGTCAGGTTCTTGTCCGGTCCCATGAGATAGGCGGTGAGGAAAGGCTCCGACGGTCGGAGGTTGGAAAAGAAGCCATACACACAGAGCAGAAGAGTCGGGTAGACCACAGGCATGTTAGACTCACACAGCATGACCTCCACATACCGTTCACTGACAGCATTCTGCTTCTTCTCTGGTGGAGGTGATGCTAATAACCGGCGTTCAACAGAAACCGTTTAGGTACCCTACCGCCACCAGCTGGTCAAAATGTGGAAGTGCAGCAGAAGGAAGGGAAAAACTATTACGGCTTCTCCCAGAAAGTAAAATATCACACACACAAACACACACACACACACACACACACACACACACACACACACACACACACACACACACACACGTTTTGGTTATGTAGCTGTAGTTAAGATGAACTTAAGGGGGTTTTAGATCACCACTCCCACCACCAACCCCTCTCCAGCACTAGTAAATAAACACACAAATAGCATTGTTTGCAATATTTGGGAAACTCTTTAATGATAAATGTACATTACTTTAAAATGTTCAAGTGTTACCACTGAGTAAGTTACATCAGAAGACTGGACCAACAGGCAGTACAGAGTGAATATTTTTAACCAACAGACAACAAGGAAAATAGAGCGAGGATTACTGAAGCAGATACTTGATTTAGTTGTGTAAGTAGTGTCAGAAACATGTTACTGTAATGGACAAAATACAGTTTGTACTTCTGAAACAAAATAAACCTGGAATCCACTGAAGGGTTTATTGAAGTACACCGAGAGGCTTGTGACAATAAAACAATTTTCCAAATGTTTTGCAAAACTTCTGCACAATAAAAGTCAAAGCCAACTTTCACATAGCTCCTAGACTCAACAGATAGCGATACATCACACTTGTATAAGCAAAACAGACTGAAAAAAAAGTCTCAAGGCTCTGACACAAGCAGCAGAAGATAAATCACTGTCCACAGTTGGAATAAAACACAAAAATGTATAAGCAGACCACAAGAACCATCGGTGACTGAAAGGGCCTGACCATCAACACATTCAGAGAAAGAAGTATTAAGACAAGCTGGCATAAAGAGCTGATTTACAATAATGAGGTTCAGCCATGACTCCTCCTAAGTGCATTAGAGCAGTAGCAATAATAAGCACTGATCCAACATGGCAACGTTATTATTAATGGTCAAGAAACTTCTATCAATGCTGCTGTCAGGTACACACATTTTAAAAAGTGATGTTAGCAAGAAAGCACACATTTCTTACCAATAACTGTCCAAATCTACATATATATGAAATATTTTCTTTGAAATATTTAAGTTGGAGAGAAAGAAGAAATGGGTGCGCTCAACCGCAGACAGACCAAATTAGCTGGTAAACATAGTGGAGCATTTAGCAGCTAAAGAGCCAGATATTATACTCAGGAGCTGGTAAAGACTAGTGATTATTGGACTTACATTCATCAATAACAAAACAAAAAAACAAAACAAAAAAAAGAATGTGAATGCTGCTCTGTGTTTTCTGGATCTGTTACTCAGCAACTGTTTGCTGACATGTTAGCCGTAACAACTTTATCAGGTGATACAATATCAGTGTTGTCATCACAGCTTGTTCTGCTGCTCGCCCAAAATCATTCCATGCAGCTTTAACTTTTCGCCACTGATACTGAAGGCAGGACAGTTTTCCACAACCCATCCGCGTCTTACAAACTCAAGGAGCTGACAACCTCGCACAACCAGGGTTCGTTTATTTTCTGTGACATTTGAAGCAGTGAAACAGTGGGGAATAAGGTGAGTTTTAGTGACAGCATCGGGATCTTCTTAACAACGACTTTGTGAGAGCTCACCACACTGTAGTCACCTTAAACCTGTAAAGAAACGCGAGAGGAACAGGCGAACATTTCGGTCAGAGCCTTGCTTGCAGTCTTACCCAGAATGAGACGAAAAGATGGATATCAGTTTCATTTCTGTGTGTGTAGCACAGAAATAGCTTAGCACAAACACTGGAAGTAGGGGGAAACTGCTGGCCACCTCTGCAATAAGTGGAAAACATAATTCATCTTCTATACTCCTGATTATCCCTTTCGGGGTTGGGGGGGGGGGGGGGGCTGGAGCCTATCCCAGCTGTCAACGGGCGAGAGTCGGGGTACACCCTGAGCCGGTCGCCAGCCGCCACCGCCCGAAAACATAATTCATGTAGTCTGAAACTTCGAGCTAAGCAAGCTAGTTACAAATTTATCAAAGTGTGTTATTTTTTACATTCTATTCAAAGAATAAAAAAAAAGACAGCAATGAGTTTGATGAAAGAGAGACAGCAGCCATCTCTGTCCTTGACGCATACAGACTAAACTAATATTGACTTTGGGCTTCATGGGAAACAAGCCTGCTTTCCAAAACACAAGACTGTTCCTTTAACAGACAGTTTTGTCACACACCTCCAATATTCCCCCATCCCACACACACAGAAAGTGTCTCAGAGTAACACTGCACAAGCCGATGGTAATCAGACCAGATATGATCTCAACACAGAAGTGGCAGAAGAGCTGATCGTTCCCGTTGGCAGATGTAGCATTAGCACAGGCAGATTTATGAAGCTACATGGTGAAGTGTCTCGTGTAGTCGTATTCTATTGTGGGAATGACGGCCTGGACAAACTTGAGGAAAATCAGAAGGTACCTGAAAATCTCAGTTAAGGAAAACACTGAGGAGCGTGGAGGGAGATTACAATACACAACTATACTTTAACAATGTAACATTAGAGGAAATGACTGGGGCCCACACACACACTAATGGAGTATCCAGGGTTCAACCTAGAATAAAGATATATAGTAGTGACATAGTACAGAGGCAGAGAGGAAACAAGTGGAGAGAGAGGTATGACATTCAACACAGGCCCTCATTCAGAATCAAAGCAAACACATGGCTGTGTAGCATGCGCTGTAACCAACCAGAGCACTCTAGGAGAGTCTCTTTGTATTTGAAATTCAAACTACTTCTGCCTTGCGGTAATATCATCATGACAACACACACACGCCATGAATGAACAGACTTATGTCAATTATACAGTGTGGTTTCAGGATTAGGCTTGCATTAACTGATTCGTTGGTTATGCCATGATGAAGAAGTGAAAATAAATACCAGATAAGTCAAGGTACTTTATAATACTGATCACACAAAAGTCCTGTATTGTCATAGATCGGTCCAGCTGACTCATCATCGGCTGATTTCTATTCCAACCTCCCATATTTTCCACCTCTGAACAGCAATGCTGCATAATACACACTGCAGAAGACAAAACAGGTAATTTTCAGTGGTGCCAGCAGTGTTTTTTTTAGGAAATAAGCACAAATGTAATTTCACTGTTTAGCAGCTCAAACCCGCCACACATCCCGAGGAAACATCCTCCCCAGCGAAGATTTTAAGAGCAATCAACCACAATTGTTGCACATGTCAAAGTAGACATGTGGCAGGCAATTACCATGAAAGGATACATGTGCACTCCCAGCTCTCCTCCCCCTTCTGCCACAGTCTCGATGATCTTTTTCATCACTTCAGCGTGTCTGAAAAAACAACGGTTAGATCAGACAAACAAACACTCTTATCCAAGTGTCAGTGAAAAAGACTAAAATAAGACGGAGCCGGACTGTCACCCATGATTTAAGACAGCACGATACAAAAGAAGAGTGTCTTGTTCAAAGGCATGAACAGCAGGTAGGGTGGCGTCCAATTTTTGATGCTATCAAAGCTTTCCTAAATATTCCCACGGTATACAGTCTTACCAGCTCATTAGGAATCACATTGGAGGATTTTTAGGGAGCCGCCAATCGCTGCTATATCCTTTCATGAGAAGTTAGTTAAGTGCACTTCAACTGCGATTTTCCATCTTGTGTTACATTATCACCTTTAACATATTTTTACAAAAATCTTAAAATCTACAAAAAAAACTCCCAATGATGGTGAAGTAGGTCTTTAGTCTCACCTGCATGTGTGCATCTAAAAGAAGGTTAGCTTTTCTCCTTCCTCACCTGCAGGGGTGGACAGAGCACATAGCAGGTGGAGGAAGGTGGGGGTGGTTCTCAATGGTGACCGTCTTCTTCACGTGGTCCTGGCTGATGTCCTCATACATCTGCTCTACAGTCAGTGGCTGCCTGTCCTGGGAAACACCACAACAGCTTGATGAGATGCTGGTTTATTAGTGCTGTGTCTATGTGAGTTTGCTTTGGAGTCTTTCTCTTCCCTAAAAAATCTGCTTTAAGCAAAAGAATATCAACTACACATCACTGGTTTCCTTGTTTATCAAAACTTGGTATCTGTTGTAGCAGAACTGGCCGACACCTCAACATCAAAGGTTGCCTTTTTGCTCCATGTTTCCCATGGAGGTGCTAATGTTTTCTTGATAGCCCCATGGGAGATACGGACAATAAAGCCGTCTGGGTGAACAAATGCCAGACCTCAGAGGAATCCACGAACGAAATAATGCTGATGGGTTGTAAATTAGACATTCCTGAAACAAACTGTTTTGTAGATCTGTGTGTCTTGTTCTCCAGTATACCAGGATAACCAATTCTCTATGTTTGATCTCACTTTGGATTTTCTTACAGTGTCAAGCCCGTAATTTGGGCGATATCAATGCTTTTTTGGTGTTTGTAGCTTGTAGAATGACAAAGCTGTGATTTTAACTTTTCTTCCAAGTTTGTCTGAGTTTTTATCATGGAACCATACTGCCGTCTAGAGGTTCGTAACGGTTAGGTTGAATACGCTTGACGTGATACATTTATTAATAAGTAACCGTTATAGTGATGATCATTTTGGGCAAATATAGTCTTCCCTTCTTTCTTTTTTTTTATTTTGTGTTAGTTATACCTTGAGTCATCATATATATTACGATGAGTATTAGAAATTGTTATCATGATTCCGTTATCATGAGTCATCATTTAATGTTGTCAGCCACTCATAAGAATTGCCTAACACACTTTGTCAACAATGTTGAAATGCCATTGAAAATTGTCCATTCAAAACATATGTGATTGACCATAGTGAGAAGCAGATGAGCCCCTCGTACGAATCATTAATTAATCCTCGCCTTACAAGATGAAATGACGTTGCGTGCCTACGAACCATCCCACATGCGCGACAGCCTATCAGTGATTAGACCCGCCTTGGGGCGATAAAAACCATCTGTCGCATACAGCGGACAGTTAGTCTGTCTTGTTTTTAGTCTGTCTTGTTAGTCTGTAGAGTCTTGTCTTAGTCTTCCGTTTGTCTTAATTTTTCCTTTTCTTTTTTTTTTTTAATTTTGTTTTTATTTCGAAGTGCACTCAAATGTTACAATCTCCAAAAATGAGAGAACAGAAAGAAAATAGGGATACACTTCCAGAGATGCTGAAATCATACATGAATTGTCTCTCAGCCTATCTTCCTGTTATATCAACTTATAGTCCACTTCTTTTTACTTTTGAAAAGGTAAAAATAAAATTGACTTAAAATGGTAACAACAAACAAGCAAAACCATGTGCATATTCATACACATCAACCTCACACCTGTGCGTATATACTTAGGCACACACTTACACACATATAAATATACATATACATGTACCATAAAATAAAAAAGATAGGGAATGATAAGCGTGTAACTATATACATCCAGAGAGAGATAAGGTAAAGGGAACATACAGCAGTATGGCTTCACAGCTTCATAAGCATACTATAATGGTCAAAACAGGCACCAAGGTGAATGTATCCCATGGAAAAACAAAAAACAAAAACAAAAAAAAAAACAAAAAAAAAAAAACAATGTCCTTCAATGCATTGTCATAACCAAATCGGGTCTCAGGGGTCCAATATACTGCATCCATTTTTCCCAGCATTGTAAGAAGCAACCCATCTTAAGATTTAGCGAGAAGGTGATCTTTTCCATCTTATATATTTCAAAAGTCACATCTATCCAATCGTTTAAAGTAGGCCCCGAAGCCATCATCCATTTTTTGGTTAAAGCCTTTTTCCCAGCCGTCAATAATATACCCATTAAGTATGTATCAATACCTCTCAATTCTAGGGGGAGAAGGCCCAGGTATATGGTTTTAAAATCAAAAGGTATTTGTATACTAAAGATGGTCTGCATGGCTCCATGTATGTCCGTCCAGTATTTCAATATGTTTTGACAAGCCCAAAAAATATGATAGTGATTTGCAACTCGACAACCACAATTTCTCCAACACTGAGAGTTACCATTGTCGTAATGTGACTTCACATGTGGGGTAATAAAAAACCTTGCGACATTCTTCCAGCAGAATTCCTTCCATGCATGAGATTTTGTGCATTTCCACTGAGAAGAGCATATATCCTGCCATTCTTCCTCTGTTATTTGTAAACCTCCTTCTTTCTCCCACCTTTCCCTAATATATTCAGTGGAGTGATTCTCCAGAGCCTTAAGACACTTATATAATTGTGATATGATCCCTCTATTTTTATCTGATTTGTATGCATTTATGAAAAGTTGGGTAAAGGCTTTATTAGTATCTTTAGTATCAATCTTTTTGATCTTTTGATTGTAATAATTTCTTAATTGGAAAAATCTGAATTGATCCTCTCTTTCTAATGTGTATGTCTCTCTTAGAGTTTGAAAGCACATGATTTCATTTTTCTCTACAATGCCACTCATAGATGTTATGCCTTTTTTTATCCAGGATTTGAATCTATGGTCGAGAGTATTCGGAGTAAATTCTGAGTCATATGCACACCAACTTAGGATTTTAACATCCTCTTCTAGGTCATGTTCTTTTATAACCTTTTTCCAGACTTTCAGCACTGATTTTACCCATGGGTTTTCTAGTTCATCTATGTATCTTGGCAGGTTTTTGTCTGGCAATATGGCCTGTATATGAATACCAGGTAATATTTTAGTTTCAATATCCTTCCATTGTGCATTGTAGGATGGATTACACCAGCACAATAAAGTTCTGATTTGTGCTGCGTTATAATAATTTTTTAAGGATGGTAAACCCCAGCCTCCTTTTTCTTTGGGTAGCTGTAACGTTTTGAACAAGACTCGTGGTCTTTTTCCTTGCCATATAAATCTTGAGATCATCTTGTCCCATTCTGCGAATTTATCATGGGTAACTGTAACTGGAAGGGCCTGGAAAAGATATAGGAATCTTGGTAACACATTAATCTTGATTGTTTCTATTCTCGAGCTCAAGCTCAGGAAGGGTACAAGATTCCACCTTGCAAGGTCTTCTTTAATTTTACGGTGTAGAGGGTCATAATTTTTCTCATATAACCTTGATATGTCCTTGGGTAAAATCACCCCTAAGTATTTAAAGGATTCTGTTTTCCACTTCAATGGGTATGCATTCTTAAATTTATCAGATAGGCTTAAGTTGTATGTAAGAATTTCGGTCTTGTTAATATTAAGCTTATAACCTGATAGTGGGCCAAGACCTTGTAAGAACTTCATCACTTCAGGCAAAGACGTCTCAGGTTGTCTTAAATATAAGAGGACGTCATCCGCGTAACATGCTATTTTATGTTCTACTCCATTAATTGTAATGCCACTAATTTTCTCATTCTGTCTAATATATTGAGCAAGTGGCTCCAAAAAAATCGCGAAAAGGAGTGGGGACCAAGCGCAACCCTGTCTCACTCCTCGCTCTAATGAAATAGGATGGGATATGTGACCATTAATTTTGAGTTTTGCCGTAGGATTGTCATAAATAGCTTTTATAGCGTTTATCGCCAGTTCATTGAAACCAAATTTATTTAGAACTTTATAAAGATATTGCCAGCTGACCGAATCGAAGGCTTTTTCTGCATCTAAACTTAGTATCATTGCCTTAACTTTGTGTTGTCGAATATGATCCATAATATGTAATGTACGTTTTATATTATCATGTGTTTGACGCATGTGTATAAATCCTGTTTGGTCATTATGAATCAGAGTGGGGAGGAATTCTTCCATCCTTCTTGCCATTACAGATGTGTATATACGATTGTCAACATTAAGGATGGAAATCGGTCTATATGATCCACATTCAATCCTATCCTTTCCCTCTTTCGGAATAAGAGATATAATGGCCTCTTTCCACGTGGGTGGAGTCACTGCCTTCTCTAGAGCCCAGTTGCATGTTGCTAGCAGAATAGGCATGAGCTCCTTTCTAAATGCCTTATACCACTCAGTTGTGAAACCATCACTTCCTGGTGATTTGTTAGCTTTTAATCTGGTGATGGCTTCATTTAATTCTTTTGTAGTTATTTTAGCATTCAGGGCCTTGTTTTGGTCTTCAGTCAACACTGGTAGTTCTAGTGTCTCCAGAAAGGAGTCAATTTGGTCGTCATTATCCTCAGACATTTCAGAGTATAGTCGTTTGTAAAATAGTTCAAAGATTGTTTGGATTTTGTCCCGTTTGTTCTCTATATAGTTTTTCTGAGGGTCTCGTATTTTGTATATAGTGCTGTCCGCCTCTTTCTTTCTCAATTTTCTTGCTAATAGTTTTGTGAACTTAGAGCCGTTCTCATAGTACTTCTGTTTAGTAAATAACATTTTTGTTTCAATTTCTTGTGTATAAATCATGTTTATTTCGTTTCTAATTTTCTTTATCTGCTGTAGTATGTTGGTGTTTTGGCCCTGTGCATGTTTATTTTCCAGCAATTTTAATTGGTTTTGTAGATCTAGTAGTTTCTTCTGACGTTTTTTCTTTTTCAGTGAGGCCGCAGCTATAATTTTGCCTCTCAGAACGGCTTTTGCTGCATCCCATATCATAGGAGGTGAAACGTCCTCAGTAACATTATCCTCTATATACATTTGAATTTCCGTGCTCATTTGCTTTTTAAATGACGGGTCATTGAGAAGGCTCGAATTGAAACGCCATGTTGTATTTCTAGGGCTATTCTCCAAGTTTAGGGTAATATATATTGGGGCGTGGTCACTCAGGTCCATCGATCCTATGTCTGCGTCCTTAATCCTTGATCTATCTTTACCGAAAGTGATGAAATAATCAATTCTGGTATACACAGAATGAGGGGCAGAGAAATGTGTATATTGCCTACTTTTGGGGTACATGTCTCTCCATATGTCTATTAAATCGACATCTTTCAATAATTTATTGAACTTTTTAGCTACTGCTTTATGAGTGTGAGTATGGTTCGACACATCCAATTTCGGTTGCAAGTGAATATTCAAATCCCCTCCACATATTAAGATTCCCACAGTTCCACTTATTATTATGTCAAATATCTTTTGGAAAAAAGAGAAGTCACTACTAGGAGGGGCGTAAATATTAAAGAGGGTGATCTCATTCCCATCTATTGTACCCCTCACTAGAATAAACCTGCCCTCCTTATCTTTTTGCTCATATGTATGTTCAAATGAAATCTTGTTTGAGATCAAAATGGCTACCCCTCGTTTGTGATTGGATTTATAGGATGAAAAAAAGATTTTTGTAAATCCCATTTTTCTAAGTTTTTCATGTTCCTTATTGTCCAAATGTGTCTCCTGTAGGTAAACAATATGTGCCTTCTCTTTTTTCATTTTGGCAAGTATTTTACTGCGTTTAATGGGGTTAAGGATACCGTTAACATTGAAGGAAACTATCTTAATATTCTCATGTGCCATCTCTCCTATGAGTTGTCTCAAATAACTGCAAAGCCTCTGCTGCAAACAGTCTCTCTGGCAGAACAGGAAAACAAAAACACTGAACACTGGAAAAAACAACAAATCAACATTTGCAAAAAAAAGACTTCCAAAAGAAAGGTTTCCATGGATTGACCCTTTAACTGACTAGAGAAAATCTCTAGTCTGGAAGGGAAAACCTCTCTACACCGACGTGAGAGTAGGGCCCTCCAAAGCAGTATGGTCCATAAAGTAAATGTGTTCATTACAAATTCTTTCTATTTTCGTCCTCCGACTAATTTTTCAACTCTTTCTTTTTACATGGAATACATAAAGAGAGCAATATCTTCCCATCCGAGAAAAGTATTTGCTTATTTTGCCTCAAACTGTTCAATTTCCTTCATCATAACATATTGTACATTATGTAATGAATAGCTACAGTTTGCTCTTCGTTATCAGTGTTACCTCGTGTGTAGGCTTTTACCCGGGACAGTTTTGTCCATTTTTTAAGAGGGGAAATCCCTCCTGAATACCTGCAGCCTCTCCAATGCGTCAGCTCTCCTGGGGAAATCCCTCGCTGACCGTCCCTCTCCTGACGCGCGCCAAGCATGGAGGTCCAAGTGGTGGAGTGGATCTTCTGGCGGCGGTATAACCGTGACTGGGAGGCCCTTCTCCTTCATATCCTTCGTCGCGTCGCTGATCGTGTTGTAGATTCGGGTGCCGTCCTCATAAAAGACCCGGAGTCTGGCTGGATACGGAGTTTGAAAACGAATCTTCTTCTCCTTCAGTACACGTTTCACTTCGTTATACTCCTTTCGTTTGTTCAGTATTGCGGCCGGGTAGTCGTGATCGAAAAAGAGTCTCTGGTTATTCAGATGAATCTCTTTCATTTCCCAGGCTTTGCGGAGAACTTCTTCCTTCGTTTTGTACCGGAGGAATTTAATCACAATAGATCTTGGTTTGTCGGTGGCTGAAGGCTTCGGGCCAAGCGCCCTGTGCGCTCTTTCAATATGCAGCTCTGTGGACAGGGGAATGTTCAGTTTTTCTCTGAGGAGTTTTTCCACAAAAGTCAACACTGAGCTTCCTTCCTCGCCCTCTGGTACGTTGTAGAGCCTAATATTCTCTCTCCGCGCTCTTCCCTCCTGGTCGATGAGTTTCTCCGCGTGTTGAGCTTGAACTTTCAGCACGTTCCTCAGTGCATGCTCCATAGTCAGCAGCCTGCTTTCCGCCTCATCGATGCGGTCCTCCGCCTCGCCTATTCTTCGGTTGGTTTTATTAATCTCTTCTTTAATATCTCCCAGCTGCCGGTTGTTTTCCTGTCGAAAGTCCCGAATCTCCTGCAAAATCTTCTCCATGTTCACTTTAGTTTTTTCATTCAACTCCAGCTGCTCAGTGTCTTTTCCGTTAGCTTTAGCCTCTGCGCCTCGTGGATCGTTGTCCTTCTCGTTTGGGTCGGTCGCATATTTTTTATTCTTGCTCTTGTCTCTTGTTTCCATCCTTCCCCGCTATCTAACTGTTTGTAGCACTTTATATGTTCTTTTCGTCTAATAAGCAGGGTATTTATAAATTTTGTCGGAGGAGAAGGTGGATTATGCTGCCATCTCAAGAGGGGGCGGGCCGGAAGTCTAATTTTTCCTTTTCAGTCGAAGTTTCTATTCTAGTTTTTTTTAGCCTTCGTTCTGCTGTTTTTGCGTTCGTCTTGTCTTCTTTTTGTTGCTGCTCATAGTCACGCTGAGTAGCCTGAGTTCATTCTTCAGAAGACGTATTTTCTTTTGTTTTCTCTTCGTGAAACTTAAATTTTTGCTCGCCACATTAAGCCACATGATTTGTTTTGTTTTTTTTGTGTAAAATTCTACTCACGTAATAATAATTTTGGAGGCAAAATCGAAGAGACATTTAATCTTATTGTTAGTAATCTAAAGTCCTGTTTCACGGTCACCAACTATTACGAAGTCCTGCAGCCATCTGCTAACCCGCTGGTTCGGGCTAGGCAAATATCAGAAGCCGCTCCTCGTCTGTAACCGACACCGGAGAGTTCCAGCCCCTGAAACATCCCTGTCCAACACTGGCTCGCCACCGTGGTTTGCTCGATTCATCCAGCAGACCGCCGCGCAGATCGGAGCCACGGACACAGCCTGGAGTCTTCGTGTCAGTTCGGAGCAGACATCCAACAGGAGCGTCGCTGGCCAAGCAGGCATGTTAAGCGGGTTTGAATAAGAGTTGGTCCGTGAGGTTATGATACTGTAAATTTGCCTAAATTCTCTTAACCATTCGTTCAGTAAATTAACTCTACATTTGCGTCCCCAGTTTTCCCTTTAACTACTTCTCACTATTGCCAAACTCATTCTGCCATTGTTTGCCATAAGTTTCTCTCTGCTTGTGTTGTTTCAGATCACCTATATTCTCTGTCGTACTATTCATGATACATTATTCATTTGTGTTTAATAAATAAGTTCTTTTCCATTTAAGTCGTGGACAGACGGTGTCCTTTTGAGCTGAGTAAAAACGATCCCTATATCCAGAGCTTACCTTTCAGATTATCAGACTGGTTTACTGTTGGTTCATTCGTTATCATGACATCAGCATTACAGGAGTTAGTCTCCATACAGTCCTTCTTAGCTGAGGAAGGTGGTGCCCCGATATTTTATTAACGAATGCAATACCAACATTAAATTAATTCCCCTACACTGTCCTAGAAATGGACATCACTAAAGTTACTATGTAAAGTTTTCAGAAAATCTTTGTTAATAAAGACACCAGTGGCGGTTAAGTGAACTGCAGTCAGCATCCTGCTGCTTGTGATGGCACAATGTAGGCAAGAAAAGGCATTGCCCTGGGCATCGGTCAAAACAGTGATGTGACATGCATGAGAGAGAACCCTGGAATGAACACTGAATGCTGGAGAATAAATTACCCTCACATTTAGAATAATGTTACTATCTGTACTGTTCCAATGCTTTATTTTGTCTAGCTTGCTGTTTGGAAATGACTTTATCAGCTAGCATCATAAAGCAGCCAATGTCGGCGTAGCCTGCTCTGCAGTTAGAAAGCAGTCTTTAGTAATACGCCTTTGCTTTGTACTGTCACATTACCAATTACTGACTAAATTCAACACTGTTAGTATCATGAATCACGCTAGGTGAAGCAATTTGCCATGCTAACCAAGTAACATATCCACTCAGATAGTATTTTGCTAGCTTTAACACTGACTAAGGCTAAGGATAGCCCGCTTGCTATAACCTAGCTATGCTGCATGGATCTGGAAATGGTAAAGTAATTTGCAAATGGAAAGCTTGACGATGTACCAGTCGGACCTGCCTCAGGAGTCTAGATGAATGAAAGCTGACCTTATCCTCTCAAGACAGCATTTTGCTACATTAGTTAGTGAGCAATTCATCCGTGTTAACAAGTAAGCTAATGTTAGCTAACATTAGCCAGATAAAAATCCGAAGATTACAATACATTGCACATGCTTTTAAAAAATGTTAGCTTTGACTTTGGACTTAAACATTGGACACTGTGTTGTTGATGGTCTTTTGTTGACGTTAGCAGACTCCATTGCTAAGCTAATGTTAGCTAGCGTTGCAGAGTGTTGGAAAGTCCTTTACATCGAAACCTGTCCACAGGCTGTTGTCGGCCACCGAGAAAGTCAAAGAAAGTCTGCTTCTTGTCTTTTTAACAATCCGTTGACACATTGACAATATAAAGTGATTAATACATTAATACAAATGCTTCCCCTTTCATGTAGAACAGACAAAAACTTCCATGCCTCTACGATTTCATGCTTTTTTGGAATAAACAATGGCATCTTATGAATTCCAATTTGCCCAGGTACATACTTCATCATATCCAAAGAGCCAGAGTCGAGGGGTCTGGTAGTATTTATCGTATGTGATGTACAGGTCATATGTTCTTGTCTGAAGGATGGCATCCTCACTCCCAGGCTCTGCTTTGACTTTAGTTTCTACCATTTTACTGGTGTCCAGGGTTGCCTAGACAGAGAGAAGACCAGTAAGGTGGCAGATGGACTCACGATAAGTGATGTAAGATCACACAATAAATGATATGCTGCGACCCTCTGAACCATCTACCTCATCTGTTTCCAACAGGCCACTTTCCTCGTATTCTGAAAAGACAGCATTAAGGACAACATGAGCTTAAGTACAGGCTGTTTGAAAGAAACTAAATAACTGCTTAACTACTGGAAGGATATGAGTTAGATACAAATACCTTCCATATCTGCTGCTTCTCCATCTTCATCATCTTCATCATCATCATCCTCACAACACGCTGCAGACGTGGCATTCATATTCTTGTCCTGGAGGAATTCAGAAAAGAACCTATTTGCAACTACACGTCAACTAACTTACACTGCAATCGAAACAAAATACTCAGAGTATGACTGCAAATGTTCTAATGAACATCAAAAGATGAAACACCATTTCAAAAATTTTTCAACCTTTTTATGAACCTAAGTTTGAAAAAAGTTGCTTATTTCCACGTCCAGCAGTTACAGAGCAACATGATCATTCATTTGGAGTTGTGTTCATCTAGCTAGCTGCTAAATGTCCCACTGTGTTAACCAGCTAGTCTATTTGCTGAGCAGGTAGTGTACAGAGGGCTTCACAGCTTTGTCTCTGAAAGCAGTTGCCTGCTGCAGTTGAAAATGGTGCTATTAGAGCAATGAGAGTGAACAAAACAGTAAAGTTGTGGGCTGGGCGGGGGGGGGGGGGGGGGGCTGCAGATTTAGCTGATAATTCTCTGCAGGTTCATCACCACCAGAGACACATTCTGTTTTCACAGTGTCATTTGATATATTGTTATTATAAAAATACTGATTATAGCTGCTATTAGTGAACTAAACTAAAATTTCACATTGTATTCAGAATTGACATGAATTCAAAAGAATCCATGAAGCATACCTTGTTATTGTCAAGTGAAATTTCTCGCACAGCATCTGTGACTCCCAACACTCCTGCTGACACACACCATTCAGAAACAGTTCACATCATCCTAACGAAAACATCAATTATTTTATAGAATTTTGCAATGCATGCAGTACATGGATGATGAGAAACGGTGTCCAACCTGAGTTGTGGTAAGTGTCCACCCAGCCCCCATCTCCATCATCCTCCTCTATGATGGCTTCCAGCTCATCTGAATACTCCATCTGTTTACAACGCTTGTAACAGGGAACTGTAGGTAGTAAAGGAAGTACAGTAAAAAGGTTCAGATCTCACTGATGACTTGAGGTTTTGATAAGGTAAAATATGGTTGGTAACAATGATGGTGGAGCTTTCCTACAAAAGTCGTCTTTGGTAGCTGCTAAAGTACATTTATGTGATTCTTTGGAAGAAGAAATTCGTCTGTGCTACAGTGAATGATGTATGTATTCTAGTGGTGTGCTACAGCTGAAGAAAAAAACAACTGCCTTATTTGTACTTCACAACAAAAGTTTTTCATTAGTTGAGGCTGGACTGAAATTAAATTAACATTTCACTTATTGTTCAGTTCAGTTAATTCAGTTCTATATTCCACACTGTCAATCAAAGATGCTTCTCATTGATTCAGCAGTCCCCACTTTAAATCCACCTCTTACCATTGCGTGTCAAGAGAAACTGTTTGTCCTGGGGCAAATATGGCTTCACCTTGACCTCTTCCCCAGTGGCCCTGAAGGGACATGAATCATAAACATTAACACATATTTATAGGTATTGTGGTTGTTATACTGTTACTAAAAACAAGAGACTAAACTGTCCTCTTTTAAACTTAATTCAAAGAATTCTTTTTTCTATGAACCACTATTCATAGAAAAAAGAAGGTTTGCTTCCACATTTCTTTAAAAGAAGCTGAATGACTAAAATGGAAAGACTTATATGCCACTAAGATGCCAGAGGGAGAACAAAGGCAACACAAATACCATAAAATAATTCCAATAACAACACCCATACGGTAGGGAGATTGGACAAATACATACAAAACAATTCAACTGAAGTAAGATGGTTTCTTTAATATATTTCTCAGTTGATGATAATGTGCCAAAGCGTGACATGGACATTAAAAGGTGTGATGCATCTTGGGTTTCTTCAAGCTGAATATTGCACAAATCTTTTTGTAAGTTATGCAGAATCATAATTGAATCTTATAGTGCAAGCTAGAAGTAGCCACACCACTAAAATTACTACCAGCGTCATCTGCAGTACTCCAAACTCTTATTATCCCTTTAATACAGTGTCAGTCAGCAATTTGAGACTTATGCCAGGTTCAGACTACACGATTCTAGCCTGATTTTGAGATGATTGTATTGTGGCCGACAAATTACCAGTGAACGACAATCTGGTGTCCGTACTCATGTAGCGTGGCATGCTAAACAATGTGTTGTGCAGCATCTGGAACGCCCCCCCGACACTGCACGGCACCCAGACACAAAGTCTAGCATGTCAGAATTTTTTTGTGTTGACACATCTGGTGTGACATCTCCCACAACATGTTCCTGAGCATTGAACAATCAGGCACTCTCTCTGGAGCACAGTCAGGTGACCATGACGAAGAGGATGAGGAGGGATACAGTGGTTACTGCGGTCAGGTGGGACAACGAACGAGAGGAAAAGTTCGTTGAGCGTGTCAACAGCACTCCTGCCTATTTGATGTTTCCTCGAGGGAATACAATGACAAAAAGGACAAATGTTGGTGAGAAATAACGGAAGCCATAACATTATTCCTGGTCCTAACTGTGGGAAAATGCTTATCATTACTTATTCCAGATGAAAAGTTAAAGTGGTCTGTTTGATGCGGCCAACACAGCCAAGCCTGCTCCTTGCAGAATAAACAGCTATAGAAATAAAAATACTATATGTGAAACTTGTATCTGTCACAATTGCTATCCAGATGCTGCCCAGTAGATGCATAAATAATGATCAAATGGTCAACAAGACCGCCAGCATCACACTCAATGCTTCTGTCAGTTTGACTGACAGTTGCTTTACCTGCCTCCCAGGTGACGTCTGATGTCATTTGTGATCCTGGAATAAGACGTGCCGAGATCAACAGGGGTCATACGTGTAGTCTTGTCGGTCAACCGACCAAGACACGGCAAGAGTTTATGGCAGTGCGTTGCTTAGGACAAAAAAATGCATAGTCTGAACCAGGTCTAAATAGGCACGGACTCATGTAAACACTCTGACGCAGACATGCATAACAGAGTCTCCCAATGTCCCGATGGACACAATCACCACAGGTCACGATCAATGAAAATATGCCTATTTCAGTCTACTCCAGAACATCTTCCCACAGGTTTAACCTCACTGTGTTTTTTATCTGTGTGGGCACAAGTCAAAGCTGCTCTGGGAAAAAAAAAAAACATCCTGCTGTGGTGTTGTGGGGGTTGAAAAGCCAAAAAAACAAAAAAGAAACACCACACCACAACCAAGAGAATAAATAACATGAGGTAGAAAATGAAACCCAATGAAAAGTATATAGCTTTCTAACAAGGAAGCTATAAAGATATCTATAGTCAGTGTGCTTAAGAGCTTTTGAGCACAACTGACAAAGGCTGCATCCCCACATTTCTTTCAGCTGTTGCTGGAAACCTCCAATAAACCAGCAGATGATTGCAGTGTTCTTCAAAGCAAACAGTGAACAAGGGATTTAGCAATGTAGCTCGCAATATTAACGTTTTAATCACCTTGCTGGTGTGGGACTTGATCCGAATCTATGACAGCACCAAGAATGTAACCTCAGATTTAATCCAGTTAATTGTCCCAGATTATTATTGCTCATCCATGTACAGTATTTACCGCCAAAAGACAAGTTAGTCATGGAGTCCATAGCTGCAGCATCATTTGGTTCAGCAGAGATGTCCAGTTGTGTATATGGTAAAAACAAACACTACAACAATACCATAATATTTATCTGTAATTCAGCTCCAAGTAGACACTCACCATTTCCATGTGGGACAATGGTGGACCAAGTGATCTCCAGCTGCTACAAACTAAAATACAAGAAAAGAGGAATTGTGAACCATAGGTTGTAGAGTACTAGCAAAAGATAAGATAAAATATAGGATCCAAATTTATAGATTAAAGAGCGTGTCCTCACCTCCTCTGGTGTAATGACTCCAGTCTCTTTAAATTTCGATTCCTGTGATTAAAAATAAAACCAAAACTGTATTTTAAAGGGATATCCGGTATACTGCGCATTTAGCAAAATTGCGCAAAATATTAATTGAGGGTCGATATTCCATTAGGTCTGCTAGCTTGAATCTAATTAGTGCTTTATCGTTTAAATAACAATCACAAAAATGAATACCGTAGCGCACGTTACTGTAAGATACCAGATAGCACTGATCATCTGTTCATGTGTTTATGACATCTCGCTAGCTCATGTCATGAAGTTTACCTTCAACACTGGAGTAAGAAACTCAGCCACTCCTAGAGCCGTGCCTTTCACCGTGTTTATGACGTTCTGCATCTTGTTGAGGTCCCTTTGGATAAAACGCGAGGCTCCTCTTCACCCGTCCTGTCAAAAATAGAATTATTTTGACATAGCTACTTTAGCAAGAGTGCCAGCCAGAGCTAATCACATGATACGTCCGAACGCTTCCGGTATCAGTCTCTCGCGAGAGGTGTGGAGGTGACGCGCATGAAAACTGAGGGTGAATGCGCGTGTAGTTTGATAGGGTCTGTTGCTACAACTGGTAATGTTGCAGTCGCTGTGTTAATGTACAAGCATATGTATAAATATATAGATATACATATATATACAGTGTATAAATCTAAAGTGCGCGTCGAGTCGCTAAGCTAAGTTAGCTGTGCGTATGCCGCTCTCAGAATGTGGAGGTACCCAGTCAGGTCAATGTTATGGAAAGCGAAGGTCTTCCGCGGTACTTCCTGTATAGCTAACACTATTAAATCCAGATTTGCTGGATCCTGTTGCGGTGTTTCGGGGAAAAAATGGATTAGGCCCAGTGGTTTTGACTCGGGTTTGAAGACTTTCAACAGCCTGACCAAACAGACAGAGCCCCTCGTTCTGGCAAGAGAGGGAGTAGCTACCTGGTAATGAATATCGTTAAATGACTGATGGACACCGTATGTATTCATAGCAGCATAATAACGCATTATTGTACATGTGTCTCAGGTACAGCTGTGGGCCCACCGTGTACGACCATGCCCACCTGGGTCACGCGTGGTATTTATACAACGTTAACATTTCTACCTTTTTGTATAAGCTAAAGTTTGCAAAATGTGCCTGAGCGCAACTGTTTTCCTTATGTCTTGTCACAGCTCTTACGTCAGGTTTGATATCATTCAGAGGATTCTGTCCAAGTGGTTTGGAATCACCGTCATCCACGCGATGGTGATCACTGACATCGATGACAAGATCATCAAAAGAAGCTGGGAGGTGAGATCACAAGAGTGTGAAAACTGATGATTCTTATGACTGCTTGTATTATCAGTCATGTTCATTTGTTTGCTTTGTTTTACAGGAAAATGTTTCCCCAACCGTCATCGCCGCGATGTATGAGGATGAATTCAAGAGGGACATGTTGTCATTGAAGGTGCATGATTAGGTCAGAGTTTTCCTCATATTAGTGTTGGATGAATGGTGAATTGTTTATCGATAACATGCTTTGTAATGTGTCATTGCTTTTGAGGTGATTCCTCCTGCAGTGTATTTAAGAGTCACTGAGAATGTGCAGCACATCGTTGCATTTATTGAGAGGATCATTGCAAACGGCCACGCTTACGCCACAAAAGAAGGTGAATATTTCGCAACTCGTGATCGTTATTTCTCTCGTGAGATAATTCCTCCTCCAGAGTCAGCGTTTGTCAAATGCTCTGCTTGCAGGCGATGTGTATTTTGACATCCAGTCCATTGGTGATCGCTACGGCAAGTTTGTGGGAGCTGTGAATGCTCAAGGAGAATCTGGTAAGTGTTTCTATCTGCTCCAGTCAGCTCAGTGTACCCTCAAACATTCTGAAATGTGGCTTTTTGAGACCCATACACGCTGTGATTTCTGCCACTGCTTGTTCTGCATGGTTCTCCAGGCAGCGCAAATAAACGAGACTCAAGGGATTTTGCCCTTTGGAAGCAGTCCAAGCCTAAGGAACCATACTGGGAATCTCCATGGGGCAGAGGAAGACCTGGCTGGCATATTGAATGCTCTGCCATCGCTAGGTTTGGATTTACAGCATGCTGTGTGTCAGTCTGTCCTTGGGCCTTCCTGAGGATGCAGAGTCAACATAACCAAGCCCTCAGTGCATAAAGAAAAGGCTCGACAAGCAGAATTATTTATTGAAACGTTGCATGGCTAACCTCCTAAGAGGTAATGCTTCCTTTTTTAAATTAGGTGGCTGAAAAAATGGAGGTTCTAAGGTTCGGTTTTTGTTGTTTTAAAGAGGCATGCATGATCATTTTGGAGGATGCAGTTGTGCTCCTTTTGGATTTTGTTCAGTTTTGTATGATGCTGAGAGGTGTTTCTAATATTTATTCAGTCCTCACTGGTATAAGTTGCTGTAGGTTAAGTGTTTATCGGCCTGTTTACTGCGTACTGACTTGTCAAGGAAAGACTCAGTCGACAGTGTTGTTGTTTCTGTGGCGCTTTCAGCTTAGTGTTTGGGAGTCAGCTGGATATCCACTCTGGAGGCATCGACCTGGCCTTTCCTCACCACGAGAATGAGGTCGCTCAGAGTGAGGCCTATCACCAGTGTGGACAGTGGGCAAACTACTTCCTGCACTC
Source organism: Chaetodon trifasciatus (assembly GCA_037975065.1). Classification (NCBI taxonomy): domain Eukaryota; kingdom Metazoa; phylum Chordata; class Actinopteri; order Chaetodontiformes; family Chaetodontidae; genus Chaetodon; species Chaetodon trifasciatus. The sequence continues at coordinate 1,449,021 of JBBMOE010000073.1, forward strand.
AGGTAACTCCTAAAATCCTCCTGCAGTTCACAGGTTCATCAAAAAGACTCACTTACACATGTACACAAATATGTGTACCACCCAGGTCATGTCAAGTCAAGCGGCTTCACCTCTGAAGATGACCCAGCTCAGTGTTTCTGTTTTTGAATAAGCACACCTGATTGGTTGTTACTGTTTTTAGGGCACTTACACCTCAGAGGCAGTGCAGAGAAAATGTCTAAATCTTTAAAGAACTATGTCACAATCAAGGTAAAGTCTTCATCACTTACAGAGTAGCTAAATAAATCTCGATATATATGTTACATGTTGTGTCTTGAAGTTTCTACATTGAAGCCTTTTTGTCTTCCGTCAGGACTTCCTGCAGTCTTACTCAGCCAATGAGTTCCGGATGTTTTGTCTTTTGAGCAATTACAGATCAGGTGGGAAAAGTAACAACGTTGTTGTTGATGATGATGTTTTTATGGACAGTACAGAGGTTATACAGATGAGACTATATACAGTTTCTGGGTTCTCATTCATTAAAAAAACATTCTGAATCCACATAAAAAGTAAATGTATTCATGACTTATAAAACTGAAAAACCAGGATGTAGATTCATTGCATGATTCACGGCGGTGTCTCCACAGCGATTAACTACAGTGAGAGGAGCATGTCAGAGGCTCAGACCTCTCTGAGAACCATCTCCACCTTCATCCACGACGCTCAGGCCTACATAAAGGGTCACCTGCAGTGTTCATCTGTCCAGGAAGCTTTTCTCTGGGAGAGGTAGTATCCCAGTTTTTATCAGTTCACTCATGTTTTGATTAACGTCATCACATGTGCTTCAGTTTCTGCCGCACTGTGCTCTGTTCTCAGCTCATAGTCTACATGGTGGAGCATCCAGTGTTCCACCATGTTCTAGTTATTAGCCTCATCTGATTGGGAGAAGCTCTTGTCTCACGTTTCTTTAGGTTGGCTGAGGCTAAATCCAGCGTGGCGAAGGCACTTGCTGAAGACTTCAATACCCCACATGCCATCAGTGCTGTCATGAATCTGGTTTATCATGCAAATTGCCAACTTCAGCCTGTTTCCAAGGTAAAAGACTGGCGTAAGAGCAGGCACAGGTGTCAAATGATCCATTATCGGTGAATAACTGCGTGTGTGAACTACCTCTGTTCAGTCCAGCGGAGCGCCTCGCAGTCCTGCGGTGTTTGCAGCAATGATCAGCTACATCAGAGATGTCTTGGACGTGTTTGGGATTGATCAGCTGCACAGTCAGGTCAGGAATGTCATACAGATTTGCAGATTTTGGGCAGGACAGTGTATGTGGGATTAAAAATAATAAACTACAGTGTGTGCGTTCATGGTAATGAAGGAGCATGTCACTCAGCGCATCACTGTGGCTCATTGATTATTTGTCCTCTGCAGGAGGCCGATGCGGTGGGTCATTACGGGCGTCTAGAGGGTGTTGTGGAGCAGCTGGCTCGTTTCAGAAGTGAAGTGCGAGCATTTGCGCTTACTCCTTCGACCGCTGGATCCCCCAACAAGCCTGGAATTCACCCAGAGAGAATCCCTCTCCTCAAAGCTTGTGACACCCTCAGAAATGACCTGGCACCCCTGGGTGTGCTGATAAAGGTACGCCTGGTTGGTTCCCACTGACATGCAAACTGGTATTTTACAGTTTGAATACAGATAAAGTGGCTAAAAGCAGTACTGACTCTCAAATATTAGTTTACAGGGAGATTGATCTTTTTTCTTTTTCATGGTTTTAGGACAGAGGAGCCACCTCGACATGGGAGATAACTCAGGGAAAAAGTGGGAAAGGGAAAAGCGAGAAAAGACAGACAGTCCAGGATAAAGACGAGGAGACATCCAGCTGAAATCCAGCTCAGCTTCTGAGATTGATTTTTTTCGGCTTGTGGACTCCGCTTCAACTGAAAAACTTTGTGAAAAACACAAGACCAAACCATCCTGAATTCACAACAATAGACACTAACTCCAGGTTTAATGTCTGATGTGTCTGTCATCAGCATATGCATTCTTATATTCCTTGTTTCATCAGTCAAAAGGTAGATTATATAATAAAACGTGTCTATTTAAGCAATGGAATTACTAAGTTCATTTTCTGTTAGTTGCATTTTTATGGTGCAGATTTTGTTATCCCACTAATCCCATACACAGTCCCACAGTGATTTTCCTCCACCCAGTATTAATACTCGGGCCCATATCAGGTCCTGTGCGGATCCCACAGGATTAAGATTACTGTCCAATCGAATGAATATTAAAAGAACAGTTCTGACATTTTGGGAAGTGTCACCCAGAGTGAGATTAGAAGACTGGTACTTACACGCAAATCCCTGCAAAAATGACACGAGTAAGCTGAAAAACATACATTAAAAAGCAAATGCGAGAGGCAGCATTTTAGGGTCAAGACACACACTGATGGACATGGCTTGTCAGGGGTAAAGTTCTGTTTAATTCACCAGCAGCTTATTGAAATTTTCACACAGATTTGAGTTGTGATTATTCTTATGGAAACTGTCATTCAGGGGTCCCGTGGCATCAAGGCGTCCGTCAGGCAGCGCTACGGCTCTCAGGCATCAGGTTTATCAGAGAGTTACTGGCCTGAGCCAGTTCTGTGATGGACACTCTGCCTCTCTGTCGGATGAATTGAGCCACTGAGTCCAGCTCTTCTGGAGTGATGGATATGAACTTCCCTCTGTCATCAATCACGCCTGCAGGAAACATACAACACAGGCTATCATAGAGGATACAATAATAATAATGATGATAATAAGCTATGTGCTGAGGATCCCTACTTCACAGCAGTCAATAATAAACTGTTCTCTCGACCACACACTGCTGTTAATTGTTGAAGTTGTGCAAACTTTACATTGAAAACTGACAGAACCAGATCATCAAGTGATGACAATGGAGCCAGCATGACGCACTTAAATACACCCCAGTTCGTCAGTGCTGCAGCACGACATTTTCATAGATCTTTCATGTTATTTGTTCGCTTCCGTTGCTGCTGATGTCCCCTAAATGCAGCTGTGTCATGCTCCGTCATGTCTCTGTGACACGCAGCCATTACGGTTGGGCCAATGAGAACAATTTCAAAGCGTTTTGATATGAAGCCAAATACCGAACCAGACCAGTAACACCGTGTCGCATCAAATCAAATCAAACCAAACTTTATTTATATGGCACTTTTCATACTTAAAAGCAACACAAAGTGCCTCACAGAGGCTAAAAACAACAAAGAGGAAAACCCAGCCCTCCCGCCCCCATAAAAACATACCGGAACATATGAAGACACACACTCACAGACACGCACATACGAGGACACACACCTGCACACACACCCATACAGGCAAGGCAAGGAATAAGCAACCTTTGGGGGCCATCCACACTGAGAGGGCCCCCGGCCCATGACTAGGGAGCGCCGCCCGAGACACCCCGACCCAGGCACACAGGAGGCCC